>CM062265.1:5690274-5909970 GCA_031216635.1 Dissostichus eleginoides | reverse complement strand
AGATGACTACACTCCAGTAAGGGTTTTGTAAAATGTGGAGGAACATGGAGGTATATGTCACTGACAGGCTGACAGGGTCAAACAGAGGGGAAACAGGGTTCTGGACTTTCCTTTTTTTTTGCAGAACTTTCCCAAAGAGAGGCTGTCCGTCCACATTTGGAAATAATTCCCACAGCTCCTCATCTCTCTTTCTCACATCACTTCCCATTTTCCAGTGCTTCACCTGCAAGAATGTTCTTATCAGATACAAAAATCAAAACAGTCGGTATCTCTCCTTTTTGCTTCCAAACAGTTTTGCATTGAAAAATATTTTTAAATCCGTATTTGTATTATTTTTTTTTCTTCAAATTCCAGACGGTTTTCTTGTGGATCCAGAACTTGTCTCCAGCTGTCGCTACATGTGTTGGGCATCCATTATGTCCAAGTATTTGGCCTCAATGATATGAGGAAGCACGTTGTTCCTAAACACAGAGCAGACAGAATCAATGTCAGTCGTTTCTTGTTAGAGCAGCGCAGGGAGAGAAAACATGAGGAAACAAAAGCCCACACCATCAGAATGTCAGATCTTATCTCACAAGACGTATCACTTTGCTCTCAGTAGTAGCAGAGAACAAGAGATAGGATCAGCGTTACAGTGATGGCTGGTGTGTACTTTTGTTGTGTGCACAAGGCACTATAGGTCTGGAAACAAATGAGTCCTCAAACTCAAAAAGTACTTTAAAGGGGCCCTATTATGCTAACTCTCAGGTTCATATTAGTATTTAGTGTCTCTACTGTGACATGTCTCCATGCTTTAATGTTCAAAAAGCTCTTTATTTTTGCCATACTGCCTGTGCTGCAGCACCTCTTTTCACCCTCTGTCTGAAACCAGAGCCCAGTCTGCTCTGATTGGTTAGCTGGCCGGCTCTGTTGTGATTGTCAACCGCTTGGAGATGTCCCACCCCTTAGCCTATCACATACAATGTGTTGGAGCGCTAGCCAATTTACTTCTGTAACATAGTGATGTCACTATGTTACAGAAGTAAACACAGGAGTTAAATGTAGGTGTTTAAGGCAGGGAGTCGGGGTGTGTGGGAGGGAAACTCTCTCTGGAGGGATATTATCTCTTGCAGACCATTTACATGCACAAAAACCTTTATAACACAGTACAGGAAAGAGAAAACCCAAAAAACAAAATGGGGCCTCTTTAAAAGTCTTCTTTTTAAATGCAGTACAAATATGATTGTAGCTATTGTGGCATCAGAAAAGGCCAAACTGTGATCTCTGAATTAAAGTTGCTCAAGTCACTCATTTAACAAAGATAAAATGACCAAGTGTATGCAAATGGTTTTGTCGTGGTTTCAAAGAATTATCACCAAACTCTAAAGTCTAAAATATAAGCAGCTAAAGAAATATTCCCCTCAGGAGTTGGTTGGACCGATACAGGAAGGTGAAAATAAAAGTGAATATTTTGACTTATATTCACCACAAACACCATTTCTAAATGAATGCTGATATTGCTCATTGTCTGCTAAATGTAAGGCAACTGTAAGCATAAGTTACAATATATCAGGTGTGTGTTTGATGCCCCAAGGGCACAAAATAAAAGAAGTACGATTTAAATTACCAAACAGTTAAACTCAATAATAGTTCAAGAGTATTTTGGAGAACAGAAGTCCCTCTGGTTGGATTTTCTATTATTATTTATTTGTACTTCTGTTGACATAATGGCTCTTCACTGAACAACTTTATAGCACTTTAATTGCAACCAATAAGCCATTCATAATTTGCAATAGATGTGATGTTTCCACTAGAACAATAATGATACTCCTTTAATCAGGTGTGCTAAATATGGGCTTTAAAATAGAATAAAATGAAATGTGTGGAAACGTGTGTTAATGATGATTATTATCTGCATAACTAACATGCAGAAAATCACACCATATTGTCACAAATATAGGAAGATACAGAAGCTACTTTTCTTTACATTTTACAAGTTTTTCTAGACCAGAGCATCCTTTTTTATTGAAGGTATTCCGCTAGGAGTAAGGAAGAAGGAGAGTGTGGTGAATTATTCTGTGAATTCACAAATAGCATATATAATGCTGTTGGATGTTTCCAGCTGAGACAACATGTACAGCATATATACATTTAATGAGAATTGTACAAAATAATTCATGAAACATATCTGAAATGGTCTAAGGCTTCAGCTTCTTTAAAAAGTATGACTTTTTGACATTAAACTTAAGTTATATAAAAAGAAAATGTGACTAAAAATAAATGTACCTTTAATTGAAAATAAATCTAAATTTGTATCGTCACTTTTATCGTCCCAAAAGGTGCTATTTAGATTGGTTTAGTCAAAGATAGGTACATCCACATTTTCCTGAGGATAAAATCCTCCAGAGTGAGGTCAGACAGCTGTGTTCTTTTTTCTCTTTGTACATACCATCAGTACAGACCACTGTCTCATTTGTATGCATATATTTTGCTTTCCATCTCTAAATGACAAACACTGTTTATGCATTGTCGAAACACAATACAAATATTTTTGATCAGAAAAAACGATTTTCTGGGGCAAAATGTCCGAGGTCGTACCTGATTGGAATCAACATGATCATGAGCAGAGGGAAGATCATCTTCATGTACGGGATGGGGTACATGCCGAACGTGCAGAGCACCAGCAGCTGCATCATCTGCAGGAAGGTGAAGTAGTGGATCTTCCTCTGGGGAACTTTGCGGATGTAGTGGGTCGGAGGGTAGGAGGTCTGCAGGAGGAGAGGATCGGGAGAGATTAATATTCAAACTGAGGACCTTTCCTTTCTCATGTCTCCTGCTGTCTTAAAGAAACGACTCAGGGAAGAGGACGGCCCACACACCTTCAAGAAGTGCACAGCGGGGTTAGATGATAAATAACACTCAGCTTCAGTGGGCTTTATCTGATGAAGTGTATTTATAGCGTGAGGGGTCTCCTGTGTGAGTGTGTGAGGCGGGGTGCAGGAGAGAAGCGGCTGAATCTATTTTAAAACCTGAACTCCTAAAGACTTTTATGTAAAAATACACTGTCTTTGTTTTCAGTCTGGGTGTATCAGAAACAAACTCATCTCTTCCAACTGATCCAGTGTCAGGTCTGAACCATTGCAACAACAGGAGTTGATGAATCAAAAATGATCACACATCTGACAGTCCAACTATTTCACAATGTTGTCTATCATTTTGGAAACATGACTTATTTGCTATAGGGCTGTCACAAGCAGATTTTCCATATATGATTATCGTGGCCATAATAATTCACAATTACGATGTTATTGCGATTTCTGTAGAACATTTTAAAATAAATGTTTGTGATCAAATTACTTAAATGTAGTCATGATAATTTTGTGTAAGTATGTCCAGATAGGGAGCTGGAGAAAGAATCTTAAATGTATAAAACCAAGACTGAAGACTCAACAGTGGAGGTCTTTAAATCGGCCTCAAACTAAATAAATGTTATGAGTCACAGGCTGTTAACTTGCCATCTTGTATTATTGACATTATAGTATGTAAAGAGTTTTTTGTTATTTTACTTAATGTAGAATAGTTTGCTGTTTAATAGATCTATGTGTATACATTATTCTGCTCAAACATCCAGGTGAAGTACCAATAACCAAAATACATTTTGAACAAATACCTCTCACTGCCATTTGGAGGCGCCGGTGTGTGAGGTGTACTGTTAGAAGGACATTTTTTTTCCCGTAGGAAGGTTAAATCGGACACAGAGGAAAATAGACACAAGAAAAATATTATTGTAGATTTACTTTTTGGTAAAGTACAGTATATTGCAAATATTGTTTTTTATATATAAAAGAAGAAGAAAGGGTCAGAAAATAACAACCTTAAATTATGAATGTTCATGTATGAGCTGATCTGTTTCAATTCACTAAACCCACCTGGTATTCAGAGTAGATTAAAACTAACAACAACAATTATATTTGCAAATATTTTTTGGCTCAGATCCGGTCCTCCAAATCCGGTCTACCGTTTGATGTGCAGAGTCCTTCATATGGCCAAACACACACATGTATTTCCCCCCACACACACTTCCTCACCTGCTCCTTGAGGAGGAGAGCCATGCGGTCGCACATCTGGTTTCCGTCGATGGAGGTGAGGGCGATGTAGAGGAACAGGCCGTACAGGACGGGTTTGGGGATCCACTGCAGCGGGAGGGGCAGCAGCAGCACCGACACGCCGATGAAGATGTTGGCAGTCAGAGACGTCAGCCGCGTCTCCTTCACCTGGACGATACTGAGGACACACACACACACACACACACACAATAACACACACAAATGAACGCTTACTGGAGCACACATGATTGTTTAATACAATGCAACAGACAACGTTTTTTTCCAAGGTCTTCTTATCAGTGTTCCTGCACATTTTCCATTTGAAAAATCACAATTTTCCAGATGAAATTTCTTGGAGTTTGAGGGAAATATATTAGCCTTGGACTCTTTTACAGAAATATGTTATATCATGATTTCTAAGGTCTTTTCACCGACAGGCCTTGCTCACACAATGAAACTCGTCCTTGGAGTTGGAGTTGGAGAGCACTTATGGCCCAATGGTTCATTATGTTGTTTGTAGTCCATGTGTCTGTTTTCAGCATCTTTTGACAATCATCATGTTCACTGGGCTCTGGGATTGAGTTTATATGAACTCCTTGTCTTAACCAAGTCAAGTGTTGTGTTGTGTTGTACAGTCACTCAAAGATCAATAAGCATTATATTTTGATGATACAATGTAGAGTTGAAGGTTTTGTATTGTCTGGTGAATTGCACAAATTGTAACAGAAAAGTCCATCCTTTTATCATTTCCAGAGAAGAGTGAAGGGAGTAAAAGCAAAGTAATTAATATAAGTGTTGGTTCTTAAAATGTAGGGATAAGACCCACCAAGAAGTGACAAGATACATCTGTGAGGTTCCAAGAAAAACAATATTTTTCTGACTATCATTTTCTTATTTTAACCATCAGTATCTGTTCAGGCGTCTGACAAACGATTGGGATAAAACAATCTTAGAAGGGAAACTGTGTCTTTAGTTGAACAACTCATGAACATACAGTTTGCAACAAACGGGCTAGCATGTGTCAACCCCAGGTTTCATCCTAAAGGAGACTTTTGAGGTTTAGGCTCCAAAACTGATCTGAAAAGATCTTTAGACCATGTAAATCAGCTAAATATCCACCTGATTAGACTTGCATATGACTAACGTTAATTTATTTCTATTTACGTTGTTTTTACTCCTCTTAAGTGGGTATTTTCACGCCTTCGTCTTTATTTAATTTGTAGTTGTTCTTGAAATGCAAAGTATAAGTACGCTCAATTCCTTTTCAAAAGTTGACGTTTAAAAAAAGGTTGAGAACTTTTCTTTACATTACCACTTTTCATAGACAATCATATATGTACATTTGGAATAATAAGTTCTGGACATATGCATACATTCAAAACCCTTAATTGCATATTTTCTTTCAATCAACATTTCTTATTAGATCTCTTACAGAAGATTGTGCCTTTTGCATTATTATCACACTTGATTACTTGAAGAATCCTTAATATATGCTAACTTTGGCCGTAATGATAACCTTAATCCTCTCATCTCTTGAAAGCCCCCCCACCTTTTCAACCCGGAGACAAAATGGTTAGTTACATAGTAATCATGCAATCAGCTAAAAGCAGGATACAGTAGATTGAGCGTCTGATTAGCACCGGCGATGAGGAGGCGGGTAACTCACGTCTCGTAGAGGTGCCCTCCCTCCACACGCTGCTCCCGAACGCCAGCTGGCGCATGGAGGGTGGAGTGGGGGAAGGCGGCGTGCATCCAGGGCAACCCCAGCACCGACATCAGGATGTTAATGAGCCCAGAGAGCATCAGGTCCCAGTGATACGCCGTGCCCTTCAGCAACCTGCAGAGCAATGCAACCGTTAAACTCAACAACAACAGGCTAAACCACCACAACTCACCCACATGAGAAAACTAACATTATCCTAGTTTCTACTTTACTGGTTGCGGTTTTATTTAGAAGTTTTCCCAAAGTGCGTCATATCTGTTTTTGCTTCCTGTCTTTGTTTGTTTTCCCGCCTATTTTGAATGTCTTTCCTGGCCATGTTCAATCTTATCACAATTAGCCCTGCAACCACCTGAGTCCTAAAACCAGTACATTTGATAGTATTTTACCACGTCTAGTCCCCTCGTCTTAAAGTCAATTTTTTTTTTTTTAAATGTGATTAAATGAGGCTACTAAACGTCATCAGCCCGAACATTAGCAGCCTTTAGATTAGTGGTGGTGACACGCAGTCATGTAACCTTGATGTAGTTAGCTTATATTATAAGCCAACTAGACTAATGTTAGCCTTTTACTTCTGGCTATTGCATTTTGCACTTCAACATAGTGGTGTTAATATGTGGAGGCTATACTGCTGAACAATACCTGTAAGTATCATAAACATGAGCACATGTGACACTCAGTTACACAAATCAAAGGGCATCAATCTCCTAAGATTAGCGTTGCCCTTCAATACAACCGGACTACAATTGCTCATATCTCTCACTAACTCATTCAACAAATAGGAAATCAATGGACATGTCTCTCGTGTTTCCATAAATCCAATACATAAAACATATGTATGTGACATTGAAGTAACTGTACATAAAGGGTTGACCTTGCGATCTGATGCCACAGAACATTTGTCTGCACAATGGAGGAAAAGAGGGTTGTTTTCTTACTCTATAGTCTCTAAATCCCTAAATAACTTAGGATAAGACTAACCAAGCTTCATTCTGACCTATTTTCCTTCACCGGAAACATTACTGAATGTATGATGATCTGCATAATAATGATTAATATTTGAAATGAATAAATTATGACAGAAAACAAAGAAGTGATCTGGTGCAGGTGTGGTTCGATAAACATCTTATTTCCAGATACAAAAAAATGATGTCGCACAAATCAAAGGATGCATTAGTAAAAAGAGAGCAGGAACAGAAATAGCCATCGCTGTTTTCCGCTTCTGTTCTATTGTTAGGTACACATGAAAGAAGCAGTGAAGGTTAAATACAGCAACTTTGCTTACAAACCTTTTTGATAGGTGTTACATCAACTTCTATTTTTTTACATATTATGACAGCGTTAAACATATCAGGCATGCTTGGAAATCACTTTGTTTTTCATGCTATAGCAACCGTCGTCCTGCCTTCCAGTGAAATCTTCCCCAAACTTCCAGATCCAATTAATTTCCGCCTAACAAATGGAAAAGCGTGGAAATGTCATCATTATAGATTTCCACTGTAGGGCTGCTCTGAAGTGGTCTGCCCAATGCACATTTCAGAAGAACAGGGTGAAAAGCTCAGCATAGTGTTTTGGCTCTGAGGCTTCTTCAGAGCCCCCCGACTGTGAACATTTGACTCAGATGTCAAATTTCTGCTTCAGTTAATCTCCCCTCCCAAACAGACCGGCAAATATCCGGTTTCTGCACATCCCCAAGGTCTTTGGTGGCTTTTCAAAGGGTCATAGAAAGAGTTTAAACCAGTAATTGCATGAGATTATAATCCCAGGATTCACCCTCAGTATTTTTTATCATTTTGGACAGAATCGACAGTTATCTACTTGTAAATAAAGTCACGATAAAAAGTCATCATAGGATTAAAATATGATGCATTCTTGGTCAAGATTCTTCTGTATATGAAGGCATGTTTTGTCTCTACCTGTTCTCTGGCGCATTGGTCAGCGAGACGACAATGTTCTGGTCGATGAAGATGAGGAGGGCCAGGAGGAAGCCCAGGCCCATGGCGCTGACCACGTTGAGGGCCGACAGACGCTCAAAGGGAGCCACCCTGAAGACGGGCCGGTCATGAACTTTAAAAACTGGAACTGTTCACAGAGTAAGAGAAGAAAATTACAACTTGAGCCAAAAATTATTAGAAAATTAGTCAAATACTCAATCAACAGAAGATAAATGCAGATATGTAAGGATTAATTATGTATTTTACTTGAATAAAATAAATACTATGGTCCTACAATATTCTATTACAAGTACAGTACTTTCTACCACTTGATAAATGTCAACTATTTTGATAACATTTTATAATTTTAGTCATTTTTTTCAAAAACCTCAAACATTGGGAATTCCAGCTTCTCAAATATGAGGATTTGCTGTTTTCTTTCATTAATAATTAGATAAATCTGCTGATAATAGTGGGAAATAATCCTTGGCTGCAGCCCTAATTACACCTTTGAGTTTTAATGAGTTCTTCCTTTGTTAGATAACTGTAGCTTAGGGCATGACCTACTTGATTACATCTGTATGATAGCTAAATTATAAGCATCAGTTTCTTTAGTGGACTTTAAATGGTGACAGGAAAGTCATTTTGTGAATATTATTTTTGCTTTAAATTCTCCATCAGTACTTCCCAGCTCCTCAGATTCCATCTTCACTAACATAACTGTCTCTGTTACTGCTGTTATGACTCACATTTCACACCAAAAATCATTTCCTGTGTTTGGCTCTCTCTCTTTTCCTCTGCTGTAGATCTCATTTAGGGCTGTATCACCTCAAATGCTGCTGAATTAAGTGCAGCTGGTTACATTTAGGAGGAAATGACAATGCAATAATGGGGTTATTATCTTATGACTTATTGTCTCTGGAGGTAAAGGAACAGAAAATTGGCCCGGCACTTAAATTTAAATTCACTTGAGGGTTGGCGCTTGTCTCTGTGTTTCTGCGTCCGACCCCTGGAGAACAGCTGCTGCCTTGGCAACAATGAATGGAGACTCAAAATGATGCTAAACAATAGAGGATAACAACTGACTATCTCCCATGTGGTTTGGCCTGTGCCTTGATTAAATAACATAAAAAGACAATAAAGGCACCAATAGAGGAGGCCCTGCGGTTAGACAGTGTGTTTTGGAGGTAAACACACAATAAGTTTGGGCCCTTCACCAGATTTGGACCAGAGTCCGAAGCCCTAAAGTGAATACACACCCCGAGCAAAAAAGATATAGCTGACTAGCAACCACTAACAGCTTCCTTACAATTACTTTCCCTCATTTTTCATATTTAATGCAATGTTGTGAATCAAACAAATGCTGTGCTTTGATCGAGGATACAGATTTTTCTTTTATAGCAAAGGGCCATCATTATTTCCAATATGACCTAACAAGCACACGGGCCTATGTGTTACAATGAACTCACATTATGTAAGTTCAAAGAAATGTTAATGCACATGCAGATGTTATAAATCAACTATTCTTTCCCTAAGACATGTTCGCCCTAGTTAACATTACAGTAACACAACTGCTAATCACTTCATTATTCATTAAGAGCTGTGAGGAGAAATATGTGCCTGTGCATGTGGCGTCGAGGGAGGGAACAGATATTGACTGTAGTAGTTCTGAGAAGTTCTGTATATTTTCTGCAAAGACAATTGTGATGATTTTAGCATTTCCAATCTTTTGACTCACATTCAACTCTCTTAGTTCAATGATGAACAAAAAGACGAGCTTTTAAATATAACATATTTAATGGGGCCTTATTGTGCTTTTGGGGGGTTTCTCTTTCCTGTAGTGTGTTATTTATGTTTTGGTGCATGTAAACGGTCTGCAAAGGCTAAAATCCCTGTGTTCCCTCCAGGGGGAGTTTCTATCCCATACACTCCCCCCCTGCCTGAAACACCTCCATTGGACTTCTTTGTTAACTTCTGTAACATAGTGACATCACTAGAATATGAGGTTTGCTTTTTTATAATGCAATACATTTAGAAATCTATCAAATCTGAATTAGAGACATGTTTTTCAAAATTACCATGTGAATGATTTGATCTTACAATGTGTTACAATGTCACTTTTTGCCGTGTTATGACAGCTGGGGTTTAAAAAATCTGTAAAATATATGTACTGTATATAATCTAATATATTTATCTGTATATTGCATACCGATATAAAACAGAATAACTAGACTCCAGTCCCTTTAGCATCTAGAAAGTAAGTTATGATACTTACGGTCAATGTCACTGAAAATGTAGGAGCCGATGAAGGAGAACATGAGCACTGAGATCGGCAGAGCGCAGTCCGACAACACCTCCCTCACTTTGACATGCAGGAAGGGGCTGAAAGAGAAAAGGAGAGAAAGAAAGAAAGAAAGAAATTAAGAAAGAGGAGATGAGCGAGGAGAGACAAATAGAGAGGAATACAATTACTTTAGACAAGACAAGGACAATGGCTGCAATCCTGACACTGCTCAAGTACCTCAGTCTGCCTTTTGCTTACACAATTGAATCCGGCTTTGAGGTTGATTTGATTACTGGGGGCAATCAGAAGTAGAATATTAATGCTTATTAAATCATAGGCTGGAACAGAAGCTTCGACAGAAACGGGAGCTTTGTGAGAGCTGTCTGGAAAGTTCCTGAAAGCACCGTCACTCCAGATAATCTTTAGAGTCGAGGCCCCAACTCAGCAGTGTTCGTACGAGATCTCACCCAAACAAGATTGAAACTCCTGCAGTGATTATCTGATGAGTGTGGCAGCGCTGCACGTACCTCCTTTTGAACTGGTACAGGGTGTAGCCCATCCATAACGTCCCGAGCATCAGCAGCATGCAGAGGAGCGGCCTCTCTCGAGTGCAATGGATGACGGTTTCGGGGAGGCGTTGAGAGCGTATCCCGCCGCCACCTCGCTCCTGTTTCCCCGAGCAGATCTCCAGCCTGAGGGAGGATCTGTACGGTTGTGTTTCCCAGCGTCGGCGGGTGGTAGTACCTGAGAAAGACTGAACATCCACAGAGTCTAGTTAATCTAGTTTAGCCATTCTATTAAATATGGTAATGCATATAAGACAGATTGCCATTAAATGTTAGATATTCATGGTTCCCAGAGGATGAATCCTAGTGATTTTCATATACCCTGAAAGACATTTCTAGTTTTTTTTAACTCCCTAATGAAATCAATACTACCCTGTTTGTATACTCACTACATTTTGTTATATCAAATACTTGCAAAACATCCCTCCTGGAAGAAATATTATTTGCCAACAAGCAGCCTTAAAAACAGAGAGCGTATTTCATGCTACAATACCCATAGAAAGATAATTTAAAATACTACATTAAGGGATACTGCTGGATGAAGAAACATGGAGGACAGGGACTGTAAACTGCAGGGATCGCTAGAGAAGAGAAAACCTCATAAAAGTGAGATAAACCTCAGCTGAGCTGTGGCTCTGCACTGAAACCTGATCAACTGGATCATAACAAATATTCACTGAAGGTAGAAAGCACTATTTTGCTCATGTCTTTGTACACTCACACAGTAGATATGAGATAATAGTTTTAATGAAAATGAAAGGCAGTGACTGGATCAACAGTGAATCTGTTAGATTCCTTAAATGACGATAAATTATTCTCTGCCACTAGGGGGCTCTCAAAGGATGAGTTTGGTGGCGTCGCAGATAATTTGAGTTTGTCATTTTCACAAAAGTCTCCTTTTCTCAAAAAACAAATGGCATCTATGAGTGAATCAGGTCAAAACCGTTCATTGTGTTTTCCCTAGCAGAAACAGGGTGGAACGGCTGCTAGCTAAAGGCTAATGTTTTCTCTGATTGTTTATCTGACAACTTGAGAGCTAGATGTTCAAGAGGTTTTCATCCTCTCCAAAATAATATACCGTCATTAAAAGTGTGTGGCAGCTAGTTTGCTTAGCATTATGTCTGTTAACTAAGATCCAGACATCCAATTACTAAAATCTAGCTACAATCTTCAGTTAACAACGTCCAGGATCTAAAAGGTGTATCGTCAACATGTGGCTGACGATAACCGTGACGCTACACTAAAGGGATGCTTCCTAGTTCAGGTGGCCAAATAAAAACTGTTACTGTTCATTTTAAGGATATCTTTGATTTTAACATATAACACTGGTGTAGTCTTTTCTTTTTTTTCTGCAGGAATTGAATGTACTGTTATGTAATTGTGTAACTTTCAACATCTGTATGATTTACAGGATAAACAACTCACCAACCATAATGTAAGTCTCCTTCTTAAGTGAGCATCATGTTGAAGGTTGGGATGTTAAACTACAGTACATATGCTTTTAGAACTATTTTAAATAACAACCTTGTGTATAACAGTAGAAACCATTCTGATCAACCCTTTCTTTGCAGAGAGTGAAACGTCCTGCATGCGGCTCCTTCTGCATGCCGTTTCATCAAACCAGAAGAAAGTTATGAGGCAAGCGAAGTTGTACACGAGACTGGTAACACACTCATATTCATGGTACTGCAAACTATTTTGGATGGAAAGTGTACACAAAATGGCATAGGTTAATGTTAGGTAATGGGATATGAGCTAGGAGCGTATTCTACAAATGGTTTCTGAAAATTGAACTACAGCGCCAGCAATCTCCACGACTACATCGCATTCAAAATAAATTACATCCAGCTATCGTCATCTCATTTGTCGCAAATTAAATTGTATAAAATATTTATGATATAGTGCAGTTAAGGCGGGAGAAGGGGTAGTTTGGCTGCAGGCTGGTTTGAAAGCTGGATTGATTCATTCACTGCGAAGTATCTCTGCCTCTCAGTCTGCTGAACCACCGAAAAAACTCTGCTTCTTACTTTTAATTGGACAAAATACTCATTTATTATACATGCAATAAACTTGAAAACAATGACTGCTTATTTTGATAAGTTAATAAATCAAATGGTTGCTTCGTGGCTCTCATGTATGGCTTATTTTGAGAGAATTGTCTATCCTGCACCACTATAATAACCAAAAGTATGGCTTGTTTTTCAAAAGTATGGCTTGTTTTATCTTAACTTAAATCGATCGTTTTAAAACTCTTGATCACGGCAACTGCCTGACGTTGTAATCACACGTTACTACAGCTTAAGCACCCACAACTCTCCTTCTCTTAGCGACTGTAACTCCACAGTTGCCTACACTCTTTTCGGGTTTGCTAACGGTAGCTACTTTAGCTTGATAGCTAGCCATGGCTCCTTCCCCACCCTCGGGTGCTATTTCCTGCTCTACCTGTCTCATGTTTGGTTACTTCCCTACCTCCTTTACTGGTACCGATACATGTGTTAAATGTAGTATAGTTGTTAGGTTGGAGGCGGGAATCATAGCCATAGAAGCCCGGCTCCGCATTTTAGAAAGTAACTCAGCTACAGTAAAGCCCATGTTAGTCGGTGCGGACCGGCAAGAGGTAGCTCCTACTAGCCGTCCCCCGACAACTCCCGAGCAGCAGGGAGACTGGGTGACTGTTCAGAAGAGGCATTACAGGAGACCCACAGGTCCCCACCAACCCGTTCACGTATCTAACAAATTTTCCCCACTCAGCGAGGCACCCGCTGAGGAGTCAACTCTGGTTATTGGTAGCTCTATTATGAGATACGTGAATTTAGAGACCAAAGCCTCCACAGTCACATGCATTCCGGGGGCCAGAGCGGGCGACGTTGAGGCGCATCTTAAACTGCTGGCTAAAAATAAACGTAAATACAGTAGGATTGTTATTCACGTCGGTGGTAATGATGTTCGTTTACGCCAATCAGAATGCACTAAACTTAATGTGGCGTCGGTGTGTAGATATGCTAAAACAATGTCGGACACCGTAATTTTCTCTGGTCCCCTCCCCAATCTGATCAATGACGACATGTATAGCCGCATATCATCATTTCAGCGCTGGTTGTCTTGGTGGTGCCCAGCAAACGATGTGGGCTTCGTAAATAATTGGACAGCCTTCTGGGGAAAACCTGGTCTGATTAAGAGAGACGGCATTCATCCTACTTTGGAAGGTGCACATCTCATTTCGGCAAACATTTCAGGGATTTGTGGACTTAATCCATGACAAACTGGAGTTGAGACCAGGAGGCGGAGTCGCAGTCTTACACGCTTCTCTGCGCTCTCTCCTGGGCAGTCATCCATAGGAATCCCGAACCCAATAAAATACCCAATATTAACGGTGTGTGTGTCTGCCCAAGGACAATTTAAGATGAAGCCTAATAGAGGTGTCATACATAATAACCTAATAAAAGTAAATGTAACAACTACTACAGTGCAACAAAACAGGAAGATTAAATGTGGTCTCTTAAATATAAGATCTCTAGCATCTAAAGCAATATTGGTAAATGATTTAATATCAGATTATAATATTGATATTTGCTGTCTCACTGAAACTTGGTTGAGACATGAAGAATATGTCAGCATAAATGAAGCCACTCCACCCAGCCATATCAATACTCATATTGCTCGAGGCACAGGCCGAGGAGGTGGAGTTGCAGCCATCTTTGACTCAAATTTACTTATCAATACTAAACCAAAATTAAATTATACCTCCTTTGAAAGTCTTGTTTTTAGTCTTACGCATCCGACCTGGAAAACTTTGCATCCAATCTTATTTGTTACAGTGTACCGTGCACCAGGTCCTTATTCAGAATTCTTAACAGAATTCTCTGAGTTTTTATCAACTTTGGTTCTTAAAACAGATAAAGTAATTATCGTAGGTGACTTTAATATTCATGTTGACGATGATAAAAATAGCCTTACTGTTGCATTTAACTCTATATTAGACTCTATTGGTTTCCGTCAGAGTGTAAATAAACCAACCCACTGCTATAATCACACTCTCGACCTTGTTCTGACTTATGGTATTGAAATTGAGCAACTATTAGTCGAACCGCATAATCCTGCTTTATCCGACCATTTCTTAGTAACTTTTGAAGTACTGTTACTAGACTACAAACCATTAGTCAAAAGTTCCTGCAGCAGAAACCTATCTGTTAGTGCTATAGCCAAATTTAAAGAAGAGATTCCACCAATACTTAACTTGATAGCATGTCTGCATGTAAGGGAGGAAACTTATACAAAATGTACACCACCCCAAATTGATCATGTTGTTGATAGTGCTACAGATGCGCTGCGAATAAAATTAGACTCTGTTGCTCCTTTGAAAAAGAAGAAAATAAAACAACATAGACTAGCTCCATGGCATAATGCCGAAACTCGCAAAATAAAGCAAAAGTCGAGACAACTTGAAAGGATATGGCGTTCCACTAAACTCGAAGAATCTCGTTTAATTTGGCATATTACTCTCAATGAATATAAAAAGCACTGCGTAAAGCGAGAGCAGCTTACTACTCTTCATTAATAGATGAGAATAAGAATAATGCAAGATTTCTTTTCAGCACTGTAGCCAGGCTGACAGAGAGCCACAGCTCTACTGAGCCTTCTATTCCCATAGCACTCAGTAGTAATGATTTTATGTGCTTTTTTAACGATAAAATTGTTACTCTTAGAAACAAAATTAATGACCTCTTGCTTCGACCAGTATAGTGTTATCAACAGCTCCCGGAAACGTAAGTTCTAATATTACTAGATAGTAAATTAGAATGCTTTTCAGCCATAAACCTTGAACAATTGAATTCAATGATTCTTTCTTCTAAACCATCAACGTGTATCTTAGACCCGATTCCAACTAAGCTGTTAAAGGAAGTTTTTCCATTAATTAGCACCTGTTTATTAAATATTATGAATATGTCTTTATTATCGGGCTATGTTCCACAATCATTTAAAGTAGCAGTGATAAAACCGCTTCTTAAAAAGCACAACCTCGATCCAGAGGTTTTAGCCAACTATAGACCTATTTCTAATCTTCCGTTCCTCTCAAAAATTCTTGAGAAAGCGGTCGCAAAACAGTTGTGTGATTACTTAAAAACAATGATTTATTTGAAGATTTTCAGTCTGGCTTTAGAACACATCATAGCACAGAGACAGCTCTGGTTAAAGTCACAAATGACCTTCTAATAGCCTCAGACAAAGGACTTGTCTCTATTCTTGTCTTACTCGATCTCAGTGCTGCATTTGATACTATCGACCATGATATCCTATTGCAAAGACTAGAGCACTTAGTTGGCATAAAGGGAACTGCTTTAGGCTGGTTTAGGTCCTATCTATCTGAACGCTCTCAGTTTGTATGTGTCAACGATAAATCTTCCATGCAAACCAAAGTTAGCCATGGAGTGCCACAGGGCTCAGTGCTTGGACCTATTTTGTTCACATTATATATGCTTCCGTTAGGCAATATTATAAGGAATCATTCTGTACAGTTTCATTGTTATGCGGATGATACTCAACTATATTTATCAATCAAGCCTGATGAAATTAATCATCTAAATAAAATTCAAGACTGCCTTAAGGACTTAAAAACGTGGATGACTTTAAACTTTTTGATGTTAAACACGGCCAAAACTGAAGTTATTGTACTCGGCCCAAAGAATCTACGAAACAAATTATCTAAAGATATACTAACTATGGATGGCATTAATTTGGCCTCCAGTGAGACTGTAAGGAATCTTGGTGTTATATTTGATCAGGATTTATCCTTTAACGCCCACATAAAATCTATTTCAAGGACCGCCTACTTCCATCTACGTAACATTGCAAAAATCAGGCATATCTTGCCTCAAAACGATGCAGAGAAACTAGTCCATGCATTTGTTACTTCAAGGCTAGATTATTGTAACTCTCTATTATCAGGGTGTACCAAGAAGTCAGTTAAGTCGCTTCAGCTGATTCAAAATGCTGCAGCACGTGTACTAACCAGAGTTAGGAAAAGGGACCACATTACTCCTGTTCTGGCTGCCTTACACTGGCTCCCTATAGAACATAGGATAGAATTTAAAATTCTTCTTCTCGCCTACAAAGCCCTTAATGGGCAGGCGCCATCTTACCTTAAAGAACTCATTATACCCTACTGTCCTACTAGGGCATTGCGTTCCAAGAATGCAGGGTTGTTGGTTGTTCCTAGAGTCTCTAAAAGTACAATGGGAGCCAGAGCCTTTTCATATCAAGCTCCACATTTGTGGAATCAGCTTCCAGTTTGTGTTCGGGCGGCAGACACCCTATCCGTTTTTAAGAGTGCGCTTAAGACCTTCCTTTTTGATAAAGCTTATAGTTAGGGCTGATTAGATTCAGCCCCTAGTTTAGCTGCTATAGGCTTAGTTTGTCGGGGGACACTTTACTTTACTTCTTCCTTCTCTCTGTCTGTACCTGTGTACTCTCATGTTCCGAATAACCCAGCTTCCCCAAATTTCTTTTTGGTGTCTATCTACGCCGGGACCCTGAGTCGTGGCTGATCCTGTTGCTGTGGTCCTGAGTCCTGGATCGCGAGCCCTGGATCTTGAGTCATGGCTGTGCCTGTTGCTGTGGTCCTGGATCATAAGTCCTGGATGGATATCCTCGGGATTCATCTTCTTATTATAGACACATGCATTTCCAAACATTTGGACTACCTATGTTGTAAATGTAATATCTTCTCAATTTACACACGGCATCTATTGAACGTCTGTCCGTCCTGGGAGAGGGATCCCTCCTCTGTTGCTCTCCCTGAGGTTTCTCCCATTTTTTTCCCCTTTAAACTGTGGGGTTTTTCCTTTTTCTGGAAGTTTTTCCTTGTACGATGTGAGGGTCTAAGGACAGAGGGTGTCGTATTGTCTACTGATATTCTGTACAAACTGTGAAGTCCACTGAGACAAATGTAACATTTGTGATATTGGGCTATATAAATAAACATTGATTGATTGATTGATTGATTGATAACTTGAACTAATAATCATAATCATCATATTATTAAGTAGAGCTTTTGTTACATTTGAGCTGACTTGACTGAAGATAGAACATTATTTTCTTATGTTTATGCAAATGTAAAGTTCAATGCTTTCTTTTCTTATTTTTACCAACAGCAACTACTTGGTCATGCACAGAGAATAAAGTGAATCTACAATCAATCAACAGATCCTTTATTCTTTTAGAGGAAAAGCATCCATAAGAAACACATTTGCACGGGTCTTAAATATTTCACAAGGTTAATGACATATTTCATATCAATACTAGGTCACATATGAAGTATAGTAGATAACCTTTTTCAAAATGAGACTGCCACACTTTTGCATTAAGCATTCGATCATTTAGGAGAAAGTTAAAGGTTTTACTAAATGCAACATAAGATGAATAAAGAGTTATAAATATATGGATTACAAACAATTTAGCATTTCGTTTTTTAGATGAGATATTATTTTCTTTTAAAAAGCACATTAACAGTTTTCTTTCAATTGTATTTTTGCAGAAGAAGCCATGAGCCGGACTGTAATATGTTAATACAGTTCAAAAGGATTGCAGTTCAATAAACAACACAATAATAATATATTGCATTAACAGTGTGAGAGCATTAATGACCTCCTTACCTCAGCTTGTAGCTCCACCTCGATCAGAAATGAAGGAGCCTGAGATCTGTTTCATCGTTTTATATAAAGCAAGAGGATCATAGACAGATTATTGGACCACGAGCTGCCAGTCAGAACAAGGAGAAAACCCTCTTACATCAGTGAAGGTTAACTCTAGTTGTATGGAAAAAGTAGAAGTACTGATTCAACTTTCTACTTAAGTAAAAGTACAAAACTACAGTCTCTGAAATGTGCTCTCAGTAAAAAGTAACTTTTAAACTGGCTGTTTTTGTGCAAAGCTAACTGAACCTTACATCATATTAACATAATATAATATTATAGAAGTGAAAAGGAGCTTCATTTAAACTTTTATTACTAACAACTAAAACAAAGTACCTGTATTTGCTGTCGCCAACATTGTAGATGGGTTACTTTGCCTTAATATAGGCCAAAAGAAATCAAACAAAAATGATTATAGTGCATTCACCACAAATCATTTTTTGCGCCCACAACTTCAAACATCTCCCGTAGTAAGGCCATGGCTGCGGGATGTCTTAATGGTGGTCTGATGAATCGCCTCCGTCGATGTTATCTTCATTTTCAGTCCTTTCGCTGACTGTACGAGCGTTACTCTTGAACATTATGCCGTTAGACCTTTCTCCCGTCTCTGCCAAGCTGTTTCGTCACACGTCTTTTACATCTTTTACGTTGTTTACGTCTGTCTGGCATGATCCGCACACCATGGCTCGTCTTCTCTACGTGTTATTGTCACATTTAGTTTTAAATCAGTCTTGATGTCGGGGAAGGCCCGCAATGATGCAAAATACAAATAATTGATAATTCACCTCACATGCATTAAAACTAAAGTAACGAGCCTGTTTGGAAAATGTAAGAAGTAGAAAGTACAGATATTTGTGTTCAAATGTAGGGAGTAAAAGTAAAAGTAAAAATAAATACTTAAGTAAAGTACAGATACCGGAAAAATCTACTTAAGTAAAGTAATGAAGTAGAAATACTTTGTTACTTCCCACCTCTGGTGATTTGATACCAAAACATGAAACATCTATACATTTAAAGGTCTTCTTTTAAAAAGAAAAAGGTGTGGACCAAAGCAGGAAAGATTTGCAATTTTAAAGGGGGGTTTTAGTGCATGTAAATGGTCTGCAAAGTGTAACATCCCTAGGCTAAAAATGTGTTTCCGTATCTCTGTTTTAGGTATATTTAGTACATTAACAATATATACACTTTATCACCAAGGACACTATTGGATGGTTCTACACCCTGATGAGTTTAAAGAATGTTTTTTTATTTGACTGAATAAGACAATACTCATGCATGCTTCAGAAAACAATTTACAGTGTGAAACACCGTAAACATTCGGTCCTAAGATTTTGGAAGCAAGGATTGACAAAAAGTAATCAAGGTCAGTGTAATCAATTTAAAGTATAGCTCCAACAAGCAGGAACAAATGCAATATCAGAGTTTCCCAACTGCATAAGAACAAACTTTTTAGTCGGATAAGTACGGCTCAATCTCAGTAAATGATGGCGTTTATTTATTTACCATTAAAGGGACAATAATTATGTTGCAAGGAAGCTTGGAGTTGTGCAAACTTTCTTCTTCCTTTGTTGGAAAGAGAATGTTTTCTACCGACTCAACACGACAAATGCTTCTTGAGGTACTTTCTGAAAGTCTTGTCTCGTATACCGTAGATGATCGGACTGATTGATCGTGGCAGGACCTGAATAATAATATAATAAGCAAAGAGGATGTCTGTAGAGTTCTGAGGAAACCATTGCATCAGAAAATCTCGAAGCTGCGGGGCTACATATGTTAGCATGCAGAGAAGCAGCTGAAACCCATGGAGCAGGACTGTGTTTCTGGCTTTTTTAGCATCTTCGCTAGCTGTTTGTGCAGTGGAGAGAATTCGGAAGTAAGCGTAAAAGACAGTAGTCCAAACTGTAACAAGCAACACTATATATGTGATATCTCTCTTCTCCAAGATGATGGGATTTGCAAAAACATTTTCCCTGAGGCAGAAGATCTTTGAATGAAAGAAGTCCAATGGCACTGTGGCCAAAGTGATGAAGAGATCAGGGAGACAAGACAACATGGTGGTCGTCCAGATCAGACCAATCAGGATCAGCGTTCTGTTGATGGTACAGATCTGTGCGTGGCGTAGAGGGAAACAAATGGCGATGAAACACTCCAGCGCCATGCAGGCCAGATTCAGAGGCGTGTTAAAATCGGTGAAAATAGCAAGCATGAGGATAATGGAACAGATGGAGACATTGATCCTGTAGATTGTGTAGCTGATGATGAAAAGCAGGAGGGTAAACGTGATTTGGATCATATCGTTGACCACCAAGTGAATAAAAAGGATATATCGTGGATTCATGTAGAAGATCTGGGTTGAATGAAAGGAGAGGAAACATTTAACATCATTAATGACATGTGATCTAGTTTAGAACCAGAGATGGCAAAAGTAAACACATCCTTTACTCAAGTAGAAGTACAGATACTCGTGTTTAAAAATACTCTGGTAAAAGTAGAAGTACTGACTAAACTTATTTACTCAAGTAAAAGTAATGAAGTATGGGCTTTGAAATGTACTTAAGTAAAAAGTACCCATAACTACCAGCTGTTTTAAAGAGTAACTGACCTCCCTTTATATGAATAGAACAATAATGTCATTGTTAGCTAATGAATGTTTCCATGCTGAACAACGGCAACATGACAACGTTTTCATTGGTCCCTCTTCTTTAGAGAAGACCAGGAAATGATGGAAACACGGATCGTGTTCAAATCAATAGGCACGCCATGACTCTAAATAATAATGATCACGCCACCAAACACAGATTCAATCTAAAGGAACCAGCCTGTTTGGAAAATGTAAGAAGTAGAAAGTACAGGTATTTGTGTTCAAAGTGTAAGAAGTAAAAGTAAAAAGTCGTCAGAAAAATAATTAGTGGAGTAAAGTACTGATACAAGAAAAGACTGTGTGCACAGCGCTGCAGCGTGTCTGTGTGAGAGAGAGAGAGAGAGAGAGAGAGAGAGAGAGAGAGAGAGAGAGAGAGAGAGAGAGAGAGAGAGAGAGAGAGAGAGAGAGAGAGAGAGAGAGATGCAGCGTGTCTGTGAGGCCCCGCCCTGCACGCAGATGAGAGAGAGACACATATTTTAAAAAATATGCAAGATAACGTTTATGTAGCATTTCTTTATTGTCGAAATGCTGACATTTCATAACGGGATAAAATCAAAGTGAATGGCCTGCTGCTGCTGAATGCATGGGGCAAGTGACTGGAAAAAGTTATTACATCGTTTCAGATAATAATAATAAATAATAATGATAATTCATTCTATTTTGAGGCGCCTTTCAAAGCACCCAAGGACACCTTACAATTCATAACATATTCTAAGGAAAGGTTTAAGACAGTACAAAGAATGCAGTCCGGGGGATGTTTTTTATGTGGGCCGCAAATGAGAGGGAGCTGTCCAGCGTGACACCAAGATGTCGTGTTTGAGTTGTGCTCTTGATAAGCCATTAAAACAGTAAAATACGTGTCTCCTGTTCACCAAAACATACCCATCTGTTATGGAACAAGAAAGTATTCCAAAAGTATTCTAAAAGTAATCTGAATACTTTTTTAAGACACGTAACTGTAACTGTATTCAGATTACTTTCAGAGCCATGTATTCAGTATTCAGTAACTAATTACATTTACAAAGTAACCCTCCCAACCCTGTATACTGATGAAAACCAGTATAATAGGGGACCTTGAAGGGAAAACCAGACCTGGTGTTTCCTGAAGGTGTGAATGAGGCCTGTGTTGATGAAGTTGATGGAGATCCCGAGAATCACAACAATCAGATTCTTGGCCACAGCTTTGATTAAAGAATCTGGAGTTCGACCAACCGCTGTCACAGTGACAGATGACAGGTTCATCTTTTGAAAAAGAAAAGGAAAACATAATATGATGGAGATATTAATAAATGCTTTCTCTACAATAGTTATAGAATACCACAATATAACTGTAGATAATTAAGTTCAACCTGGGTAAACCTTTCAAATACTTATTTTTAGTTTGAATGCATTGTATTATTCTTCAAAGTTGAGGATCAAATACATTTTTCAGAATTATCAAAACTTTTGGCCGAGATTTAGCTCCATAATAAAGTGCATACAATACTAAGCTTTATTAGAAAGTTAAATATAAGTAAACATCTAACAAACTACCCATAGGGTTCAAGATAACATGTCTTAAAACCTAGCAAGAAATATTTGAGTCTGATATATTTCAGTCTCTAAAGTTGAAGAACATTGACCTTGTAGTTTATGACAATAAGTTCAATGGAAATCTTGCCTAATTGCCAAGTTAAATATAAGAAAATCATATAAGAGGATATCATAAAATGCATTTGGGAGATCAAGCCTGCAATTAATATATTCAAACTTGAAGCTTGAAAAACATTTACCTCAACAATAGTGCACATGGATCTTGTCTGACGTCTTTTGATTTACAAGTACTTGTTTGAGAAAGCCCTGATCATATTGCTGTAGTTGAAATACGGAGAAAATACATAATAATAAATATTTAAATTGGGGGAATGATGAATCAAAGAACCACCGTTCTCATAATAAAGCATAAACATTGACGTCTTGCATTACTCTGTAGTTCATGTGAGGATTAATTATAAATATAAATATACTCTGATAACAGCAGCAGGGACAGAAGAACAGACGCAGGCCGAAAAGCAAAGCATTCATCTAAAATATATCAACATTTTGCCGCAATTTACTTTAATCCATCGAACGTGGAAAGTTGGTTGTTGGAAAAAAACGATTTGGGAAAATCATAAAATAATAATAACCAGCATCCACAGTAGCTTTAAAATTCACTTTAGTTTGTTGCGAAAATAAATGTCCTAATGTTTAAATCAACATTGGGGATGAGAGGATTTTAAATATGGAGACAGAAACAAAACAATTGCATTTGTTGCAGGACAAACAACGTGAAGACATACAGTCTAACCCATATTATGCATAAACAACAGAGCTGGTGACGATGAGATAATGTTATAAGTGTAACATTAAAAGTAAAGAAACATGAGGTAACAGATCATTGTTAGGGTTTCTCATAACTGAGAGCTGACGCAGAATCAAATATTGTCTGCCAAATAACAATATAATGATAATAATACATACAAAGTTATACAGTATATTTATTTTCTAAGAACTTAAAGGCACTTTACAATAAACAATTCATATAAGCAAACAAAAGAAACGTACATAGAAACATGACAAAACGATGAAAATAATTATAAAACAACAACAACAAACTATAGACCAGAGAGTTATGTTGCTTACCTTAATCAATGCGACAATGACAGCAGCAAGTGAACCTCTGACTTTATGGGGTGATCCAAACTCCTCCACACATTACTCAGGAGGGGATTTGTGCAGGTATAAGTTGTAAAATGCTGAATAAGTGTCCGTAACCTACATGATCTCCATTTCTCCGTCACGATCACTTGTATTATGTTGTGTCACGGTAAATGTTGCGGCCGCAAGGTATTGTGGGAAAACATTTCTCTTTTTTCTTTCGTAAAGGAAGGTCCAGTGTTTCCTAAGCTAAAGGTGATTCTAAAGGAAGTTTCAATTTCTATCATCTAGATCCGGGGTGGGCCACATACAGAAAGATATACGAAGGGCGAGGCCGCTCACTAGAGGTATGTGCCCGTGTAAGTTCAGTTATAAGTTGGAGAAATCTATCCATTGTAGGTCAACTATTCTTGATAGCTTTAAGAAAAAAACAGCCTACATCACAGCTCTCCAGAGGGTGTTAGAAACAACTCACAGCTCAGGGTTTCATTTATTGTGTTGACAGCTCATTCCTTAAAACAGATGCTTCAGATTGATTATAATGAGAGGAAATATGAAGGGTATATTTCAAGGTTATGTTAATTTGTTAATGGGCTTTTTTCGTATCAACTTAGAAACATGTTCTAACAGTTTAGAACATGTTTTCAACTTGAATTGACTGAATTGATTTGAACATTGGGCTTATTAACACATGAATATAATATATTTGAACATATATATTTAAGAAGTACAATATAAGACAAGCAGAAGTTTATTATAATTAAGTCATTATACTTTTTGAATTTGCTGAGGGCCGATTCAAAATGGTCCGCATTTGGCCCCCGGGCCGTAGTTTGGACACCCCTGATCTAGAGAATCAAAATAGCTCTTATCAGGGCTGCCGCTTAGAAACTTCCGGGTTATTTCACTCCGTTAGAAACCTTTCTAAGCGGAATTTACAATTCCACCACAACCTGGGACATTTCCCAATTTTTTGCATATTACTGCAACATCAACTTTGATGAGTGTGAATCAAGCGGCAAACTCTGGGGCAGAGCCGGGAAGCCTATAAGGAAGTGCCTCAAACTGCAGTTCATCTAGTGGCCAGTAGGAGCAGTCTGCAGAAGGGAGCAATTTCAATAGACCCTCATGTTAAAATGCCCAACTTTACAGCAGAAATAAACATGTTTACATCGTGGTTAAAAAAAAACATATTCTCTGTATAGTTAGATTCCCCCTTCATGACGACTGTGGGGGGGGGGGGGGTGAATTTCTTCTCAACTCATCTGTTTAATTAATATTAAGCCTTAAAGTTATGCATACATTAGGGCGTGGTCACATTGAGTGACAGCTCTGTCCAGTGACGGCTGCTGTTAGCTTCCTGTCTCTCTGCTAGCAGCTCCGTGATGCTACAGGGACTCAGCCTGCTCAGCTCATCCGGGGAACAGAACTTGAACTCTGCCGTGTTTGTTGTGCTGGTGCCTTGTGGACTATTCTTCATGCTTATATCGGACTATTGTGACTCGCTCTGCGGTTAAAACAGACGGTGCATGAATGCAGTTTTGCGGTAAGTGAAATTTGAGTACTTTATATATGTGTTTATGATTTTAATCAGCTAACGTAATGAATATTAAGGCTTGGGTTAGCATGTAAGCGAGTGGTAGCTACATCTGTGCTAACGATGCTAATCGTAGCCTCCAAGTTAAAACACAATAGAGTGTTAAGCATTAAGTGGGATAACACTGTAGAACAAACGGCTTCTGTTTGAGGTTGGCAAAATAAGGTAATCTTTGTAAGTTAGAGAGATATTTTATTCGGTAGAACTGTATGCATCGCTAAGGTTAATTTAAATTCGCTATGCTCGATTATGTAGACGAGCTAACGTCAAAGTAGTGTTGAAGAGCTGCGTAGTGTATGTGAAATCAACCTCACAATAAGATGTGTGTATATTACAATTATTAATGTCATATTTCAAGATGATGAAATATGACATGACATCATCAAATATGATGATGATATTACAATATGGTTGGTTGAGCTGGAGTTCATTATTGAGCTTACACATTAACGTCACAGTCATATCTGAAGAACGAACCCAAACCTTGTTGTTTTTATTAATTGTATTACCAAATTGGTATCAAATAAATAGTAAGCATTGATGATTTTCATTACACTTGTGAAACCGACTAATTGTGGCTGTAGAACGTGAACATGTAACTTAATGCCTGCATGTAAGAACGATGAATAGCCTAGTCAATGCTTTAGGGATGATCTGTAAAAATATTAGATCAGACGTTATGTGTGCTTCAGTTAAAATTAAGCTTATTCATTGCATTTCATTTGTTCTTCCAAAGTTACAGTAAAATAAAAAGGACCCTGACTCGGACAATACACAATCCAACATGTTCAACAGAGGAGAATAAGTTATATTGTTTGTACACATGGTACTTTACATATATATCTGCTTGTTTAACGTTTCCAGGTGATGAAGACAGGCTGGACCAGAGGGTGAGACAGAACTGGACTCTTCAGCATAGGTGCAAAGACTCTTTTTTCATACTGTACAAAGAATCAAGAAAGATACCCAGCTAGCGGGGAACGTTCTCACAACTTTGGCTAACGTTACCTACAGGTTCTAATAATGTTTTAAAGAAACGTTTTAATCTGATGTTCAAAGAACCTTTTTAGGATGTTTATTATTTCAAATAATGTTCCTATAAGCTTTAAGGTTAACGAAGACATAACGTTTTAACTGCAACATTCAGAGGATGTTTTGAGGATGTTATTGAGGCCTGAGATGACAGAAAGTGTTTTATAAAATGTTCCTTTAAAGTGATATGTTAACAAAGGTGGAAGGTTTTGCCAGCAACATTCTAAGGATGTGTTTTGCACGTTGTTGGGGGAACACATTAAAGATGTTCTTAATAAAACGTTCCCTCAATGTTACATGATAACAAATGAAGAACATTCTCCAAGCAACATTCTGAAAATGTTTTCAGGATGTTATTCTTTTTTTATAAAACGTTCCTGTGATGGCAAATATTAACACGGTCATGGTCAACGTCAGATTTATTTCTAGAGCGCTTTAAAAAACAAACTTGTTGCATTTGTTTGAAAACGATGTTTTAAAAAAATCTGATGTCACCACATTTTCCTTTTGAGAAAAACAAACAAGCACGAAATTCATGGTGAGCTGTAAGCAGATATTGCATGTTTGCGGTGTCATGTGTGAGTTCCCAGCTAGACATTTGTGTTACCATTCATTGTTCTAGGAATGATTTTAGTGGGACGTTTTATTTTGGTTCCCAGAATGTTCTTCTGAAAGGTAGGATAACGTTCTTTAAAAACATTCTTGAAATGCTTGGTGATAAGTTTCTTAAGATGTATGAGCGCATTGAGACAATGAATAGGACGTATAAAAAAGAATTTGCATGCCAATATTCACTCACATGCACTTATAATCACACTAAGGTATGTAGGCCCACAGTATTCATAATATCATATGTAAAATATCAGAAAATAATCACACTTTTTTCTGACTATAAAGGTTGTGTCTCGTATGTAGGTTCTGTTAGATAAGCTATCTGGCCGTGTGTGGTTTGTGAGGGCTGCGTATAAACAGTGTCCGCAGTTTATGCATATTGGATCAAAATCGTTATTGCACCCTTTTAGATTTGAGACCGACAGACATATAGAAGAACGGACCGACTGTTAGTGATGGCAGTTTGACACTGAAGCTTCGAACGGAGCTTCAACCCTGGACTTCCTTTTCCATAGAAGCAGTGATTCGAAGCTTGCTTCAAACCACGTGACATGTTACGTTCTAACCAGCAACTGCTTCATTTCCTGAATGAATCAACTCACTGGTTTGCCGTCCAATCAGGTGATTCAATGCACTGCCTCGTCTCGATTCTGACAGGTGACAGATTGAAACAGTTTCGAATTTGAGCGCTTCAACACTTTATAACCGCTCTAAACAATGCGCAATGTGTGGGTTGTTGTCGTAGTTTGCGTTGTTGCTGTTGAGTTGTTGTTGGTATTGCATTTGAATTGGATCATTATAGAGCAAGCCAGGAAGAAAGATAGGTCGTTCTGGCTCGGGAAACACTTTGAAATGTGGAGAAGTTGTGAACAAAAAGACAATTATGAGTAATATAAAAACAGTTTAATTGTTAAAGGAATAGATAGCCCAGTGGATAGAGCCGGCGGCCTGAATGCTGCGATGTCCTCCGCGCAGCTGGTTCAAAGCCCGGAATGGATGAGCTTTGAATCATTGCTTTTCAACTTTAATACTTTAATAACTGATAAAAGGCCGTCTCCGCCCAAAAAAATATCCAGCACTCTCTAGTCTCTTCTCAATAACCCAATACACACAATTATCAATCTTTAATTGCAAATAGAACATGATATTCAGTCTTAGTGTGTGTGTGCATCGAATATTTTTCAAGGAAAAGATACGTTAAACCCACTGCAGCCTTGCACTTCGCCAGGAGAGGTCGCTGTAACTGAAGCTTCGAGAAATGAACCTATTTCCGACACAATTGTCCAAGTGGTTCGATGCTTCCCCTTTTTACCAGCATATTCTTTCACAACTTTGCCTGCTTTTGCCTCACACTAATTTTGATGTCTCTCCCAGGAGGAATCCAAGGCCTTCCACACTCCCGAGACCAGCCAGGCCTCTCTACCCTGGAACAACTGTTTCCCACTGCCGCCATAACCAACCTCCACTCCCAGCTCCCCTTTTCTAATAAACAAATGTTACTTTCACCAGCTGATTCCGAGTCTGATTCTGGGTCCCCTCCAGTACATGTGACACCGACAGTGACTTGTACTAGCTGCTGGTCGCATTTAAAAAAAAAAGAAAAGACTTCTGATAAATCGGAACGATAAAGCACGTATCCTACTCTAAAATAATCTAACTTGCAGCTGAAAACGTTTTAAGAATAGTAGGGCATAATGTTCTAACAATGTTATCAAAAACATTTAAAAAAGGTTATTATTAAGCATTTTGAGAATGTTTTTAGAGAAAGTTATCCTACCTTTCAGAAGAACATTCTGGGAACCAAAATAAAACGTCCCTCTGAAAACGTTTTAAAAACAGTAGGACATAATGTTCTAACAATGTTATCAAAAACATCTTAAGAAGGTTATCACCAAACATTTTAAGAATGTTTTTAGAGAACGTTATCCTACCGTTAAGAAGAACATTCTGGGAACCAAAAGAAAACTTCCCGCTGAAAACATTCCTAGAACAGTGAATGGTAAAATTCTCAGAATGTTTTTAAAACCAAACATTTCTAGCTGGGTAAGTATTTCCTCAGGTACTTCCTGAACATCGTGTCTCTCATCCCGTAAACCAGCGGACTGATGAGTCGAGGCAGAACGTGGTAGAGTATTGAAATGATGAAGCGAATGGTCAGCACTCCTCTGGGGAAAAGAAACGTGAGACCCTCGATGGATAAGAAGAAAACATATGTCAGCATGCAGAGCAGCAGCTGGAATCCGTGCAACAACACTGTGTTTCTCGCCTTTTTATTATCCGCCACTGCTAACTTCGCTGCGCAGATTATATGGAAGTACGTGTAAAAAAGAGTGAGCCAAATTATCACCAGACACACGATGTTGGACACGTCTCGCCTCTCTTTAAGCATGGGGTTTCTGAAGATGTTTGCACTGAGACAAAACACCCTGGAGCGAAAGAAGTCCAGGGACTCGGTGGCCAAAGCGTTGAAAATATCCGGAAGTACGGTGAGGAGTCCGATCAGCCACATGAGGCCGATAACGGCGTATGTTTTCCGCACCGTGCAGATGAGGGAGTGTCTGAGAGGGAAGCACACGGCGATGTAACACTCCACCGCCATCACAGCCAGCGTGAACGGGTTGTTGACGTTGGATAATATGGCAATGCTGAGCAGGAACATGCAGAAGGAGACGTTGAGCGTGTAGACAATGTAACTCAGGACATAGACCAGAGTGAAGGTGGTGAGCAGGATCATGTCGTTCAGAACCAGGTGGATGTACAGGATGTAGCGAGGGTTCATGTTGAAAACCTACAGGAAAAGAGACAAATATATATATAATATATACTATATAATCAAGTGTTAAATCAGACTTTAGTTCCACCTGGAGTAAATTCACAAGCTACACTGCAGTATACAAAGTCATTCAAACTAGCTGCACCTTTACCAGCTTTGAGAACACTTTAATGATCAATCATTATAAAACATATTATATATATTATTCTGAAATGGACCAATCTGCACAATGAATACTTTTACTGTCGCTTCTTTTACTATATTTTGATGAGAATACTTTTCTACTTTTACTTGAGTAACATTTTGAATGCAGGACTTTTACTGTAACAGAGTATTCCTACACTCTGGTACTTCTACTTTTACTCAAGTACAAGATCTGAGTACTTCTACTTTTACTCAAGTACAAGATCTGAGTACTTCTACTTTTACTCAAGTACAAGATCTGAGTACTTCTAGTTTTACTCAAAAACAAGATCTGAGTACTTCTCCCACCTCTGCTGAAGTTGCTATATTGTTATAATAGAGCTCCTTATAAAGACATAGAAACATTGCTATTTTTCTAATTACAAAAACTCCAAACAACGCATTTTAAACATCCATTCACAAGTGTTAAATGTATGTACCTGGTGTTTCCTGAAGGTGTGCACCAGCGTGCCATTGATGTAGTTGATGAAGACGCAGAGAACCACGGTGACAACATTCTTGATTATTGCCACGTTCAAATTGTCCCGGTACACGACGGTGGTGAAATTACTCATGAGGAGACAAGCTGAGAAAACAACAAGAAGAGATACAAAACAACGTCAAGATGATGCAAACATAATGGACAAAAAGTTCTACAAATGGAAATAAAACAACAAAATAGGAACTTAACTAAGAACTACAAAACAACTACAAAAACAATTGGCAAAAAGGAGTTTATTAAATGTTGGGTCTGCATTATTTTCTCAATTGTTATCAAAGGTTTAACAGACAATATAGTGATCTTCAAAGTATGGCTATCAAAAAACATATAATATAAGTAATGCATGTTATTTATCAGCAGTTCAAAGCGCTTTTACCAGAAATTAATATATAATTACAAAGCTTTACAGTGTTCAATTATAAAAAAGCATCTATTAGATTTGCTCTCATTAAAGATTGAAATGTGACACCTCCAACAATGCAACATACGGTACAATGAAGACATTAAATAATAAAAATGTGCAAACAAAGTGCAACTAAATTAGTGTTGAATAAGGGCTCAAATTCAGAAAATTAATTAACATATTGTAGTTATTATCCGGACTGACGTTGATTACATAATTTAACTCAGTTAAAGGGGAAAATAAACTTAATGTAAAGAAAATAGGCATATTTTTTCCAACAGTTAGATTTGCTCTCATTCAATGCTGTTGTGCGGAAGAAAAGGTCACGTTCCAAATCATGCAGTATAATCATGAATAAAATAGTGCAGGTCAAATGTTTCATAAAATTTAAAAATTCTTACATTTGTATAAATATTTGCTAATTATTTTCAGGACTGATGTTGGTTAAAATATTTAACTCAAATAATAATTAAATAAGCTTAACATAAAAAGTGTTGAGGCATTTTTTCCATCATAGTGCTTTTTCTTCAACTATTAGATTTGCTCTCATTCAAGGTTCACATGTAAAAATGAGAGGCTGTGCAGAAGAAAATCTCATGTCTCAGTTTCCTTCAATTATGAGACATATAGACAAAAGAATGTGGACAAACATGGGTGAATAATTCGGAAAATCAATAAATATGTATTAGTTATAATCAAGACTGAAGTTGGTTAACATGTTAAATGTTAATAACATATCTTTTGGGCCTTTTAATGGAAATGTCTCTGCATCATAGCAACTTTTTTAGAAGTGATCTAAAATGGTTTAACTCCTTAATTTAAGATTTAAAGGGTTTATGCACAACAGCTACAGCTCAGTTGTTTTGTAGAAAAGAAGCCTCAGGATCCACAAACAATGCAACATGCAGTATACTTTAGACTTTTTAAATCCAAAAGTGCAAGAGACTAAAGAGCCCATGTAATCTGCAGGGATTAGTAGACTATATATATTTTAAATTCAAAAAGATAAAACTGTATTTAAAAATAAAAACATAAATAATGCAATATGTCAAAAACAGAAGACAATACAACTTCAATAAACGTCACTAGGTATATATCAATAATGCACAGATACTGATCATTTATATTATTTTAAATAGAAATGTAATATAAGATTAACTCTAGTCATGTTGCATACATTACTGAAAATACATACGTTACTGAAAAGCAGTTAATAATCACACCTGTAGTTTCACATCTGTGGAAATGACTAATATTCTCATTTGCTGTTGAGCATTAAAACAGAAAAAAGGTAACAACGTGAATGTTTTTTAAGGATTATAATATTATAGCACAATCATACAATTTGATATTAATGCAACACACAACATGATAACATATAAATGCCAAAAAAACATTAAACTATCTGTTTCTACATAAAGAGGAAAGAGAACAAATACGTACCAACCTTTAGTCATAGAGGGCGAACATACACACTGTAGAGCAGATGCGTATCATTGTAATATAAAGAGGCTTTGTGTGTGTGTGTGTGTGTGTGTGTGTGTGTGTGTGTGTGTGTCCTAGCATTACCATCCTTGTGGGGACCTAAATCTGTTTACACAGTCACGTGTGGGGACTCGCCTCCCTTATGGGGACAAAATGGAGGTCCCCATGAGGGGAATCATTCATTTTAGGGTGAAGACTTGGTTAAGTTTAGGTTTAGGGTAAGGGTTAGGGTTAGGCATGTGTTGGTTATGGGTCAGGTTAGGATAAGTCTCCAGGAAATGCATGTAAGTCAATGTAATGTCCCCTGAAGTGATGTATACATGGTGTGTGTGTGTGTGTGTGTGTGTGTGTGTGTGTGTGTGTGTGTGTACACTGCCCTTCATGATGTTATGTGTTTGCAGTACCTTGCAGTTGGTAAGATGGTAATTAACTCGTTTTTTGAGAAACTTCAGCTGAAAAAATGACAAGGCCTGATTTCTTGATTGCTTACTTTCACTGTTTCTTCCTCACATGGTGAAAATTACAGTTCTATTTCATCCTTACTGACCGCCAGAGGCGGTGCTTAGCACTGAATATCTTCTGTCTCGCGCATGCGTAGGTCGAATATTTATATCAACAAAGTCACGTGTGACCTCGTATGACCCCGGAAGGCATAAGTTCCGGTGCTGTCAACGAGTTCAGTCCTTTTTTATCTTCTCGCTGCACAGGTTACTACTTTATGAGTAGAAGCCAAGCTAGCTTGTTGAAAATTAGATTCTAGCTCATCGCTACCTGTAGCCTTGTGATCGTCTCGATCGGAGCTGCGGGCTAGAAAAAACGCTCGCCCTCCAAAGGCTGCGACGAGCTGTCGCCCTCCCAAGGAAGGGGACCGCGGTGTTCACCGCTCGGACCCCAGGAGCTCCGGACCGGTAAAGAGCGGACGCTCCTGCACGTCAGTCGGTGAGATTGCTACCATTTATTGCTGTGCTATCTATTCTCAAGCTAATGAGATAATTGTGTGCAAGTTAGCCGAGTGCTCTCGCTCAAGCTAATTTGTTACTGCACTAGTGAAGAGAGCGTCTCTGCTCCCCTCTCACTGCACACATTTGGTTCCTGTTCCATCCTCCAGTTAGCTGAGTGCTCTCGCTCAAGGCTAACTCGTTACGGCGCTAGTGAAGAGAGTGTCTCCGCTCCCCTCTCACGGCGCACAATTGGTTCCTGTTCCATCCTCCAGTTAGCTGAGTGCTCTCGCTCAAGGCTAACTCGTTACGGCGCTAGTGAAGAGAGTGTCTTCGCTCCCCTCTCACGGCGCTCAATTGGTTCCTGTTCCATCCTCCAGTTAGCTGAGTGCTCTCGCTCAAAGTTAACTTGCTACAGCGCTAGTGAAGAGAGTGTTCCCACTCCCCTCTCACTGCACACAGTTGGTTTAATATCCGCTCCATCCTTCGGTTAGCAGAGTGCTCTCGCTCAGGCTAACTCGCTACGGCGCTAGTGGAGAGAGTGTTCCCGCTCTCCTCTCAAAGCATATAATGTTTCCTGGCCCAGTTATTTACAGTCAGCTGAGTGCTCTCGCTCAGACTGACTTAAGCTGCCAGCAGCAATTAGTCTGGAGTTTTTCATTGTTACTGTCGCTATGTTTAACGGCTGTAACACCTGTATGGCTCTTCTTCAACCAGAGGATGGCCATGACCTTTGCCCCTCTTGTCTTGGCCTCGAGCATCTGAGGGAGGGCCTTTCGGAGGACCCGTGCATGAATTGCACCATCATGCCTCGTGCGGTAAGAGCTGCTAGACTAGCCGAGGTTGAACTACTGACTGTGGGTGGCCTTCCCCCTGCGCAGGCGACCCCAGCCCAACCTACCCATCCTAGGCGTTGGGCCGCAGAGGCTGCGGGTGCCCCGCCCAAGAAGAGGATTAAGCCTGATAGGCTGTCCTCCAGGGTGGACCTACTCACTACTGAGCTAGCCCAGATGAAGTCACTCCTCTTGGCTCTCCATTCTGGTGCCCGTACAGAGCACGCCCCTGCACCTAATCCACCCACGGCTGAGCTGGTTCCAGATGACGATGTGTTCTCGATGGCAGCTTCAGCCACTCAATTTAATGAGTATGACGGGGAGGGCCCATCCCATGGCCTGGCTCCTGTACCTCAGCTCATGGATACTCGGAGGGGGCAGATGACAGCTCCATGGGTACCGTCATTCGCATGGCACTGGCTCGCCAGCAGCTGGATGTACAGCAGCCCGAAACAGCGCCTGCCAGTGCGTTCTTCAGGCGCACTTTGGCACCCGCCACCTTTTCCGTTCCTCCCTCTTGTGAGTATCTGAGGGAGTTACATGCATGCTGGAGGGACACTAAGGCTCTTTCCCGTCTTACGTCCGATGGCCGAGCCCTGGCAGCCATGCAAGATGCGGCAAGAGTCGGCCTTGACCACATGCCGGCTGTTGAGCCTACCATTGCTTCCCTCATAGTTTCCCCTGACGAAGCTCTGAGGTCGGAGGCCAGGTGCCCTTGACCCCAATGTCGGGTCACTGATGACCTGCTCACTAAGGCTTACGATGCAGCGGTGCGCATGGGCCGTATAGGCAATTCCCTCTCTCACCTCATGCTCGCCCTCTCAGCTTCCCTGCAGCAGGAGGCTCTCAGCGCTTCCTCTACCAGCCTCAGTGACGCCTCATTACAGGCGTTTGCTCTGATGTCTAGGGAGCTTGGGCGCCTGATGTCCACTCTCGTCCAAACTCGTCGCCAGGTTTGGCTGGCACAGTCACCCTTATCAGAGGCATGTAGGAGGACTCTCCGTGCTGTCCCAGTGGAGCCGGGGGAGCTGTTCGGTTCAGCTGCCGTACAGGTGCTCGCTAGTCCAAGCTAGTCAGACCAGGCAACAGTTCTCAGCTCTTCGCAGAGACATGCCCCCCCCCGGTAGGCCTAGAGGTCCTGCGTCTGCCTCCCGAGGCCGCTCCCATCCACCGGCTCACCCCGGTGTCCGCCATGGGCCTCAGCGTCCCACGAGGGGGCCGGCCCGCTACGGTCCTGTTAACTCGCCCCCAAGGCAGCCTCGGTATCCGGTGCCTAACCGTCGCCCCCCCAGAGCCTCCAGAGGCCGGGGGGCAAGGTACTGAGGGTCTGGGGCCGGCGGTCGGTTATTTCTCCCAGCAGCAGCTCAACTACTGGGTAGCTCAAGCTTCAGACCCCTGGGTGGTTTCCACCTTAACCCAAGGGTACAAGCTTCAGTTCCGACGCCGGCCCCCAGCCTTCAGCCGGGTCAAAATGATCACCATAAGCGACCCGGCAAAAGAGATCGCCCTAAACCAGGAGCTGTCAGTCCTCCTTGCCAAGGGTGCAATCGAGCCTGTGGACCCCATCTCACAGCCCGGGGGCTTCTACTCAACCTACTTCCTGGTAAGGAAGAAAGGCGGTGGACTTCGCCCAATCCTCGATCTGAGGGGACTCAACAAGTTCCTAAAGATTTTACCTTTCCATATGCTGAGCACAGCGGACGTTCTTCGTACCGTTACCAGGGGGGAATGGTTCACGTCCGTCGACTTGAAGGACGCTTATTTTCATGTGCCTATTGTGCCTCATTACAGGCAGTTTCTTCGCTTTGCCTTCAGAGGCCGTCATTTCCAGTTCAGGGTGCTCCCATTCGGACTCTCCCTCTCCCCAAGGGTGTTCACCAGGTGTGTCGCGGCAGCCCTCTCGCCCCTGCAGTCTCAGGGTATGAAGATTCTGCCATACTTAGACGACTGGTTAATCTGTGCACCATCCCGGTTGCACTCGACCCAGGACACGGCTCTCCTTCTCTCTCATGTCGCCCGGCTAGGCCTCAAGGTGAACATGGAGAAGAGTTGTCTGAACCCCTCTCAGAGCCTAACCTTCATTGGGGTGGCTCTGGACACAGTCACTATGCGGGCCTGTCCATCTGCTCAGCGCCTGGACGACATCCTCCAGCTTCTTCCCCTCTTCAAAAGGGGCAGGTCTCTGGCGTATATCCTGTTTCTCCGCCTCTTGGGCAAGCTGACAGCTGCCTCAGCTGTCGTTCCCTTGGGCTTGTTGTCACTGCGCCCCATGCAGAGATGGCTGAACGGCCTCGACTTAAACCCCAAGTTGCACAGGCACAGAAAAATCAGGGTGTCACAACAGTGCCTCTCCACTCTATCCCCATGGAGGGAGAGGTCATATATGTCGAGGGGCGTGGCCATGGGCTCCGTCCCTTTTCGCAGAGAGACCGTTACGACGGATGCCAGCCTCTCGGGATGGGGTGCGGTTTGGCAAAACAGGACAGCCCGTGGGCAGTGGTCTGCTCAGGACTGCGCAGAACACATCAACGTGCTAGAGCTGCGAGCTGTGCACCTAGCACTCAGGCACTTCCTGCCATACCTGAGGGGGAGGCATGTGCTTGTCCGCTCGGACAACACTACAATGGTGTATCACGTGAACCACCAGGGGGGCACCAAATCTGCACGCTTGCTAGAGGTGTCCCAGGCTCTCCTGACCTGGGTAGCTCCTTGCCTGGCCAGCCTACGGTCAATGTATCTGCCCGGAGAGCAGAACCAAGTCGCCGACTTCCTCTCCCGTCACAAGCCTCCACCGGGGGAGTGGCGGCTCCACCCAGAGGTGGTGACCAGCATCTGGGGTCTCTTCGGCAGGGCAGAGGTAGATCTCTTTGCCTCGAAGATGTCGACCCACTGCCCCGTATGGTTCTCCTTGACGGAGAAGACCAGCCCTTTGGGTCAGGACGCCCTGGCTCATTCATGGCCAGGGTGTCTTCTCTATGCCTATCCACCCCTTCCTCTGATCCTACCAACACTCCTCAGAGTGCTTCATCAGGGTCACAGGCTTCTTCTGGTGGCCCCCTTCTGGCCAGCCAGGACTTGGTTCTCCCTGCTGCACAGACTCTGTTGCGGGACACCTTGGCGTCTCCCCAACAGGAAGGACCTCTTGTCTCAGCTGGAGGCTCGGATATGGCACCCCGACCCCTGCCGCCTCCAGCTGTGGGTCTGGCCACTGGAGGGCCCGACCCGCTGCTGAGCGACTGCATAGAGCCTGTCAGGAGGACTATTCTCAATGCTAGGGCACCATCTACTCGTAGGCAGTACGAAAACAGGTGGAAACTATTTTCTGACTGGTGCCAAGTGCGAAATGAGGACCCAGTACATTGCTCGGTGCCTACTACCCTTGAGTTCCTGCAGTCCCTCCTGGATGACGGCCGGTGTCCCGCTACCATCAGGGTGTATGTGGCTGCTATATCACCTCAACACGCAAGGGTTGACAACAACACAGTGGGGAGCCATAGGCTGGTATCCCTCTTTTTGAGGGGAGCTCTGAGGCTTCGCCCCCCGAACATCCCAAGGGCTCCTACATGGGACCTGCCCTTGGTGCTGGAGGCCCTATGCTCGCCTCCCTTTGAACCCTTGTTACTGGCAGAACTGAGGTGGCTCTCAGCTAAGACTGCTTTCCTTCTTGCCATCACCTCAGCAAAGCGTGTAAGCGAGCTTCAGGCCTTGTCCGTGAACAGCTCGTGTCTGAGGTGGAACTCAGATGGCTCAGGTGTCACCTTATGACCGAACACAGCGTTCCTCCCTAAGGTGCTGGCATGCTCTCATTTTAATCGGCCTATCCAGCTGGCACGGTTTGACCCCCATCAGGAGAGGGGGAAGAGAGGTCAAGACTCTTATGCCCGGTGCGGGCCCTTAGAGCTTATGTCCAGACTACCGCAGGCATACGTCAGTCTGAACAGCTCTTTCTGTGTTACGGTGGTCCTAGAAGGGGCTGTGCGCTCCCAAAACCCCCCTTGCCACCCAGAGTAAAATGCCACTCTACCAGGAGTTTCTCCACGTCATGGGCGACCTTGAGAGGTGTGCCTCTGGAGGACATATGTGCCGCGGCCACATGGGCATCCCCGAGCACATTCGCCAGATACTACAGGGTGAATGTTGCCGCCCCTCACCCGCTGGGTGTGGTCCTCCTGCAGAGTCCACCTAGGCCATCCCTATAGGGTAAGTATTCAGACTTCCTCGTGACTCTGTTGGTATAAGTCATCCAGTGCTAAGCACCGCCTCTGGCGGTCAGTAAGGATGAAATAGAACGATAGTTACGTATGTAACTACGGTTCTATGAATCCTGGATGACCGCCAGAGTTCTTGGTCACTCGGAATCTCGTGTTTCCGCGAGAAGATTCCATAGGACTGAACTCGTTGACAGCACCGGAACTTATGCCTTCCGGGGTCATACGAGGTCACACGTGACTTTGTTGATATAAATATTCGACCTGCGCATGCGCGAGACAGAAGATATTCAGTGCTAAGCACTGCCTCTGGCGGTCATCCAGGATTCATAGAACCGTAGTTACATACGTAACTATCGTTTTAAACTCACAGGGTGATAATTCGCTTGTTTTTGGAGGAATATTAGCAGTAGAGAATTACAAGGCTTGATTCCTTGATGAATTTAGCTGTGGTTTGGTGCTTGTTTTCACTGTAACAGCAGCTTGTTTTTCCACTATTGCATGCCGTTTTAACCTGATTATCACCTTGTTTCTGGAGTCTGATTAACTGCAGAAGCAACAAGGCTTGAAAAGTGGTTTAAAAGCCAAAGATTCATGAGGGAAGTCTTAAAACAGGTTTAAATATCCTAATTCTGGGAATTGAAAAGAAAAGTGGTTTAAAGGTCAAAGGTGGGTTCGGGTAAGAGTAAAACAGGGAACATGTGTTGTCTGGGGATGAAAAATGGATGAAAGAGAAGGATAAAAGGAATATAAAAAGGTTAGAAAAGTGTCAAAAGAACTATAATTTCATGGGAAGACTAGGGATAGAGGAATGTGAGAATTTGGTTAGGGTTATTTCCAAATATGTGGAACAAACTATCAGAAACCTGCAGGTCCGCTGCAACTCTTACTACTTTTAAATCCAGGTGGAAGACTTTCTTTTTGCGGCTCCTTTTAATTGAACTATTCATATCTTACACTGCACTGTAACTTTTATTCATTGTTAGAAAAATATCACTGGTCACCGGCTTGGTCTTCAATATCAGGATACATGTATTTATTATCCTTGCAAGAATGGAAGTAGTCATCAAACACAGGGCTGAGTGGGACAGATAGTACCCAGGACAGTGTCCTTCAGATGCTTATATACAAGAGAGGGTGTTACAGTCAACAAGATGGAAGAATACCGGTTCAAAGCAGTATTCTGACATTAGTTCAGATTAGCTAAGGCCTGCGTAAGCAATAAACATGACAGTCATATGCCTATCTTGCAGTAAAAACTAATATTTTTTCGGAGTTTAGGATGGCAGAAGACACTACACTACCCAGAATCCTCAGCTTTCGTTTGGGACTACAACATGTGCTTTGCTTCACAAACCCCGTGATTAGTCCTCAAGCTCTGTGATTGGTTGACCTCCAACTGCATTCCATATGAAAAAAAACGTTTCGTAAAAGATAAAATCATACTTTATTCAGCAGTGCTTGCTTTACTCTTTGAAAGTCATCAAATGAATGCATTGTAATAAAAGGTTCGGCTGCATTAAATATTACACATCTGTCGTAGTTCTTTATTTATCTACAGAGATCGGGCCTCAGAATAGTAATATTTTGTTTTGATATTATTGTTTTTTATTAACTAATAGCCGCTGGGTCATGTTAAGACCATCTTTTCTGTGTTGCTGTGGGTTTTTCCATCGCTTTTGTGTTACAAATATCAAAACAATAACAAAATATATCCGTCGTAAACTAAACCGGAAACAGCAGTAGTATATTTTATTTTGTTAACACTGTAAACTTGACAGTTTTTTAACCCAAACCACCTACTGGTTAAAGCACGTTATTACACGTTTAGAGTAATCGCAATGCAGGTAGATTGTGTTGCTTTTTAATGACTGTTTAAAATGCCTTTTTCTTAATGTCTTTCATTTTTGTAAAGCACTTTTGAATGTGTTATATTTTATGAAAACATTTAAATATTAAGAGTACATACAAAATAGGAGGAAAGTAGAAGGTCAATGATAGAAATATAGAATAGAAAATATCTAGAAGATACTGTAAATGATATCTAGAATAAAACAGTTTAGTGCCGGATGTACAAAGATATTAATAGGAGGATGTGCAAAACAGACAAACTAATTAGGCTTTATTTAAACATTAAATAATACTTTAGGTTAAGGTCTTCTTTTAAATACATGTAAGCAAAAAGCTTTGGGGGTATCTAATAAATATTAAGCCTGACAAAGTACGTTTAATATATTGCAGGGTTTGTTTTGGGACTTGACAATCAACATTCCTGCAATGTTAACTATGTTGAAGCACTTATTTTAACCGATATTATACATATTTATTATACTCTTATAAGATGTATGTAGATAGAATAAGAAATGTGCAGAATATGACAGTTTAATGGTGGAGGTACACACATATTGATAGATGTCTTGTTGAGGAACCTATGACCCAAGTTTGTCATCATTGCATAACTACACCGTAGTTGTGTATAAAACCACCAGACTCAGGGACAGCTTCATCCCACAGACCATAAGACTATTAAACACCTGAACTTTGAAACAACATCCATAACATTCATCTGGCTGCTACTTAGAAATTATTTGTCAAATATATCATATTCCAATCACTTGTATATAGACTCTTATTGCGCTATTTCACTTTTTACTATTTTTATTTTTGTATTTACTTGCACTATTTTTTCTGTGTATCTGTGTTATTGTGTTGCACTGTTGGAGGAGCGTGTGACCTAAGGGGGGGGGGGGGGGGGGTAGGACACGTTCGATTCCTGTTTTGGTTAGTGGGCCGTCGATGGGATTCATTCCATTTCAAAGTGCTGTTTGATGCTCCGTGTAAACTTCGCGCACTGCCACTCCAACATCCAATCACAGAGCTTGAGGACTAATCACGGGGTTTGTGAAGCAAAGCACATGTTGTAGTCCCAAACGAAAGCTGAGGATTCTGGGTAGAGTAGTGTCTTCTGCCATCCTAAACTCCGAAAAAATATTTGTTTCTCCGAATCGAAGGGGGAAAATACAAAAGCATTGTACACAATTTAAACCAATCAATGTTGTGTAATTAACAAGGATAATCTGGTGTTTTTGAGTTGATGAGTAGTGCAGATATCACTGTAAAATCAATCGACAGTAAAGAGAATACTTACTTCCGGGTGTAAAATCCTCCGTTATCCAATGGGAATGGACGCTCACATTGCCTTTAAATGCCGCCGACATGGACCGATGCGGTGCTTCCCTGAGCGTCAAATACCGCCGCCGATGGGAATACATTGCAATCAGTTGAAAGCTCTTTGCGTCCGTTTATGAAGCTGAAGGAGACTCGGCACGTCACAACTGCACGCCATAGGAACCTGACCAAGCGTCGCTCCTGGACGATCAGGGAGTGAGACTGTGTTGTCCCGCTCGGTGGCAGCAGGTGCCGCCTCGGCTCCGCCTCTTTGCCCTTATTTGGATCAGGCTGGAGCAGGCGGGGGTTAGACTCTGACGTCACTGTCGAGACGGCAGTGGCCAAATAGGCTTCTCAGCAACTCTGCAGAATCCTATGGGTGACGTCACGGACACTACGTCCATTTATATATACAGTCTATGGTGTGAACGCAAGAACAACACATGATAAGATGAAGAGACTGAGGGGTTTGTTTATGAATTGCAACAGTTTGACCTTTAGTGAATAATTTAAAGGTCCCCTATTATACTGTTTTTCATTACTTTATTATCGAAATAAATACCAAACAGATCATTGCAGCATCCCATAATCCCCTCTGTTTCAGCCCTGTTTCAAAAGTGCTGATTCTCTGTCTGTTACTTTAGATGAAAATAAGGAGCCACTCCCCACGCCCCTCTGAGAGACATTTGGTTAAAAAGAACACAATGGTGCTCTAGGAGGAGATTCAGGTGATAAGGTGGGGGGGGTTACCTTGGTTTGTGATTGGCTAATGGTTACACAAGCCAAAAAATCATTGTGACATCATAAAGTGGCCAAAATCTGATCAGCTCATTTTCAGACAGGTTTTTATATAAATGGATTAGGACAAAAAGAGAGAGAATCTTTTTTCCTGAAACTTTCAGAATCTCTTTACTCAGAAGGGACACATGTTTATATATAACAGACATGGAAAAGTGGATTTTGCATAATAGGTGACCTTTAAGTCTAAAAAAGGGGCTACTTATTGCTAACTGTCCAACACAGGTGCTTTTTCAGGTACCCCCTGAAAGCCTTGTCTCGTACACCGTAGATAATCGGACTGATTGATCGTGGCAGGACCTGAATAACAATATAATAAGCAAAGAGGATGTCTGTAGAGTTCTGAGGAAACCATTGCATCAGAACATCTCGAAGCTGCGGGGCTACATATGCCAACATGCAGATAAGCAGCTGAAACCCATGGAGCAAGACTGTGTTTCTGGCTTTTTTAACATCTTCGCTAGCTGTTTGTGCAGTGGAGAGAATTTGGAAGTAAGCGTAAAAGACAGTAGTCCAAACTGTAACAAGCAACACTATATATGTGATATCTCTCTTCTCCAAGATGATGGGATTTGGGAAGGCAGTTTTTCTGAGGCAGAAGATCTTTGAATGAAAGAAGTCCAGTGGCACTGTGGCCAAAGTGATGAAGAGATCAGGGAGACAAGACAACATGGTGGTCGTCCAGATCAGACCAATCAGAATCAGCGTTCTCTTGATGGTACAGATCTGTGCATGGCGTAGAGGGAAACAAATGGCGATGTAACATTCAATCGCCATGCAAGCCAGATTCAGAGGCGTGTTTTCAGTCATGATGAGAGCGATCAGGATGAAGGTGCAGCAGACAGAGGCGTTTATTTTGTAGATAGTGTAGCTGATGATGAACATGCAAAGGGAAAGAGTCACTTGGATCATGTCGTTGATCACCAGGTGAATGAAGAGGACGTACCGAGGATTCGTGTAGAAGATCTGGAGGGTGGGAAGCAAAGCAAAATGGAAGACAAGGTTTGAAAAAGATGGAAGTCATTTACAATTAATGCAGGTAAATGTACTTAAAAGTGAAATGGGGGATTCCAAACACATCATTTTCCAGTTCGTCATTTTCATTTGAAAACTACCTGCATTACATATCAAACACTGCAATCAGACCACTGTATGTCATTTAGAAATATTTGGCATACCCCTGACAGCTAGTTGGCGTAAAAGTCTCTTTTGAGGATGACATCTTGTGGGGATGTCACTTGCTAGCTAGCTAGATACATCAATGGAAAAATAGACAATAAAATGGCCAAGCGATTATACTGTACATACTGATACAGGTTGCATGTAAAGTACGAATTGTGCAATGGTCACTTAAAATATTCCCCTGCAAAAAGAAACCTGCTTAATTAAAAGTGACGTTAAGCCAAATGAATTAAGGAAAAGGGAATGCCAGTTTATTGTTATTATAAGGCTGCTGCAAACAGTAGAGCTACAGTAAGAACATATCTCTTGATCAAACCAATGTGTGCTTAAAATGAATTAAATTGTCTTAGCAACTGATTCAGGTTGCATGCTGCATGTAAACTACAAATTGTGCAATGGTCACCTAAAATATTACGATACAAAAACAAACGTGCCTACAGTAAGAAATATCGGTAACACTTAATTTTAAGGTACACATATTCACCATCAACTAGTTGTTAATTCACATGAATATTAGCAGTATACTGGCTCTTTATTAGTCATTATAAAACACGTATTAAGGCCTTATTCTACATGACCATATTCTCCCAGTACTAGGCCATTAGCTAAGAGTTTTTGTCCTTAATAACCCTCTAATGGGTGCTTGTTTATTGTAAGTACGGACGTTGTTGTGTTTGGGTCTTAAAATGCTCAATATGGGCCTAATAAGGCATTCTCTCATAATAACACTTAACAAATATGGTCTATTCTTATGTAACAAGACATGAAACTACAAGTGTTAATTGTGTCAAAATAACTCAAAATGTGGTATTTCTAACTCAGAATATGTTCCCTATTTTAAAGTGAAGTCTTGTTCATGACCAATAAGCTGGTAGTTTGACTCTAATATGTAAATGAACAACTAGTTGATGGTGAATATGTGTACCTTAATCTAAAGTGTTAAATATCTCTTGATCAACCCAACGTGTGCTTAAAATGAATGCATTAGTCGACAGCTTCCTATAGAGTTGCTGATAACTTCCTTTACATTCATTATTAATGGCTAAATGTCAAAGGAAACTCCACCTGGTGTTTGCAGAAGGTGTGAATGAGGCCGGCATTGATGTAGTTGATGGAGATCCCGATCACCACAACAATCAAATTCTTGGCCACAGCTTTAGAGAAGGGATCTCGATACTGTAGAACCACCGTGACGTTGGCAGATGAGGTGTTCATTTCTTGAAACTGAAAAGAAAAGAACACATTTAGTAAATAAACGTTGACATTTACAGTAAGGATTGGCTGCTGTTGTTTTCTTATAGCCAGAAGTGGGAAGTAGTGGAGTAAAAATACTTTGTTACTGTACTTAAGTACATTTTTCTGGTACTTTACTCCACTACTTATTTTTCTGACAACTTTTTACTTTTACTTTTTACATTTTTAAAACAATACCTGAACTTTCTACTTCTTACATTTTCCAAACAGGCTGGTTCCTTTAGTTTGAATGTGTGTTTGGTGGCGTGATCATTATTATTTAGAGTCATTGCGTGCCTATTGATTTGAACACGATCCGTGTATCCATCATTTCCTGGTCTTCTCTAAAGAAGAGGGACCAATGAAAACGTTGTCATGTTGCCGTTGTTCAGCATGGAAACATTCATTAGCTAACAATGACATTATTGTTCTATTAATATAAAGGGAGGTCAGGTACTCTTTAAAACAGCCGGTAGTTATGGGTACTTTTTACTTAAGTACATTTCGAAGCCCATACTTCTTTACTTTTACTTGAGTAAAGAAGTTTAGTCAGTGCTTCTACTTTGACCAGAGTATTTTTAAACATGAGTATCTGTACCTCTACTTCAGTGTTTCTCAAACTTTTTCATACCAAGGACCACTAACCAATCAAAAAACACTCGCAGACCACCTAACTCCACAAATATCCAAAAACACATAGTTTTTCTAGAACAGATTACAAATCGCCTGAAAATGGTACAAACAAGTGGCAACATGTGTGACGAAGGTGTTGCGCTGGGCTATTTCATGCAAAACTTAAGCTCGCTCCATTGTGGAGATATTCCCACGAGAGTGCGGAAAACTTAAATTTATTTATTTATTTAAAATGTGAAATTTTACCAAAATACTCACGGACCACTAGGGAGCGCTCACGGACCACCAGTGGTCCGCAGACCACATTTTTGAGAAGCACTGCGGCACTTGAGTAAAGGATGTGTGTACTTTTGCCATCTCTACTTATTGCCTGTACTGATAACACCTCTCAGTCAAGGAGGCAGATTACTGATATTTGGAACACCTAAAAGCATGTTATAGTAAAGATTTACTTTTAAGAGTGAAAAATTAGAAAAATACAATAAAAATAAACACAAACCATACAAAAGATTGTAAATGGTTAGCATTTGTATCAAAGTCACTTTAATTGTCTATCCCCTACGTGAGTGATACAGACAGGGAGATCGAAATGCTGTTGTTCACCGTATCAAATAATTAAAAAATATATATATATACAGTATGTGTATATACTGTATACATATACACGTATATAAAATAAACACTTATTAAGAGGTATACATAAAAATGCACAACAGTAATACAAAATATAAACTTCTAAACCTAGTTTTAATGCCCTTAGAGCAGGGCTCTCCAACACGTCGAGCTACCGGTAGCTCGCGGGCAGCTTTTCAGTAGCTCGCCGCTCGATTATCGATTATAGCGTAGTATGGTTGCTTCTTGATTTTTCGGCCGCGGCTGGACAATAACGTTTTTTCATTTTAGAATTGTTTCTGTCACACACATATCAAATTGGTCGGTGACGCAGAGATCAAGGAACAGACGTGACTGCGGCACAGCGACACCACACACGGAGCAGTCTGCTTTCTCCACCAACACCAGTCCAGAACCAACAGCAGAATGACCCGCTCTGAATCAGGCCGTGTCGCTGCGGCTCAGAGACACACAGGGAGGGATTTGTGTTTTTTGAAAAACACTCGTTATCGTCATGTCAGGTTTTTGGTGGATTTAATCAAGTCTTGGATTGCAGAGTATGAATGTCCTCTTGCTATTTTCAGTTGATAAATACTTGTGTAAAGTTTGTGAAGGCAGGAGGAAAGCTTCCGCGATCACCGTCTCCTCTGTTCCTCCAAACCCCGCCCCCTCCTGAAAAATAATGAGTGACAGGCTGATAGTGACCTGATAGAAACGTTATTATTCACTTAATCACTGATTGAGATATGATGAAGCTAACTTAATCTCATACATTCATGGGATTTATGTAACAGTAAGACAGAGAATGTAAGTGTGCACCCACATGCAGTATTTTTGTTTTTATAATGCTATTGTAAATACTCCTGTTGTCTGCTGTGTTCAGACTCAAGTCATGTTAGTGATGCCACATTCAAGACATTCAGTGTCTTTTTTTTTAACAGAAGACCGTAGCTAGAAGCTGCAGCTAGACTACAGAAGCATTAATTTTTTGTTTTTGAGGATGGAACAATTTCACACAGATATAGAGAGGCTAGACCCATACAATTGATTTATATAATTTAATGTCAAGACGAAGAAGAAGAAGAAAAAGATGGCTGAACTGTTCAGTGTCAATCCTGTGGAGATGGAGATGGAGGTTATACATCTCCAAAATAATGTTCAGCTTAAGTCTCAGCAAAACTCACAACATTTCTGGAGCCTTGTAGACCCAGAAAACTATAAGAACATTCACCAAGCAGCACTGAACATGTCTGCTTTATTTGGTTCTGTTCTACAAACCTTTGTGAAGCAGCTTTTTCTGACATGAATGTCATGAAATCTAAATACAGAACAAGACTGACTGATGAACATTTAAATGACTCTAGAGTGAACCTAATTGGGTCCAGCATACACCTCTATGGTGGACTCCATGCAGTGCCACTCCTCTCACTAACTGTAAAAAAGAGTGAATGCACTTATTTTACACATGTGCCATAAGATGCTTGTAAGGTGGTGATTAAGGACATTCATGTGAATTTTCAGTGATGTAATTACTATGTGGGCCATAATAATATGTGAGAAATGTTCGTTTTCTTGGACCTTGATATGAAGTTAAGATTTTTGATAAGCTTTAGGTATTGCAATTTCACACGTGTACAAAAGTAGCTTAATTCAACTGATGAGGGCTTTGTGAATAAATGTAAGCGATGTGATGCAAGTAGCTCTTGGCCACTTTCATTTTTTCAAAGTAGCTCTCAGATGAAGAAAGGTTGGAGACCCCTGCCTTAGAGGGTTCCAAGGTTCTCTTATTATTAATTGTTATTAATATAGTGCAATATAAATACATTTATAATATTTATGTCTAGTTCTCGAAGCAAATCATAATGTAGTTTTCTAATCATTATTCATTTATACTTCTACACCAGAAGCTTGGATAAAATACTTTAATCTGGTGTGAACACTAAAGTGATGACAGATAGTTATTTATAATTTATTTAACCATATATGAAGCAACCAGACAATAATGGACATTCAGAACTGATGTTGTTTGGAGCTACTTTTTCTCACAAATAATCCTGAATAAAGCCACTCAATAACAACGACAGGGAGAAAAAGGTTCTAATTTATCAATGTCAACAAAATCAAATATAACTCTTGTTGCAAGCATTGAAATGTATACACAGTACATTATAATAATGAGGAATTGTTCACAGTATACACTTTAAAAACTATATACAATTATTATGTTAAAGATGAGTATAAAATCCAAGAGGCTAGGAGCAGTACATTTATTATCAATAAAAGGACCAGTTCCTTTCCAATCATCTGATTGATTTACTTATTAACTCAAATAACTTGGCACAAAGACTGACACTATATGACAGGACAAAACTGTTATTTACTGCAACTAAATCTACATTTCACTTATAAATGCTTCATTTAAATTTGAATGAGTTGATACAACATTAATAACCATAGCTGAAACCTCTAAAATCATACAATCAAGCATTAATTGGAAAGATTCATAAACATAAACCCCTTCTTTTCTCTTTAATCATGAAAAACATGCATTCTGTCACCTCATCGACATGAAATGTACCACAAAAAGTCCCATTCATTTCAAGGAATTATAAAACGTTTAGTATCACTGTTCTATTACATTACCTATTATTTATAATCATTATTTCTATGATAAGCTGAAATATGATGTCTTTCAAACCATCAATGATTCAGTTTGTATAAGATTCACAATGAACAATCCTAAACAAGTGAAACAGACGTTAAAATCAGGTTTGTTTAAGTGAAGCCACACGTTTGTATTCTGAATACAGCTGTGAAAAGAGAGTGAAAGGCAGCTGGCACTAACCTGAGGTGATGCTTGTAGAGCTGGACACCAACAATATGGCAACTGGAAATAACAAACTTTATATGTTGCCTTGAATTTGGGGCGTATTTTGGAGATGACGTATTTTTTGTTAAACTGCTAATTAAACAAACTGCTACGATTTCAATGCCAGCTACAGTGTTGTCTGTAGGCCTGAATTGGACTTCACAATCACGTTACAATCCAAATGTGTATGTGGTATTCAGAGGTGGGAAGTAGTGGAGTACAAATACTTTGTTACTGTACTTAAGTATACATTTTTCTGGTATCAGTACTTTACTCCACTACTTTTTACTTTTACTTCTTACATTTTGAACACAAATACCTGTACTTTCTACTTCTTACATTTTCCAAACAGGCTGGTTCCTTTAGTTTGAATGTGTGTTTGGTGGCGTGATCATTATTATTTAGAGTCATTGCGTGCCTATTGATTTGAACACGATCCGTGTAACCATCATTTCCTGGTCTTCTCTAAAGAAGAGGGACCAATGAAAACGTTGTCATGTTGCCGTTGTTCAGCATGGAAACATTCATTAGCTAACAATGACATTATTGTTCTATTAATATAAAGGGAGGTCAGGTACTCTTTAAAACAGCTGCTAGTTATGGGTACTTTTTACTGAAGTACATTTCGAAGCCCATACTTCTTTACTTTTACTTGAGTAAAGACGTTTAGTCAGTGCTTCTACTTGACCTTTAGTGTATAATTGAAGTCTAAAAAAGGGGCTACTTATTGCTAGCTGTCCAACACAGGTGCTTTTTCAGGTACCCCCTGAAAGCCTTGTCTCGTACACCGTAGATGATCGGACTGATTGATCGTGGCAGGACCTGAACAACAATATAATGAGCAAAGAGGATGTCTGTAGAGTTCTGAGGAAACCATTGCATCAGAACATCTAGAAGCTGCGGGGCTACATATGCTAGCATGCAGAGAAGCAGCTGAAACCCATGGAGCAAGACTGTGTTTCTGGCTTTTTTAGCATCTACGCTAGCTGTTTGTGCAGTGGAGAGAATTTGGAAGAAAGCGTAAAAGACAATCGTCCAAACTATAACAAGCAACACTATATATGTGATATCTCTCTTCTCCAAGATGATGGGATTTGGGAAGGCAGTTTTTCTGACGCAGAAGATCTTTGAATGAAAGAAGTCCAGTGGCACTGTGGCCAAAGTGATGAAGAGATCAGGGAGAGAAGACAACATGGTGGTCATCCAGATCAAACCAATCAGAATCAGAGTTCTCTTGATGTTACAGATCTGAACGTGGCGTAGTGGGAAACAAATGGCGATGAAGCATTCAATCGCCATGCAAGCCAGATTCAGAGGCGTGTTTTCAGTCGTGATGACAAGAATCAGGACACAAATACAGCAGATGGAGACATTGATCCTGTAGATGGAGTAGCTGACGATGAACATGCAAAGGGCCAATGTCATATGGATCATGTCGTTGACCACCAGGTGAATGAAAAGGATATAGCGTGGATTCATGTAGAAGATCTGGAGGGTGGGAAGAAAAGCAAAATGGAAGACAAGGTTTGAAAAACATGGAAGTCTGAGGGTCAGCTTTACAATTAAAGCAGGTAAATATCCTTTAAAATGAAATGGGGGATTCTAAACACAGCATTTTCCAGTTCGTCATTTTCATTTGAAAGCTACCTAACTTAGCTACTTGCATTCACATATCAAATACTGCAACTACCACTGTATGTAGTTTTGAAATATTCGGCATACCCTGACAGCTAGTTGGCGTAAAAATCTCTTTTGAGGATGACATCTTCTGGGGATGTTTCTTGCTAGCTACCTAAATACATCACTGGAAGAATTGACGATAAAATCTATTTCCCTTCTTACCGTATATTTACCCACATACCTACATCCCTTTCAACCATTTATCCCTCTCACCCTCCTTCCTACATCCCTTGATCCCTTCCTCCCTACATTCCTTTTACACTAATTCCTTTTTCCTTACATTTCTCCATCCTTCCTCTCTACATCCCTTTGACCCTAACCATCCCTATATCTCTTTATCCATTCATCCCTTCTTCCCTCCTTCCTACATACCTTGATCCCTTCCTCCTTACATTCCTTTTACACTCATCCCTCTTTCCCTTTCTTCATCCCTACATTTCTTCATCCCTGCCTCTCCATATCCTTTATCCATTCATCCCTCCCTTCATCCTTTCAACCCTTCATCAGATATGAATGCAGCAGTACAGGTTAGCGGATTTACATATACAGTATAAGAACTCTTAAACTCAAAAATGTCTTCTGTATTCATGAAAACATAATAATTAACTTGTCTTAACTGATATAGGTTGCATGTAAACTGCAAATTGTGCAATGGTCACCTAAAATATTCCGATACAAAAAGAAACCTGCCCACTGTAAGAAATATTGGTAACACTTGATTTTAAGGTACACATATTCGCCATCAACTAGTTGCTAATTAACATGAATATTAGCAGTATATTGGCTCTTTATCAGTAATTATCCATCCATCCATCCATCTTCTCCCGCTTATCCGTGGTCGGGTCGCGGAGGTAACAGTTCCAGCAGAGAGCCCCAAACTTTCCTTTCCCTGGCCACATCAACCAGCTCTGACTGGGGGATCCCAAGGCGCTCCCAGGCTAGCGAAGAGATATAATCCCTCCACCTGGTCCTAGGTCTACCCCTCGGTCTCCTTCCAGCTGGACGTGCCTGGAACACCTCCCTAGGGAGGCGCCCAGGTGGCATCCTTACTAGGTGCCCGAACCACCTCAACTGGCTCCTTTCGACGCGAAGGAGGAGCGGTTCAACTCCGAGTCCCTCCTGGATGACTGAACTTCTCACCTTATCCCTAAGGGAGACGCCAGCCACCCTGCGGAGAAAACCCATCTCGGCCGCTTGTATCCGCAATCTCGTTCTTTCGGTCATGACCCATCCTTCATGACCATAGGTGAGGGTAGGAACGAAAATGGCCCGGTAGACAGAGAGCTTTGCCTTCTGGCTTAGCTCCTTTTCGTCACAACGGTGCGGTAAAGCGACTGCAGTACCGCTCCCGCTGCTCCGATTCTCCGGCCCATCTCACGCTCCATTGTTCCCTCACTCGAGAACAAGACCCCGAGATACTTGAACTCCTTCACTTGGGGTAAGGACTCATTCCCTACTTGGAGTGGACAGTCCATCGGTTTCCTGCTGAGAACCATGGCCTCAGATTTGGAGGTGCTGATCCTCATCCCAGCTGCTTGACACCGATCCAGTGAGTGCTGAAGGTCGCAGACCGATGAAGCCATTAGAACCACATCATCTGCAAAAAGCAGTGGTGCAATCCTTAGTCCACCAAACTGCAGACCCCCCCCCCACGACTACGCCTCGAAATCCTATCCATGTATATTACAAACAGGATGGTGACAAAGCGCAGCCCTGGCGGAGGCCAACCCTCACCGGAAATGGGTCCGACTTACTGCCGAGGACCCGGACACAGCTCTCGCTTTGGGAGTACAGAGATTGGATGGCCCTGAGTAGAGACCCCCTCACCCCATACTCCTGCAGCACCTCCCACAGTAACTCCCTGGGAACTCGGTCATACGCCTTCTCCAAGTCTACAAAACACATGTAGACCGGATAAGCATACTCCCAGGCCCCCTCCAGGATCCTTGCGAGAGTAAAAAGCTGATCCGTCGTTCCACGACCAGGACGGAATCCGCATTGTTCCTCCTCAATCTGAGGTTCGACAATCGGCCTGACCCTCCTTTCGAGTACATTAGAATAAACTTTCCCGGGGAGGCTGATTAGTGTTATGTCTAAATTTTTGGCACACACCCTCTGATCCCCCTTTTTGAAAAGGGGAACCACCACCCCGGTCTGCCACTCCTTCGGTACTGTTTCCGAATTCCACGCAACGTTGATGAGACGTGTCAACCATGACAGTTCCTCAACACCCAGAGCCTTCAGCATTTCTGGGCGGATCTCATCCACCCCGGGGCTTTGCCACTGTGGAGTTGTTTGACAACCTCAGTGACCTCCCCCCGGGAAATTGGTGTTGATCCCCCGTCATACTCCAGCTCTGCCTCTAACATAGAGGGCGGAGTTGTCGGGTTCAGGAGTTCCTCAAAGTGTTCCTTCCAACGCCCTAACACTCCATCAGTTGAGGTCAACAGCGTCCCATCCTTACTGTACACAGCTTGGATGGTTCCCTGCTTCCCCCTCCTGAGGTGTCGGACAGTTTTCCGGAACAACTTTGGTGCCGCCCGAAAGTCCTTTTCCATGGCTTAGTAATTATAAAACACGTATTAATGCCTTATTCTACATGACCATATTCTACAAGTACTAGGCCATTAGTTAAGAGTGTGTCCTTAATAACCCTCTAATTAGTGCTTATTTATTGTAAGTAAGGACATTGTTGTGTTTGAGTTTGGGTCTTAAAATGCTCAATATGGGCCTAATAAGGCATTCTCTCATAATAACACCCAACAAATATGGTCTATTCTTATGTAACAAGACATGAAACTACAAGTGTTAATTGTGTCAAAATAACTCAAAAAAAAATGTGGTATTTCTAACTCAGAATATGTTCCCTATTTTAAAGTGGACCTATCATGCTATATTGGAAAAATATATTGTAGGGCCATACCTATACAAAACATGTCTGTGCAGTTTTTTGCTTAAAATACAAAACAGATCACCCATTGTAGCCATGCCTCGCTCATACCCCTCTATTGCAGCCCTGTTTAGAGAAACGCGGATTTTTGGTCCTTAGCTTGAAAAAAGAAAAAAAGAGGAGGCGGAGCTAATGCCTGATCAGAATTCTACCAGAGATAAAGTTAAATTCTGCTGTGATAAAACGCCATCCTGTTCTAAACCACATCAAGGATTATTTCTGAAACAGTATGCTTTTTCTCTTGCGGGTTTATCACAAGGTGAGTTCCTTTTTTTATTTACTGCTTTTTAACCACTTGCTCTACAGTACAGGTTAGCTCTGAGTGTTAGCGAGGCTTGCTAATGTAAACAAAGACGAGATTACGTCCAAAACACGTCAGGCATTGTTTCTGATAGCAACTCTCTGTGGGTCCGCCGCCGATTTGACGTCATATCGGCAGCAAATCTGTATCCGCTCGTTGTAACCCCGTTTTTAAAAGATTTGGGTACGGAGGAAGGAGAAAGGGTTTTATTTTCTGACGCTGCGTGAGTTCCCCGACGCACCGGGGACACATGTTTATTTATAAAAGACATCAAAAAGTGAATTTTGCATGATAGGTCCCCTTTAAAGTGAAGTCTTGTTCATAACAAATAAGCTAGTAGTTTGACTCTAATATGTTAATGAACAACTAGTTGATGGTGAATATGTGTACCTTAATCTAAAGTGTTACCGAAATATCTCTCGATCAACCCAACGTGTGCTTAAAATGAATGCATTAGTCGACAGCTTCCTATAGAGTTGCTGATAACTTCCTTTAAATTCATTATTAATGGCTAAATGTCAAAGGAAACTCCACCTGGTGTTTGCAGAAGGTGTGAATGAGGCCGGCATTGATGTAGTTGATGGAGATCCCGATCACCACAACAATCAAATTCTTGGCCACAGCTTTAGAGATGGGATCTCGATACTGTAGAACCACCGTGACGTTGGCAGATGAGGTGTTCATTTCTTGAAACTGAAAAGAAAGGAACACATTTAGTACTTAAAAAATAAGGAGAGATTTACAGTAAGGATTGGCTGCTATTGTTTTCTTATAGCCTGAACTGATAACAGCTCTCAGTCAAGGAGGCCGATTACTAATATTTGCAACACCAAAGCATGTTATAGTAAATATGAACATTTTAAGAGTGAAAAGCAGGAAATCAAAAACACAAATCCTATCAAAAATGGTAAATGAAAAGCATTTGTATGAAAGTCAAAGTCATCATTATTGTTAATCCTCTGCGTGTGTGATACAGAGAGGGAGACTGAAATGCTGTTTATCATCGTCCCAAAGAATACAAATAAAACTATACAGTATACAGTATATACACATTATTATTAAGAGGTATACGTAAAAAGGCACAACAGTAATACAAAAGATACACTTCTTAACCTACTTTTAAGCCCTTAGGGTTCCAATGTACACTGTAACACATCACAGCCCCATTTAGTTATGTCAAGTCACATTGTCTCTTTAATTCAAAGAGCTCTGACAAGTTTAAGATTTTGAACTCAGCTTTTCTAGTTTTAGAAGGTTAAACTTACATTTATTCACTGTCTTGACAACTTAAACATTTTGTCACATTGACTCAACTTGCCTTAGCAAGTTATCAGTTGAAAAGAGAAAAAAAGAAAAAGGTGGGAGTGCAGGTTTGAGAGCTACAGAAAAAAACGCATGCTTCCACATTTGAGTTTAAATAAAACCCTCCTCTTTAAACTGAATGCAAGGTTCAAGCATGGATGTAATCAACTGGTATATCCTAAAGATGTAATGTTTTAATTCGGACTAAAGTAAAGTCACATTTTGATCTAAATGAGAGGACTACTGCCGCTGGCGGAGGAACTCTGTGCACCTGCAGCGGTGATCCAATTGAGGCGGAGTAATACGTTAACCTACAGTCTGAAACACCGGCTAGGACCGTGACGGAGGGTAACTGTGTGGAATATGGTTACCATTTCACATTAAGCCCTCTTCTTCATATTCAGTAGATTTTCTAAAAACTGTTCGGAAACTATTGAACCAATGTGTAAACACTCAAATGTTTTGTTTTGTATTTGAAACAATGTCCAGCATGGTTATGGATAATCTTGTTGTGAAGGCATGGCTGAGGTCAAATGCCTTGTTCAAGTTGATGTATGACATATTTTTTGGAAATAAACTTTATATATCTGAACAAATGCGCTGCAAGAATTATTATTAATGTATGTAAACTTGCAATTAGAAGTCAATATAACTAATACATCTAAGTGGAAATAAATGCATTATTACAATCTTCTTAACTTGAAATGATGAGTTATATAAATGCAGAACTTGAAAGTGTGAGTTATAATACTGAAATGTGAGTTTATTTGATTAGGTAAATAAGGTTTTATTTGCACTGATAATGTAAGATTGGTATTTGTTTCAACTCTGAGTGTAATGTTAAATCAACTTAGACAACTTAAAAAACAATGTTAACACAACTAGAACCTTTAAGTCATATCAACGATATTTACTTGCATTAATGAGTTGAAACAAAGATTGTCTTCAAGTTGACCTGATTTGCTTTTTCAAGGCAGCAGGTGAACTTTCATTTGCAAGTTGAACTGACATGAAATGTTTTACAGTGTACTCTTATTATTAATTGTTATTAATACAATGCATTATAAATACATTTATAATATTTATGTCTAGTTCTTGAAGCCCATGAAAATGTCATTATTCATTTATACTTCTACGTCAGAAACTTGGAAAAAATACTTTAATCTGGTGTGAACACTAAAGTGATGTCAGATATTTATTTATAATTTATTTAGGCCATGTATGAAGCAACCAGACAATAATGGACATTCAGAAATTATGTATTTTTTTCACAAATGATCCTGAATAAAGCCACTCAATGACAACGACAGGTAGAAAAGGGTTCTAATTTATCAACGTCAACAAAATCAAAAATCAAATATAACTCTTGTTGCAAGCATTGAAATGTATATACAGTACATTATAATAATGAGGAATTGTTCACAGTCTGTACACTTTAAAAACTATATACAATTATTATGTTAAAGATGAGTATAAAATCCAAGAGGCTAGGAGCAGTACATTTATTATCAATAAAAGGACCAGTTCCTTTCCAATCATCTGATTGATTTACTTATTAACTCAATTTAACTTGGCACAAAGACTGACACTATATGACAGGACAAAACTGTTATTTACTGCAACTAAATCTACATTTCACTTATAAATGCTTCATTTAAATGTGAATGAGTTGATACAACATTAATAACCATAGCTGAAACCTCTAAAATCATACAATCAAGCATTGGAAAGATTCATAAACATAAACCCCTTCTTTTCTCTTTAATCATGAAAAACATGCATTCTGTCACCTCATCGACATGAAATGTACCACAAAAAGTCCCATTCATTTGTTTTCATTGAATCATAACAAGTTTAGTATCACCGCTCTATGGCATTACCTATTATTTATAATGATTGTTTCTAGGATAAGCTGAAATATGATGTCTTTCAAACCATCAATGATTCAGTTTGTATAAGATTCACAATGAACAATCCTAAACAAGTGAAACAGACGTTAAAATCAGGTGTGTTTAAGTGAAGCCACACGTTTGTATTCTGAATACAGCTGTGAAAAGAGAGTGAAAGGCAGCTGGCACTAACCTGAGGTGATGCTTGTAGAGCTGGACACCAACAATATGGCAACTGGAAATAACAAACTTTATATGTTGCCTTGAATTTGGGGCGTATTTTGGAGATGACGTATCTTTTGTTAAACTGCTAATTAAACAAACTGCTACGATTTCACTGCCAGCTACAGTGTTTTTTTTCACTTCACAATCACGTTACAATCCAAATGTGTATGTGGTATTCAGAGGTGGGAAGTAGTGGAGTACAAATACTTTCTTACTGTACTTAAGTATACATTTTTCTGGTATCAGTACTTTACTCCACTACTTTTTACTTTTACTTCTTACATTTTGAACCCAAATACCTGAACTTTCTACTTCTTACATTTTCCAAACAGGCTGGTTCCTTTAGTTTGAATGTGTGTTTGGTGGCGTGATCATTATTATTTAGAGTCATTGCGTGCCTATTGATTTGAACACGATCCGTGTATCCATCATTTCCTGGTCTTCTCTAAAGAAGAGGGACCAATGAAAACGTTGTCATGTTGCCGTTGTTCAGCATGGAAACATTCATTAGCTAACAATGACATTATTGTTCTATTAATATAAAGGGAGGTCAGGTACTCTTTAAAACAGCTAGTAGTTATGGGTACTTTTTACTTAAGTACATTTCAAAGCCCTCTTTACTTTTACTTGAGTAAAAAAGTTTAGTCAGTACTTCTACTTTTACCAGAGTATTTTTAAACATGAGTATCTGTACTTCTACTTGAGTAAAGGATGTGTGTACTTTTGTCATCTCTGGTGGTATTTGAGAAAAAGTGTAATGACTCTAGTCCACCTTCTATTTTCACTTAGGCTTCCTAATGTAAGTAAAGATTAAATACGAAATGATCAAAGCAGTTTGGACCTACTGTTTAGGAGACAATATTCGAATGATTGATTTAAATGGTTTACCTTTATTATTTAGTACAGCTGAAGGTAGACAGTAAAGTAAGGAACTTAGCCTTAGCAGACATGCTACCAGCGTTTTCATTGTCACATCTTAAGAAATGTGCTTTTTTATAAGACTTTCAAACCAGGAAGCGTTGAGAACACTAGTGCTTTTGTTTTCATTATTCTTTGTTAAATCCTGGGAGCCCAACAACTGCAAAAGATATGCATTGTGCTCCCAAGAAGTATGATCGTATGTGACAACATTATGGTGAGAATATATGAGCAAGAATGAACAAATAACATCGCTGCCATCCAGGGGCGGATCTACCGGGGTGGCAACTGCCACCCTAAAAAATAGCCTTGCCACCCCAGTTGGCATCTTTGTTTTGAAATAAAAGTTGTGGCTCATCGGACATTTAAGAGAGAAAATCTCTAATGTCCGAGTGCAAGTGAATGCAGCACAAGACGCGAGCCTTGTAACCCCTCCCCCGGCCCTGGCGCGAGCGTGGAAAAATATGATTGGCGGCGATTTAATTTGAACGGGACAGCGCAAAACGAGAAGCATTCGGACCGATTCGGACCCCAGTAGACGGAAGGAATGAGGTATTTGCGGTCTACAATGACAGAGAAGAGACTGTCAAGTGTGGCTGTACTCATCGAATCAAAACGCACTACAGCTGTTGATCTTAATACGTTTGTGAGGCGTTTTGCTGAACAACAAGGTAATCGCCGCATTCAGCTGTAATAGACATGCCAACTTGATGCTCTGCTCACGGAATGGATGATCCTAAAAAACTGTTAAGATGATGACCAGTATGTGTGTATATATTTATTTTTCTTTGTGGGGGTCTGACCCCAAAAAACAGTTTTAAGTCCTGAGAAAGTCAAATAAGACGGTGTGTAAAACTACACTGCCCAGCCAAAAAAAAGTAACCACTTTGATTTAAGATAAGATGGACCTTTATTATTCCCTGTGGGGAAATTCAGTAGTTCAAACAGCAACAGGGTAAGACTGAAAAACAGGACAGCACAGATTCACACAGATTAATACAATCAAAGATAAAAATTAAAATGATGAAAAACTATGAAGTAAGAAATGAATTAAAATGAAAATGAACATATATAGCTACATATTGGCTCATATATACATATTACATATATTTGCATGGATGTATGGAAACAGTGTGTATTTATGTCCAGTAACATTGTTGACCCCTTGTTGTGCAGCCTGACTAGGCCAGTAGGTAAGGACTTTCCACTGGATAATAACTGAAGCGATGTATATGTTTTAGCTGAATACACGTTTTTTAACCCTAATTGATGCAGTTAGTCACTTCTTTAATGTTTGTTCTTTCTGATGTAAAGTCAAGGTTGTAACTGTTTGCAGTAAAGTTGTGGGGCGCTGAACTGTTCCTTTGAATCTTTTGAATTTGATATATGATAGTCATTCAAATTTGAAGGAGGGTGAGCAAGCATCTTGAGGAACATTCATCATTAACTCCTCCAAAAAATATAGTTTATTGAATAATAAATGAATATGTGAATCATAACAGTGATTGACAGCTGATAGGAATAATATGATTGTTAATATTATCATATTAATTCAGACAAACATCGATGAGACAGTTAATTAATGTACTTATTGCAGCAGTACATTTGGTACCCCTGCTGGTCTTTTATTTGTTATTGTTCAGTTAAAATTCATTAAATTATGTCTGCCACCTTATATATTTATATTTAAGGATTCACTGTTGTGCCACAATAATGTCACCTAATGTTATTGAGTTAAAATATCAATATTGTGGCTTTCCAAGTTAACATTGATTGATTTGACTGCGATTAAATCAGCATATACTTCTGCCAGGGGATGCCACCCCTCAAATCTCCTGCCACCCTCTTGCCACCCCATGAATATTTGTCTAGATCCGCCCCTGCTGCCATCACTTAGAAAGTCTTTACAAACAGTGGGACTTATTACCAGACTGTAACTCGTGTTTTAATGCATCTTGATTAGCCTCAATGGGGACATCTTTCACATGTAAAGATCTAGGATTTAGGATATCCATGTAAAGCATTCAGGTTGGAAATCCCCCTCTTTTAATCCATTAACTGATTCTTACTGTGGGCTCTTACACAGCAGATACGTTTTCAGGTACTTCCTAAAGGACGTGTCTCGTATGCCATAGACTATTGGACTAATTGCTCTTGGCATGATCATAAGAACAATATAGAAAGCAAAAAGGCTGTCTGTACTATTCTCAGGAAACCTTTGTATCAGAGAATCTTGAAACTGGGGGGATATATAGTTTGTTATACAAAGCAGCACCTGAAACCCATGCAGAATGATTGTGTTTTTGGCCTTTTTAGCATTACTGCTAGCTGTTTTAGCAGTGGACAGGATCTTAAAATAGGTGAAAAAGATAACAAACCAAACCACAATCAGATACACAATATAGGTTATATTTCTCTTCTCCAAGATGATTGGATTTGGGAAGGTAGTTTTTCTGAGGCAGAAGATCTTTGACTGAAAGAAGTCCAATGGCACTGTGGCCAAAGTGATGAAGAGATCAGGGAGACAAGACAACATGGTGGTCGTCCAGATCAGACCAATCAGAATCAGCGTTCTCTTGATGGTACAGATCTGTGCGTGGCGTAGTGGGAAACAAATGGCAATGTAGCATTCAAGCGCCATGCAAGCCAGATTCAGAGGAGTGTTTTCAGTCATGATGAGAGCCATCAGGATGAAGGTGCAGCAGACAGAGGCGTTTATTTTGTAGATAGTGTAGCTGATGATGAACATGCAAAGGGAAAGAGTCACTTGGATCATGTCGTTGATCACCAGGTGAATGAAGAGGACGTACCGAGGATTCGTGTAGAAGATCTGACAGGTGGGGAATAAGAACACAGACGGTTGGTTAATAGTTATAGGTCGGCTGAGTACAATTTATTTTAAAGGTCCCCTATTATACTGTTTTTCATCAATCTATTATAGGTCTCAGATATATACAGAACATGTCTCTGAAGTGTTTGGCTCCAAACACCAAACAGATCATTGCAGCATCCCATAATCCCCTCTGTTTCAGCCCTGTTTCCAAAGTGCTGATTCTCTGTCTGTTACTTTAGATGAAAATAAGGAGCCCCTCCCCACGCCCCTCTGAGAGATATTTGGTTAAAAAGAACACAGTGGTGCTCTAGGAGGAGATTCAGGTGATAAGGTGGGGGGGGGGGGTTACCTTGGTTGCTGATTGGCTAATGGTTACACAAGCCAAAACATCGTTATGACATCACAAAGTGGCCAAAATCTGATCAGCTCATTTTCAGACAGGTTTTTATATAAATGGATCAGGACAAAAAGAGAGAGAATCTTTGTTCCTGAAACTTTCAGAGTCTCTTTACACAGAGGGGACACATGTTGATGTAGAAGAGACATGAAGAAGAGGGGACACATGTTGATGTAGAAGAGACATGAAGAAGAGGGGACACATGTTGATGTATATAATACAGGAAAAAGTGGATTTTGCATAATAGGTGACTTCTACATATACTTTAGTACGCCCCTCTGCTGATACTGCCCCAAGCACTAACTACGTAGTAATTGATGTCCCTAAGGAAGGCTTATCGGATGTTTTTGTTCACTAAAACATTATTACAGAAGCATCAATTTCACATGGAGGTCTCAAGAACTTTACAATAAAGAAATTCACTTTGGACGATATTTAGCCTCTTTTTGAATTTGTTATCCAGTGTATTCCTATGATGAATTGTGTAGCTAAAAAAGCTATCTTTATCCACTATGCCAATCAATACACAGTTTATGCATTGGGCCCAGAATTCAATTAACATGAATACCAACATTAGATTAGATCAACAACAACAAATGTTACATGTGGCGAGATGTGGGAAGTAACTAAGATTGCAGATTGGATGAATGATGTGAAATATAACAAGTGTTAAATCAGACTTTAGTTCCACCTGGAGTAAATCCACAAGCTACCCTGCAGTATACAAAGTCATTCAAACTAGCTGCTCCTTTAACAGCTTTGAGAACACTTTAATGATCAATCATTTTAAACATATCATATATATTATTCTGAAATGGACCAATCTGCACAATGACTACTTTTACTGTCGCTACTTTAACTATATTTTGATGAGAATACTTTTCTACTTTTACTTGAGGAACATTTTTAATGCAGGACTTTTACTGTTACAGAGTATTCCTACACTCTGGTACTTCTACTTTTACTCAAGTACAAGAACTGAGTACTTCTACTTTTACTCAAAAACAAGATCTGATTTCTACTTTTACTCAAATACAAGAGCTGAGTACTTCTACCACCACTTCCATTAATACTGTTTTCCTGACTGGTCTTAGGGATTTTCTGTTTCTGTCTTATCATGTCATTGTGTATTTTGGTTTATTCTTGTCATTGCTGTTACTGTAATGGTGTTTTTATGTTATTATCATTATTCTTTTGTCATAATGTTTTTTCACCTTTTTTGTATTTATTTGTTATATAGCAACTACATGTGTACTCTGTATGTTCTCCTATTATTGTGTTAAAAACAATAAATAAAGACAATAAAAAAAAGAATACTACTGTTTTCCTGTAGTCAAAGTCTCACCTGGTGTTTGCAGAAGGTGTGAATGAGGCCCACATTGATGTAGTTGATGGAGATGCCGATCACCACCACGATCACATTCTTGGCCACAGCTTTAGAGAAGGAGTCTCGATACTGAATGACCACGGTCCCATTGGCAGAGGACACGCTCATCTCTACAAAGATACAGATCTAACAGAGGAAAGGCATTGTAAATATTGACAGTAAATTCAAGAAATTGCATCAATAGCTTGTATCGAATCTCATGAATCTACATTTCTACATTTCTCTTATGTATTTCTCTTTGCCTTGTCTTTTTATGCTTCTGCAACACAAACATTTTCCAAATTGGGATCAATTAGGTACCTATCTATCTATCTATCTTTCTATCTATCTATCTATCTATCTATCTATCTAGTATCTATCTATCTAGTATCTATCTATCTATCTATCTATCTATCTTTCTATCTATCTATCTATCTATCTATCTATCTAGTATCTATCTATCTAGTATCTATCTATCTATCTATCTATCTTTCTATCTATCTATCTATCTATCTATCTCTCTATCTCTCTATCTATCTCTCTATCTATCTCTCTCTCTATCTATCTATCTATCTCTCTATCTCTCTATCTATCTCTCTATCTATCTATCTCTCTCTCTATCTATCTCTCTCTCTATCTATCTATCTATCTATCTATCTAGTATCTATCTATCTAGTATCTATCTATCTATCTCTCTCTCTATCTATCTATCTATCTATCTCTCTATCTCTCTATCTATCTCTCTCTCTAGTATCTATCTATTTAGTATCTATCTATCTAGTATCTATCTATCTATCTCTCTCTCTATCTATCTATCTATCTATCTCTCTCTATCTATCTCTCTCTCTATCTATCTATCTATCTATCTCTCTATCTCTCTATCTATCTCTCTATCTATCTCTCTCTCTATCTATCTCTCTCTCTATCTATCTATCTATCTATCTCTCTCTCTATCTATCTATCTATCTATCTATCTCTCTCTCTATCTATCTCTCTCTCTATCTATCTATCTATCTATCTCTCTATCTCTCTATCTATCTATCTATCTCTCTCTCTATCCATCTATCTATCTATCTATCTCTCTCTCTATCTATCTATCTATCTATCTATCTATCTATCTATCTATCTATCTATCTATCTATCTTTCTATCTATCAGTCCTCAGATTAAAGAGCAGAAGTTCCCAACAAAAAAGTATAATTCTTAAGACTTGTTTTAAGTTAAGACATAAATCACTATTATACTCCATTCGAACATCACTTCAAATACAAACAATACAATGTGGGGCAATAAAAGATGTGTTCATATGAACTGCCCAATTTTCACAGTTATGTTTTATATTCTTCTTCTATATCTGGATGAATTATAAATATTCAAAATAAATAGTTTGCTACAAAAACGTGTGGAGAGCATTCATTTCTGTCAAACAGTATCAGCTGAGGATCAGGGTGTAAACCTGGAAGATAACATACCTATATATTGTTTTATACATTTAAAGTGAATGCATTTAATTAACAAGTAGGGCCAGAAATAAATTGACTCATTATGAAGTCTTATTTCTTTTTAAAAGTGTCAAGAAAGCAAGCTGATTGAGAATGTAAAGTATAGCATAGTGTATATACCTGCATTTGTAATCATCATTTGATCATAGTTGCATTTGTTTGCTATCAATGATTCGTGTAAAACTATTGTCATGTTTTGTCAAGTGTTTTATCTATCTTATTATTGCCTCTTCTAGCAGACTTAGATTTGTGTTCAGGCAGTCTCGAGAACATAAATTAAATTGTAAAATGTCCTGCAATAGAAAAAAGTGATATTAAACATACTGTACAAAACACCACAAACTCGCCTCTGCAAGTATTCTGTCCTCATGTCGACATGGACAATGCACATCCTTCATATATGATCATACAGTTTATATTTCATAATAATACATAAGTACTACACGGTTCAGAGAAACAATACTTCCCTTTTAAACAGTTTCATCTCTGTTGTTTCATTACTACATGTGTAATGCATGCAGAAGACTTACCTCAGGACACCAGCTTTGTTGTCTTTAAGACTTTAAATGTAGTTTGGTTTGCGATCATCAACGGACAGAGTGTGAATGCATGTTTGGATATTGTGTGCATCCAATAAAAGTATATAAAAACTTGCAAAAATGAACGTAAAAGTATGAATCTCTACAAAAAACCTGATATCTTACTAACATGGAGAGAGTCTCTGTCTGGACTTCGACTGCAAGCTCTTGAGATCTGCAGGACTTATTTATTAGATGTGCTTCAAATGGAGCAGCGCAGTAAGGACGTGTTTCTGTAGGCCGACCAGGAAGTAAGCATCACAAGAACTGTGGATGCTTCTAAAAAAATGCCAAGAACGCATCTTTTTAGATTAGCCTTTTACTAGATCTTTCAAAGCCCACTTGGGATTTTTCCATTGGATTTTAGAATATTTGAGAAAATAGTCTCTGTGGTAAACAAACTTTAATGATACTTACACGTTTCATAGGATCATCTCCACACATTAACACCACTTTTATAATGATTGAGTGGAAGAGTCAATGCAATCTCCAGAAGTAAAAAGCTAACGTTACGCTATAAAGAAACTGCATACCAGTCACATGACTTCACGTCACCATCGCTAAGCTAAAGGCTAATGTTCGGCCGGATGGCGTTTAGTCGTCTCTTTTACACACTTGTTTAGTGCTACCTTTATGGCAGATAGAGGCTTCAGACATTCACCAGTGGGGTATTTGCTGACATATTTTATGTTGTATAACAAAATGTGAATCTCTTCAGCTTGTGTTAACCACAGATCCTATTTACGGTCTTCTAAACAAAAACTAAGTTAGAAAAACATTGACTTCCAGACGAGGGAGCAGGAAGTGCTAAAATGCTGACTCACTTCCGGTGGAGGGGGCTCTATTAAGTGTAACACCATCACACGGCATTCTGGGTACAGTTTGTTCTCCATCACTCACTTCAGTCAAAGATGTTCTATCAGTAAAGATAGCGCCAATTATATGAATTGTTACACATTTCGTGTATCTTAAAGGTGCGTCGTCTAATGTACTATTATTTTATTTGGCTAAAGTTTGATGTTTACACAGCTAACAAACATGTTTATTTATTTATTTGTTTATTCCGCACATGGCAGTTATTTTAAAACAAAACATGTAGACTTTACAAAACAAGTACACTTATACTGGTTGTTTTTGAGTTTTTTTTTCTAGCGCATGGTGGAATGGAGCAGTTTATCATTACGAATATAATTTAGCTCAGACGTTTGGGAATGTAAGTTAATGTTAATGTTGACTGGCCAACAGTAGATAACATTTCTGTTATTCTACTGAGGGCAAAGCGACTGTGGCTGTGAGGGGGCGCAGTCGTCTTTCAACCAAAAGGTTGTTGGTTCGATCCCAGACATGCGGTCAACATGTTGATGTGTCCTTGGGCAAGATACTGAACCCTGAGGTGCTCCTGATGGCCAAGTGTGTGAGTGTGTGTGTGTGTATCACTCGTAGTATGTAAAGCACTTTAAGTGGTCGTAAAGACCTGATAAAGAGATATATAAGTACAGTCCATTTATAGCTGCTATGTGAGAAAATGCTATCAGTCTAAATTCACACCCTGCTTAAGTGTACACAGTGTAAGTAATGGCAGAAAGAATATCACTAGTCATTTCCTCAACAACCATTCCTCTGAGTCGTTTCATTTGAGGTTGGTTTGTGTCTTTGTAATTGTTTTGTAGTTTGGCTGCGTAGTTCATTTTGGAGGTTTAAGATCATACGTCTGGGTAAGGCCAGATAGCGTATAGAACAGTAATATAATATATAATCGTACAAAATCATGATTTATGAATGTTTTGAGAACGATTCTCAATATGTTCAGATACTAACTAATTTCTCCAAGATATTTTTGCAGTATTTTGAAAATATTTATCTTTATTCTGGTATAGTAACTCATTATTTTGAGAAAGGTCCTTATTTTTTCATCACTTTGGCAGAAATGTGCTTCCATATCTATGTGATCTTTTCCTTTTATCTGTGGTTAAATATGTTACAGCTTCAGCTTGTTCCTCAAAATTAAAGAAATCCGGCCATGTTGTCTAACAGAGAGATTCTGATTATGCTTCTGGAAAGAATACCCTACGTTGACATATTTAGTTTCTAAATCCCTCAGTGTCTTCTTGAACTTTTTACTTTTTTCTTCTTTCTTTTGTTGAGCAGCACTGTGAGTAAACTTCCTGTAAGCTTTTCCACAGGAAGACTTCTGGGTCCTGCTGACATTTGCTCAGCTCCTTGTGTAATGGTGTAACTTTAAAGGTCAAACACACAGCTCATTAAGATCGTAGCATCAGAGGGAGCTATTAGCCACGTCTTCTGAGACAGTTCTAATCATTGCCGTTTCTAAAAAAGATTGGCCTTTTGAGTAACTTCAAAACAAGTTGCAGCATCCTCTATGGAAAGCAGTGATTAAGTTCACTGACCTTAATAAGGATAGTCAAAAACAAAAAAGGTATTCTCTGTGGACAAACATGCCCTTTATCCACCGGTGATCCATAACAACGATATATTTTTGTTTTCCACGTCTGACTTGTTTATTGTGAAGCTAATTAACAGAAACAGAAAGTTTGTTCATCATGATTAAAACTTTCCTGTAAAGTTTGTTCATCACACCACAAGAAAAGTTTACTTTCAAAGGAGCCGTATTCTGCACATATTCAGGTTCATACAGAAATGTCTGTTGGTTTCAATGAAAAAAAAATACTTCTTGTTTTTCCAGAAATCACCAAGGTCTCTTTGTGTCATCCCGACAGGAAAACAGATTAAAAAATAAAAAAAAACTGTCAGAAAGACTCAAACAAAAACAAAATAATCTGTCAATTTATCAACAATTCATTGAACATTTCTTAATTTTCTTAATGAGGGAAACCCCACTGTCATCATCATGGTGAGGAGGGGTCGAAACAAGCAGGGGTAAGGTCATTTTGATAAGTCTAAGATCGCTCAAAGTTTTTGCTTTAAAGCGGCCCTACTATGCTCATTTTCAGGTGTATATAGGTATGTAGTGTCTCTACTTTAAAGAGACCTCTCCTGCTGATGTTCAGGTGTATATCAGTATGTAGTGTCTCTACTTAAAGAGTCTCTCTCCTCCTGATGTTCAGGTGTATATCAGTATGTAGTGTCTCTACTTTAAGAGTCCTCTCCTGCTGATGTTCAGGTGTATATCAGTATGTAGTGTCTCTACTTTAAAGAGTCCTCTCCTGCTCGAGTTCAGGTGTATATCAGTATGTAGTGTCTCTACTTTAAAGAGTCCTCTCTGCTGATGTTCAGGTGTATATCAGTATGTAGTGTCTTTTTTCCTTGCTTTTGTATATCAGTATGTAGTGTCTCTACTTTAAAGAGTCCTCTCCTGCTGATGTTCAGGTGTATATCAGTATGTAGTGTCTCTACTTTAAAGAGTCCTCTCCTGCTGATGTTCAGGTGTATATCAGTATGTAGTGTCTCTACTTTAAAGAGTCCTCTCCTGCTGATGTTCAGGTGTATATCAGTATGTAGTGTCTCTACTTTAAAGAGTCCTCTCCTGCTGATGTTCAGGTGTGTATCAGTATGTAGTGTCTCTACTTTAAAGAGTCCTCTTCTGCTGATGTTCAGGTGTATATCAGTATGTAGTGTCTCTACTTTAAAGAGTCCTCTCCTGCTGATGTTCAGGTGTATATCAGTATGTAGTGTCTCTACTTTAAAGAGTCCTCTCCTGCTGATGTTCAGGTGTTGTGATTGGTCAAACGCTTAGAGATGTCCCGCCCCTTAGCCTTTCATGTACAATGTGTTGGAGCGCTATCCAAACGAAGCGCGAGTGTTACAGAGTGATGTCACCTTGTTCCTGAAGTAAACAAAGGAGTTCAATGGAGGCGTTTCAGCAAGGGGGGGAGAAACACCGTCTGGAAGGAACAAAGCCTTTTCAGACCATTTACATGCACTAAAACCTATAACACACTACAGGAAAGGGAAAACCCCACAAATCTGAATAGGGCTTCTTTAATTCAAGGCCAAATAACAACTCTTGTATTTTACTTAAATATGTCATTAGCTATCTACGTGTTTCATTTTTCTGGTATTACCTCATTTTGTGTTTGAGGTAAAGAACACAACTAAACAAATGTAGCTGGCTTTTATTCTTTGCTCTTCATCGTTGTCTTGGAATATCTGCCAAACAAATCCTCAACACAACTTTGATGGAAACTTGTGAAGCAATGGAGACTCAGAGAGACACGAGGAGAGCAGGAACTTTGAGGGCAAACACTGACGGTTTATTTGGAGCTTGTGCTGCAGATCTCTACCCCAGATGTATTTAGCTAGTTCTGAGAGAATAATCAACACTGTGCAACAAGATAAAACAATAACACCTCTATCAGCTGACTCCAACAGGCAGGAATCGGTTTGCAACTTACAAATGATATTCCAATTACTTGTATATAGACTCTCCTTGCACTATTTCTATTGTATTTTATTTGTATTTACTTGCACTATTATCTGTTTTATTGTGTTGCACTGTCGGAGGAGCCTGTGACCTCAGATTTTCAGTGATATATCTACACTGTAGCTACATGACAATAAAAGCCTTGAAACTTGAATCTAGGGAGACAAAACACTGAGAGAACACAGCCCAAGGTTGAGGCCTGTGACAGTGAGGGGAGTACAAACTGATAAACTGGGTCAAAGTTATGGATAGGAAAATATTTCCCCAACAACAACAACCACAAAACAAACCTATAATATCTAATAAAGATAAGTTGTGTTGTGATCAACATGTCTTGCATCATTCTGCTGAGAGGCTAAAGGTCTCCGTCAGTAATGAAGCTGGTCCCTGAGGATCTGCTCTTTAAAAGAAACCCTCAGGGAATCAGCCCTTCCTCTCAGAGTTTACATCACGCCTGTTCACCTTCACACAAACAAGACTCACTGAAACCCTCTGAGATCAGACTGCAGTCATCAGGGAACTCGTCTAATGTCACATGGAGTTGTGAGGAATTATCAACATTAAAGTGTGACGTAAGAAAAGTTTAGTGGAAGTGTTTTGAGTCATCTGTTTTAATCGAGATCAAAGTTCCAGATGCTCGATTTTTAAATAAAACAACATGAAAACATTCATTCAACATAGAGAAATGAAGTTAGTAATTGTTGCCTACTACACAATACAAAACTATGAAATGTGTAAAAATAGGTATATCGTTTATTAAAGTTAATTGTGATATTAAAAGTTCATTTTGTAAATACCCCCACGCAACCTTGTCCTTTGACAGTGCCAAGGTTGCGTAATTGCGCTTATTGAGTAACAAATGTGGAGTATTTCACAGTTTATACAGCGAAGTATAATATATATACTATTATACATTATATTTGAGTATTAACCTCTTTTCCAAACACGGACCTTCCAGTGACATAAAGTCATGAAAGAAATGTTTTATCTCCTGTATTAGTGATATTTGTTACTTGATGGAGAATATTAGACAAGATACTAAAAATACTTAATTGTGCTTACATCCCACTTATAAAGCCAGCTCAGTGAGCCACTAAATTACTCTGGGAGAATGTTTTGAAAGGATCCAAAATTAAAATAACAAAAAAATAAAGAGATGTTTGAACATTAAAGTATGGAGACATGTCCCAGTAGAGACATTACATACTGATATACACCTGAACATCAGCAGGAGAGGACTCTTTAAAGTAGAGACACTACATACTGATATACACCTGAACATCAGCAGGAGAGGACTCTTTAAAGTAGAGACACTACATACTGATATACACCTGAACATCAGCAGGAGAGGACTCTTTAAAGTAGAGACACTACATACTGATACACACCCGAACATCAGCAGGAGAGGACTCTTTAAAGTAGAGACACTACATACTGATATACACCTGAACATCAGCAGGAGAGGACTCTTTAAAGTAGAGACACCACATACTGATATACACCTGAACATCAGCAGGAGAGGACTCTTTAAAGTAGAGAAAAGACATACTGATATACACCTGAACATCAGCAGGAGAGGACTCTTTAAAGTAGAGACAAGACATACTGATATACACCTGAACATCAGCAGGAGAGGACTCTTTAAAGTAGAGACACTACATACTGATACACACCTGAACATCAGCAGAATAAGGCCCCTTTAAGAAAATAAGTCATGCATTTTGGAAAGTTTCCTTTTATTTTGTATAGTCTGTTCTATTACTATACAGTAAGTTCTTCATCTCAAGTTTGAACGAAATACTGAAGATTAGGTGCAGATTTAAAAGAAAAAGACATATACAAATCAAATCAAGTACAAATGATGCGTAGCTGTCACGATCTGTTGGTGTTGTTCTGTGTTTTATTTTGCAGTGTCACGATCTGTCTGTTTCCTGTTTTATTTTGAAAGGTGTTCACCCCTGTCTTTTGTCTGGGGTTACTTCCTTTCTCTGTGTTTCCCTCCTGTTTGATCATTTGATTGTTTTCACCTGGTTCTCCTGTAGTTTTCCTCTCCTTCGCCACCTGTGTCTTGTCTTTGTAATTAGTCATAAAGGTCACCTACTGTATTATGCAAAATCCACTTTTCATGTCTTTTCTACATCAACATGTGTCCCCTCTTCTTCATGTCTCTTCTACATCAACATGTGTCCCCTCTTCTTCATGTCTCTTCTACATCAGCATGTGTCCCCTCTTCTTCATGTCTCTTCTACATCAACATGTGTCCCCTCTTCTTCATGTCTCCTCTACATCAACATGTGTCCCCTCTTCTTCATGTCTCTTCTACATCAACATGTGTCCCCTCTTCTTCATGTCTCTTCTACATCAACATGTGTCCCCTCTGTGTAAAGAGACTCTGAAAGTTTCAGGAACAAAGATTCTCTCTCTTTTCGTCCTGATCCATTTATATAAAAACCTGTCTGAAAATGAGCTGATCAGATTTTGGCCACTTTATGATGTCATAACGATGTTTTGGCTTGTGTAACCATTAGCCAATCACCAACCAAGGTAACCCCCCCCCCCCCTTATCACCTGAATCTCCTCCTAGAGCACCATTGTGTTCTTTTTAACCAAATATCTCTCAGAGGGGCGTGGGGAGGGGCTCCTTATTTTCATCTAAAGTAACAGACAGAGAATCAGCTCTTTTGAAGTAGGGCTGAAACAGAGGGGATTATGGGATGCTGCAATAGGCGCTTTCACACCGCAGTACTTTTCCCACAAAGGTTCATACTAAGTACAGATCGCGTTCACACCGGAATAAGTCCCTGGGGGAGGATTAGGCAAATGAAGCTGCTGACGTCACTTCTTCTTCTTCTGCTTTGGGTTTACTGGCCGGAAAGCTACACAAAGCCGGAAGTCCCCGGAGTTGGGGACTGGCTTCAGTAGAAGCTGCTGGGACTCCCAGCAGCTTCTACTGAAGCCTTCCGAGTAAATCGCCAGAACGCCGACACCTCCTCATCTCCACCGCTCCCATGTTTTCTTTTGTGTTGCCATAAGTTAGTCTCTCTGCTTTGTGTGCTGGGCTAATGCTAATGCTAATAATGCTAATGCTAATAATGCTAATGCGAGGATAATAAAATGGCGGCTTCACAAAACTTTTTGGGAGTTTTACGGGGCGTGGTTTGCATTCCGCCCAGCCAATCAGACATAGGAACCTTTTTCTCCCACGAAAGTACCTGCTCTCTAGCAGGGACGGAAAAGGGGGTAAAAAGGTTCTCATTAACTAATTTTAGTTCCGGCTCATTTTGGTGTGAACGCGACATTTCGGAACTATATCGGAACTAAAGTGTGAAAAGTACTGCTGGTGTGAACGCGGCTAATGATCTGTTTGGTATTTGGAGCCAAACACTTCAGAGACATGTTTTGTATATATCTGAGAACTATAATATGTTGTTGAAAAACAGTATAATAGGGGACCTTTAAGTTCTGTTTGTCTTACAGTTGTTCTCAGATGTTGTTTTTGTGGCCTTGTTTTGCCTGACAACAGACTGTAAAACCTTGTTCTATACTCGGGTCCTGACTGAAGCTTTAAATGAATTTCTAAAACTTAAATCCAAAATGAAAAACACCTCCTTGTCCCAAAACAACGACACATGACTCCGAAGGAAACGGTTCACTCTTTTATTTCCGTCCGTGCCGTAATACAGAGATTCATCAGAAAAATACAAAAATTGTAAAGCTATAAGAAAATATACAAAAACATACAAGCATTCAAATATATAGGGGTATACATTTATGGTGGTCTTTTTTTATTTATATGTTAGTCATTTACAGACAGTACCCTGTGAGGCCCCTTGGTGAGATAAAGACAGATATAATGAACATTAGGGTCAAAGATAAGACAGAAAAATGTACAAGAACCACTTTTTTAATGATGGATAATACTCAGATATGTTTAAGGCACTCTAAGACAAAATCTAGAAAGTGCAGAGTGCAGAAAAAAGTGGATTTTCAAAATAAAAGCAGTATTTATTTTGAGTAAAACACTGATTTCTGTTGTATCTGTTTCATCACATTTTTAACAGCTTTGGTGATACTTCTAATTTCTTCCCTTTGGACCTGCGATCAAAGTGAGTTTATATGGGAAAACAAGTCATGATTTTGTATAAAAATGGCCAATTTAAATATTGGGAGTGGTAACAACTTTTTTTACCTAAATTTGCTATCCTACTGTGGTCAAAGAACTGCTATAAATACAACATATTTAACAAAGCGTACAAAACAGATCAAGTATACACAGTAACAGAAGGGTGTGTGTGTGTGTGTGTGTGTGTGTGTGTGTGTGTGTGTGTGTGTGTGTGTGTGTGTGTGTGTGTGTGTGAGAGGCCAATAGGGCTGCACAATTAATCAACATTTTCTTGGAAATTGCAAAATGGACTAGTGCAATATCCAAATCGAACAATAATACAACTTTATTATCCTAAATGTAGGAACACACACACAGGTGAACAGATGTCTCGGGGATTCCTTGGAAGTGTAATCTCTGTTGCGTTGTTTCACAGCTGTTTTGTGTAGCTTTAGAGTGGATGAGTTGTTGTATTTTAAGACGTAAGACGTACAAATGAGTTCATTTACATACCAGAAATATGATTCTATATCACAAGCTTTCAGACAGACGTCTTCCTCGTGAAGAGCGCTGAAGGCCACAGAGGCTTTGAGAAAAAAGGCCCTTTGGTTTTGTCCATTGATGTAAAGAGCTCCTCCTCTTCTTCCTCTTCCTCCTCTACCTCCTCTTCCTCCTCTTCCTCCTCTTCACGCTGTTATTCTCCTGTTCTCTCTGGGTGATGAAGATCAGATCACTTCTTGGAGAGGAGCTGGTTCTCCAGCTGCTCCAGACGGGCCGTCATGGCGGACAGTGGACAGAGGGTTAGGGAAACATAATCACAGAAAACAAAGTGTGCATAATTTACCTGATAAATCCTGGAAAATATGCAAGAAGTCTCTTTTTTTCTTCTTGGTTTTCTGTTGTGATTCGCTTATAATGAATGTAAAAACATGAGTTTATATTCTGAACAGAGCGTATCTGTTTCATGAAATAAGCCGATAAAGTATAACAAAATATATATGCAAATAGTTGTATATTTGCATTACTCTTAAGCAGCAAAAAATATAAAAAATCCAATAACTTTGTGGTAACATTTAGTAATTCACTAGACTTTTGGAAGATGAAAAAATAAGGGGAGGTTTTTCATCAAATATTACTAAAATCTCTTGATACAAGATTAAACGTATTTATACGGGCGGCAGTTTGAGGGCCGATCGACCAAAGAAAATACTCAGTGTTGACTGATAGCTGGAGAAAGCTCTTGAGCAAGGCACCGAACCTCGCACTGCTCCCTGGCCCTCTCCAGATGCATGTGTATTCTACCTGTATTCTGTATAGTGTGTATAAGTGTGTGTGTATTACATTGATATGCATGTGTGCCCCTTCCTGTATACTGTGTGTATAACTGTGTGTGTGTGTGTGTGTGTGTGTGTGTGTGTGTGTGTGTGTGTGTGTGTCTTAAAAATATATATATACCAGCGTGAAAACTGAAATAAATATATTTTGTAAAAATAACATTTATAGTAGATATTTTTTATTGTAAATCACTTCTATGCAGCCTTCCTTTGTAATCAGATTCACTTGTGTTTTGTTCTCCTGGTGTTTCTATGGAGACGTTTTATCCGTTAGTTTTAAAGGATATGTTTCTGAGTGAGCAGCTCCAGGCTGCTCATGGTCGCCTGCTGGAACTCCACCAGACTCTCACAGGCACAGGGGTCCTTCACCTCGATCTCCCCCTGACTCTCCGCTGCACACACACACACACACACACACACACACACACACACACACACACACACACACACACACACACACACACACACACACACACTGCATTAGTCATTTGATTCTTATATATTGTTTTAATGTATTTTATGTAGGATTGATTTTAATCAGATATATATTACACATGTTTTTTATTCTAGCTATTAATACGTGACACATTTTTATTTAATGAATGATTACATTATTTTATTTCATACATATAAACAGTATTTATATATTGTTTCCTGCAGTTGTATATTTCAGTCAGCAGAGGGAGCCACACAACAGGAAATCATTACAGCAACATGTGACTCTCATCCTCTACTTTGCACTTTATGATGGACAAAATCATAATAACTATTTTAACATTTGTGTCTTTTACTTTATTTATGACATTTTAATTAAGTAAAATAATGTTATACATCATTTCACTTTAAAAATCTAAGTTAAATGATAATATTAAACTAAGAATAATACATTTCTGTTATTTTACACATCAAACCAATTAAATAAATCCTAATAATGAAATACTTTTGTATCAGAATAACAAATATCCTTATCTATTCAATTCAATAGCCTTAATATATTTAAGGAAAATAAACTATATTTATCTGCCGTGCACAAAAGTGAATTATTATACTTCAATTTAGTGATTTTCCATTCCACAATATTATCTTTTTAGGACAATAAAGAACTTTTTGGGGGCTTTTTTTCTATTTTTACACAAAACTCATGAAACTGCAATAAAGTGGTAATGAACCCTGGAAACTCCTTCCTAGTATTGTGTGTTTCAGCTCCTCTAAGTTGTTGTTATCCTGCATTTTGTACTCAAGGTGTCAGTAAAACCCAGATCTTCTAACCTGGGCAGATGTTGAGTTTGAGGTTCTCTGCGATGGTGCTGATGGCGGAGAAATCGGTCGTGTAGTAGAAATATTTCTCCGTCGGTTCAGACGCGATTTCACGCAGCTCGTCTTCCACCGCTTTACCAACGCCCACCGTGTACATGGTGATACCTGCACACACACACACACACACACACACACACACACACACACACACACACACACACACACACACACACACACACACAATTTAATTTTAACATTTTAATGTGCAGGACCTTAAATGGACTGTACCTTTGAAAACCACTGCAAATCAAAATTATAGAAATTCTAGTTTTTATTGGAAAGATGCATTCAATTACTAAAATTAGTCATTTTTGGTGTTAAGTTGCGTTTAAAGAAAAATGTATAGTTTTTTGGTGTTTTAAGTTGTATTTTAAAAAGAAGTTCATAAAAAATGATCAATAAACACTTCTTTGCTAGAATCAGTAACACTATGCATGAGATAACACTCAATAAAAACACTCAAATCAAAAGTAAAATAAAGCTAAAATACTTTTTTTGAACAATAACTTCAAGTGTTACAGGTTTGAAGGTGACAGATGAAAATAAAAATTAACCGGACTCCAGTCAGGGCGAAATACAAATCACAGAAATAAGTGTTTTTTATTGTAAGACTGCATTAAATTACACACATTTATAGTTTTTCGCGTGTTTTTTTGTTGCAACTTATTCTTCTTTCTGTGTCTTTATATGCGCCACAAACACTGAAGCAAATTCCTCCTATGTGTGAACCAACTTGGTAATAAAACCGTTTCTGATTCAGAACACAATGGTGCTCTAGGAGGAGATTCAGGTGATAAGGTGGGGGGGGGGGGTTACCTTGGTTGCTGATTGGCTAATGGTTACACAAGCCAGAACATCGTTATGACATCATAAAGTGGCCAAAATCTGATCAGCTCATTTTCAGACAGGTTTTTATAGAAATGGATCAGGACAAAAAGAGAAAGAATCTTTGTTCCTGAAACTTCCAGAGTCTCTTTCCACAGAGGGGACACATGTTGATGTAGAAGAGACATGAAGAAGAGGGGACACATGTTGATGTAGAAGAGACATGAAGAAGAGGGGACACATGTTGATGTAGAAGAGACATGAAGAAGAGGGGACACATGTTGATGTAGAAGAGACATGAAAAGTGGATTTTGCACAATAGGTGACCTTTAAGTAATCAATAAACAAATTGTTAGGAAGACAACCAACTCTCACCGGCTTCTTTGGCCTTCTTGGCGAACTCAGTGATGTCGTCCTGCGAGCGTCCGTCTGTGAACACGAGTCCGATCCTCGGGATGTTTCTGTCTAACGGACGAGCTCCTTCAGACTCAGAGAAACTGTTCTCTAACATGTGTTTCAGAGCGAGGCCCGTCATCGTGCCTTTCTCCATGTAGTCCACCTGAAGGAGGTAAACAAGTCCTTAGTGCTGGCTTTTATTATATCCAACACATATTACTCTTATATTTTATATTGTCTCATGTTTTTTATTGACGTTTTCTTCTATACAGCTTTCATTTTAATTAGATATACACACTGATGCCTATTATTTACATTTTCTTCTATGCAGCTAGTACCAAACATTTTTCTATCTTACCGTGCCTTTTGTTATCTTAGCTTTTTATGTCTTAATATTTGTAAAGCACTTGAATTGCCTTGTTGTCTAAATGTGTTATATTTATAAAATGAAAATGGGCTGAGAACATGTCCCTGTTGGACGCCCCTTCATTAAAAGTCTGTGTATGACTTCTTCATGTACTTGTCGTAGGGATTAAGACATTTCTTCCAGATTTTATTTACCAGTAAAACTCCTTTAAATGATGATCATATATTTACACAAAGATGGTGCCTCCTGTAGGGGGCGCTAAAATGGATGTTGACCGGCACATTTTTCACATTTAACACACTATGCACGTCCACAACACACACATTGTACGTCCGCAACACACACTTTGTATGTCCACAACACACACATTGTACGTCCGCAACACACACTTTGTACGTCCGCAACACACACTTTGTATGTCCGCAACACACACTTTGTACGTCCGCAACACACACTTTGTACGTCCGCAACACACACTTTGTACATCCGGAACACACACTCTGTACGTCCGCAACACACACTTTGTACATCAGCAACACACACTTTGTACGTCCGCAACACACTCTTTATACGTATGCAACACACACTTTGTACGTCCGCAACACACACTTCCCTCAGAGTTCCTTTGAGCCTCTCCTCGTTAACTGAAGGCTGAATGGAGTTCTGTATGTTCTCTGGTAGCTGGTCATGCATCTGGGATTAAAACATTTAAAACACAGTTGAATAACTCTACCTTCATGACGGCGGCTTTGATCTCGGCGGCGGTGTGGTACATGTTGAGAGGAAACTCAGTTCTGACCCGACTGGAGTACTGGACGAAACCCACTCTGGTGCCGTGAGCCGAGACGTCCAGAGAGTCCACCACCTGCAGCACAGACACTCTGTTATTGATCCTCCATCAGTACATCTGTAACGTTAAACTTGCCTATCATACAGATGGTTTCATCGTTAACCATTTGCAGCTTTCATTTCGGACCTGATTCTTTTTCTTATGGGTACATCAAATCTCTGTTGTAATTATATCAGATAACTCATAAACTACTTTAGATGCCCCTCCCATAATGAATAATCCAACCGATAAATACAGAACAAATGATACAATAGATATATAAGATATATTTGAAGTATAGTCATTTAAGCCACCTTTAGCTTAGCGGTGGTGGTGTGTAAGGCATGGGACCTGATAGGTAGTTCCATTTTAGCCTGACTAGTGATTGCATTTAAATCATAAAGTGGTGTTAATACGTGGAGATTATCCTGCCGAACAAAACGTGTAAGTATCATAAACGTTTGTTTGACGAATAATCCAAAAATAACATGAATAAATGCTAACTTCTTGGTCGGCCTACACAAATACATTATCCCCGTACCACCGTATACAAACTGACAATAAAAGACGTTAGTTGTTTATATGAAAGTATGAAGATGTCTCACCTGGTTAACAAACTTTTTGACCAGCTCGAAGTTTTGTGGCCGGACGCTTTTAGAGCCGTCGATCAGGAGCACCAGGTCGATGTTCGCAGACTTGCAGGCTGAGGGAACGAGTGACAAAGAGCCAATGAATATAAAACACTTTGTTTCGGTTGCTATATAAATATTGAGGCATTTCTATAACCGCCAACTATGACAAACGGCCTCAGATTTAAAGAATCAGCCGCGTGATATTTCATAGTTCAGACGTCCTACATGTCGATATAAAACCTCCTTTTTCTCACAGGTTCTCTGGTGACTCTGTGAGTTTTCATGGGAACAAAAGAGATGTTTCAGTGTCCTGTGCTTCAGTCTCTGGGTATGAATCTTGAGTGGATGATAAATGAGACATATCTTTTTTTACGATTTGCAGTTTGAAGCTACTGGCAGACGAAGACTCCCCGGAGGAGAAGAAGATCTGAGTCCGTCCGGCCAGAAACTCTGAGCTGCTTTTAACATCAGAGTCATGTTCACACACAGCTTCTTTCAGCTCTGGATGAATACACTCTTTATGTGAGGCTCATCACAACAGAGTGGATCTATGGGTTACACAATGGCCTGGTTCACTTTCAAATTGTAGGGAAATCTCAAGGTGCTTGACATAAACATGGAACAATTATAGTACAACTTTAAAATGGTTACATTTACACTAATTAGACCCTAATTTAAGTTCACATTTGAAAGAGGACCCTTCCTTTTTTAAGTCTTGATTTTATGGCCAATACCAAAAAGATAGTTGGACATATCTGTATTTTAAATATAAGTTTATAACATGCAGTTTTTTATGCACACCTACATGTGGATGATTTGACACTCCATAGCTTTGACCTAACACAACACACTTCTGTTTTCCAGGTAAGAACATGTTGTCCTCCTCTCAGACTGTGAGTAACCCTGATTTATTTCCTGTATTCCTACTCTTTTTCTTTGTCTGTTTCCTGTTGATTTAGACTGATCTAAGAAAGATGTGCCTCTGATGCTGCTCCATCCTGCCTCACAGCGGTCACTTCCTCCAGACTCTACGTGTTTATAAGGTTTACTTTCAGGCCTCTAAGTGATGCTATAACCAGGTTTGAGTGGAAGATAGTTTTATATCTTGTTCATGTGATGTTTTGGTGTTGTTGTTTTTTTGTTTTGTTTCTTTCCGTTAACTGTCAAGTGGGAACTATGTTTCTCTTATTTTCCTACGATACTGTTATGATGGGACAGACCATCTATTTTTTTTGAGAAAGGGGCAGGTAATATAAGATTTCTTTTTTTTTGCCCTGCTCCTTTTCGGGGATGGTGTGTTTATAGAGACATGTTTTGTAAATAAGTGTTATACATTGAAGGTCCCCTATTATACTGTTTTTCATCACTATGTTTTAGGTCTCAGATATATCCAGAACCTGTCTCTGATTGGCTGAAACACCAAACAGATCTTTGCAGCATCCCATAATCCCCTCTGTTTCAGCCCTGTTTCCAAAGTGCTGATTCTCTGTCTGTTACTTCAGATGAAAATAAGGAGCCCCTCCCCACGCCCCTCTGAGAGAGATTTGGTTACAAAGAACACAATGGTGCTCTAGGAGGAGATTCAGGTAATAACGTGGGGGGGGGGGTTACCTTGGTTCGTGATTGGCTAATGGTTACACAAGCCAAAACATCGTTATGACATCATAAAGTAGCCAAAATCTGATCAGCTCATTTTCAGACAGGTTTTTATAGAAATGGATCAGGACAAAAAGAGAGAGAATCTTTGTTCCTGAAACTTTCAGAGTCTCTTTACACAGAGGGGACACATGTTGATGTAGAAGAGACATGAAGAAGGGGATTTTGCATAATAGGTGACCTTTAAGTTATGCATACTATGAATGGAACAAATAGAAATGAAATGAAATATCACAGAGTATTTATCACTTACTGCCGCAGCTCTTCCCGTCCTCCTGCAGCAGCTGGCCTTCAGGACAGATGCAGTAAAAAGATCCAGGCGTGTTCAGACACTGATGCTCACAGCCGTGTTTCACCGTGTTACACATGTCCATGTCTGAAAACACCGCCAATACACACATGTTACTACATATAACTGACACCTGCACAGAGGCATGAAAAAGCTGAGGTGACTGACTTAATATTTACAAAATTACTGCTTTTGAGGGGGGTTTGTACATGACGTTTGTTTGTTAAGTCCATATTTGTGAGATACAGATAAACTGTTCAATTAACCATAACAGTGAACGCACAATAACGGCAGGACATTTGTGAAGAAAGAATCATTTGGAAGAATTTTGTGCAGATTATCCTGTGAATATGGGATCTGAGATCATTTTTGTATTACATTGAATAGAATTCTGTCAGTGTTACAGTTTTTACATTTTATTTTAACAATCATATTCACCGTAGTCTTATCCTTTGAGATAAAACAAAACAGTTTATATCTTAAATAATAATCCAACATTTTACTGATGCATTTTATGTCGTAGAGAAAAGTGTGTGTGTGTGTGTGTGTGTGTGTGTGTGTGTGTGTGTGTGTGTGTGTGTGTGTGTGTGTGTGTGTGTGTGTGTGTGTGAGAGAGGTTCACTGACCTGTGCATGTCTTCTTGTCTTTGTTGAGTTTGAACCCTTTGTTGCAGTCGCAGCTGAAGACTCCGGGCGCGCTGATGCAGATCTGCTCACAGTCGTGTTTCCCCTCAGCACACAGGTCAATGGCTGCATAACACACACACACACACACATAAATGATACATTTGAGTGTGTGTGAATTAACTTCTACGTATCGACTCTACGAGTAAAGCCAAGTCACTGTGTTTCCATTAGAGGTCTTGGGGGTTTACCCTTTCCATGTAGTGTGTTCTATAGGTTTTAGTGCATGTAAATGGTCTGCAAAGGCTAAAATCCCTGTGTTCCTCCAGAGGGAGTTTTTCTCACACACACTCCCCCCACTTCCTGAAACACCTGCTACTTCATTGCATTCAATGAAGTAGTTACGTGATCCAAAGGTCCAAAGTGGTGTTTTCAAAAGGCTAATTTACCCTTAAAACTGTCCAAAAATACTTAAAGTGGACCTATCATGCTATATTTGAATAATATATTGTAGGGCCATACCTATATAAAACATGTCTGTGAAGTTTTTTTTTCAAAATACCAAACAGATCATGCATTTTAGCCATGCCTAATTTCGCTCTATTTGCTATTTTTTAGCCCTGTTTTTGCAAGAGCTGATTCTGTGAGAAGTCTTCTTCGCTGCTTTTGTGGCAGACTACAGCGCCACCTACAGGCCTGGCATATGTACTACAGCGTCTCCAGCGCTTTCGAGCGGCAATGGCCGTGGCCGTCTCCTCCTGATAGGTGGAGAGTTGCCCATATAGGCGGAGCTCCCCATTTCTGACGTCAGAACAATTTCAAATCTGTATCAGTCTGGATCAGCTCCGTTGCAGCCCCGTTTTTAGAGATTTGGGTACGGAGGAAAAGAGAGAGGGTTGTGTTTTCTGACACTTGGTGAGTTCCCTGACACACCGGGGACACTTATTCATGTATAAAAGACGTACAAAAGTGCATTTTGCATGATAGGTCCCCTTTAATTTAAAGCGACCATAAGCAGAAGTTTCCGTTTTTGAGAAGCTGGAGTCAGAAATGAGTTTGGAATGTTTCCCACTTTTCTAATTGATTATCAAAATAGAGAAAGAGCCGGCTGCAGGACACCGTAGCTGCACCAGTGTGTGTGTGTGTGTGTGTGTGTGTGTGTGTGTGTGTGTGTGTGTGTGTGTGTGCATCCAGTGAGTGTGTGTGTGCCTGACTAACGTGTGCAGGCCTTCTTGTCGTCATTGAGTGTGTATCCTGTGTTGCAGTCGCAGGTGAAGACGCCCGGAGCGCTGATGCAGATCTGTTCACAGTCGTGTTTCCCCTCAGCACACAGGTCAATGGCTGAATAACACACACACACACACACACACACACACACACACACACAAACACACACACACACACACACACACAAACTTTATTTTCCATTTGCCATGAATGTGTTTCCATTAAAGAGGTCTTTGGGGTTCTCCCTTCCCTGTAGTGTGTTATTTAGGTTTTAGTGCATGTAAATGGTCTGAAGAGGCTAAAATCCCTGTGTTCCCTCAGGATGGAGTTTCTCTCACACACACTCCCTCCCTGCCTGAAACACCTGATACTTAATTACTTTTAATGAAGTAGTTACGAGATCCAAAAGGTCCAAAGTGATGTTTTCAAAAGGCTAATTTACCCTTAAAACTGTCCAAAAATATTACTTTACAGCGACCATAAGCAGAAGTTTCCCTTTTTGAGAAGCTGGAGTCAGAAAGGAGTTTGTAAATTTCCCACTTTTCTAATTGATTATCAAAATTGAGAGAAAAGAGGCGACTACAGGACACCGTAGCTGCACCAGGAGCCTTTCATTGTGAGTGTGTGTGTGTGTGTGTGTGTGTGTGTGTGTGTGTCTGTGTGTGTGTGTGTGTGTCTGTGTGTGTATGTGTGTGTGTGTGTGCCTGACTAACGTGTGCAGGTCTTCTTGTCGTCATTGAGTGTGTATCCTGCGTTGCAGTCGCAGGTGAAAGCGCCCGGAGAGGCGATGCAGATCTGCTCACAGTCGTGTTTCCCCTCAGCACACAGGTCAATGGCTGAATAACACACAACACACACACACACACACACACACACACACACACCACACACACACACACACACACACACACAAACTTTATTTTCCATTTGCCATAAATGCTACATTTTTGCGTGTGTGTCTGTGAATGAACTTCTACGTATCTACTCTAAAAGCAACAGTTCAAGTAAAGCCAAGCGACTGTGTTTCCATTAGAGGCCTTTGGGGCTTTCCCTTTCCTGTAGTGTGTTATAGGTTTTAGTGCATGTAAATGGTCTGCAAAGACTAAAATCCCGGGTTCCCAGTATCAGGTGTTTCATTGCTTTCAATGAAGTAGTTACGTGATCCAAAGGTCCAAAGTGATGTTTTCAAAAGGCTCATTTACCCTTAAAACTGTCCAAATTGTTTTAATTTAAAGCGACCATAGTCGCCCTATTTGAGAAGCTGGAGTCAGAAATGATTTTGTAATGATTCCAACTTTTCTAATTGATTATCAAAACAGAGATAGAGCCAGCTGCATGACACCATAGCTGCGCCAGGAGCCTTTCATTGTACGTGTGTGTGAGTGTGTGTGTGTGTGTATGTGTATTTGTGTGTATAGCTGTGCATGTGTGTGTGTGTGTGTGTGTGTGTGTGTGTGTGTGTGTGTGTGTGTGTGTGTGTGTGTGTGTGTGTGCCTGACTAACGTGTGCAGGCCTTCTTGTCGTCATTGAGTGTGTATCCTGTGTTGCAGTCGCAGGTGAAGACGCCCGGAGCGCTGATGCAGATCTGCTCACAGTCGTGTTTCCCCTCAGCACACAGGTCAATGGCTGAATAACACACACACACACACACACACACACACACACACACACACACACACACACACACACACACACACACACACACACACACAAACTTTATTTTCCATTTGCCATGAATGTGTTTCCATTAAATAGGTCTTTGGGGTTCTCCCTTCCCTGTAGTGTGTTATTTAGGTTTTAGTGCATGTAAATGGTCTGGAGAGGCTAAAATCCCTGTGTTCCCTCCAGAGGGAGTTTCTCTCACACACACTCCCTCCCTGCCTGAAACACCTGATACTTAATTACTTTTAATGAAGTAGTTACGAGATCCAAAAGGTCCAAAGTGATGTTTTCAAAACGCTAATTTACCCTTAAAACTGTCCAAAAATATTACTTTACAGCGACCATAAGCAGAAGTTTCCCTTTTTGAGAAGCTGGAGTCAGAAAGGAGTTTGTAATTTTCCCACTTTTCAAATTGATTATCAAAATTGAGAGAAAAGAGCCGACTACAGGACACCGTAGCTGCACCAGGAGCCTTTCATTGTGAGTGTGTGTGTGTGTGTGTGTGTGTGTGTGTGTGTCTGTGTGTGTGTGTGTCTGTGTGTGTGTGTGTCTGTGTGTGTGTGTGTGTGTGTGTGTGTGTGTGTGTGTGTGTGTGTGTGCCTGACTAACGTGTGCAGGCCTTCTTGTCGTCATTGAGTGTGTATCCTGCGTTGCAGTCGCAGGTGAAAGCGCCCGGAGAGGCGATGCAGATCTGCTCACAGTCGTGTTTCCCCTCAGCACACAGGTCAATGGCTGAATAACACACACACACACACACACACACACACACACACACACACACACACACACAAACACACACACGCACACACACACACACACCACACACACAAACTTTATTTTCCATTTGCCATAAATGCTACATTTGTGCGTGTGTGTCTGTGCATGAACTTCAACGTATCTACTCTAAAAGCAACAGTTCAAGTAAAGCCAAGCGACTGTGTTTCCATTAGAGGCCTTTGGGGCTTTCCCTTTCCTGTAGTGTGTTATAGGTTTTAGTGCATGTAAATGGTCTGCAAAGACTAAAATCCCAGGTTCCCAGTAGCAGGTGTTTCATTGCTTTCAATGAAGTAGTTACGTGATCCAAAGGTCCAAAGTGATGTTTTCAAAAGGCTCATTTACCCTTAAAACTGTCCAAATTGTTTTTATTTAAAGAGACCCTAGTCGCCCTATTTGAGAAGCTGGAGTCAGAAATGATTTTGTAATGATTCCAACTTTTCTAATTGATTATCAAAACAGAGATAGAGCCAGCTGCATGACACCATAGCTGCGCCAGGAGCCTTTCATTGTACGTGTGTGTGAGTGTGTGTGTGTGTGTACATGTATTTGTGTGTATAGCTGTGCATGTGTGTGTGTGTGTGTGTGTGTGTGTGTGTGTGTGTGTGTGTGTGTGTGTGTGTGCCTGACTAACGTGTGCAGGCCTTCTTGTCGTCATTGAGTGTGTATCCTGTGTTGCAGTCGCAGGTGAAGACGCCCGGAGCGCTGATGCAGATCTGTTCACAGTCGTGTTTCCCCTCAGCACACAGGTCAATGGCTGAATAACACACACACACACACACACACACACACACACACACACACACACAAACACACAAACACACAGACACACACACACACACAAACACACGCACACACAAACACACGCACACACAAACACACGCACACACACACACACAAACACAAACACACGCACACACACACACACACCACACACACACAAACTTTATTTTCCATTTGCCATAAATGCTACATTTGTGCGTGTGTGTCTGTGAATGAACTTCTACGTATCTACTCTAAAAGCAACAGTTCAAGTAAAGCCAAGCCACTGTGTTTCCATTAGAGGCCTTTGGGGCTTTCCCTTTCCTGTAGTGTGTTATAGGTTTTAGTGCATGTAAATGGTCTGCAAAGGCTAAAATCCCTGGGTTCCCAGTAGCAGGTGTTTCATTGCTTTCAATGAAGTAGTTACGTGATCCAAAGGTCCAAAGTGATGTTTTCAAAAGGCTCATTTACCCTTAAAACTGTCCAAAAATATTTAATTTAAAGCGACCATAGTCGCCCTATTTGAGAAGCTGGAGTCAGAAATGATTTTGTGATTTCTCCCGCTTTTCTAATTGATTATCAAAATAGAGAAAGAGCCGTCTGCACCAGGAGCCTTTTATTGTGTGTGTGTGTGTGTGTGTGTGTGTGTGTGTGTGTGTGTGTGCCTGACTAACGTGTGCAGGTCTTCTTGTCGTCATTGAGTGTGTATCCTGCGTTGCAGTCGCAGGTGAAAGCGCCCGGAGAGGTGTTGCAGATCTGCTCACAGTCGTGTTTCCCCTCAGCACACAGGTCAATGGCTGAATGACACACACACACACACATACATTTATTTTGAGTGTGTGTGTGTTTTCTGGGCATTTACTTGAGAACATACCCTGTTAAAACTAGGCGGTAATACTGTATTCCAGTTTGGGGTAGGAAGAGTTCATTCTTACAGCACAATTCAGACACAACTGCTTTACAGAGGCACGAAAATACTTGAAACACAAGACGTTTAGAACACAATCAAATGGCATTTCTATAAAAACTAAAGACAAAAGCAAGCAAAGAAATAGCAAGGGTAACAATAACAAGCGTTATCAACACTAACAATACATCTGTGTTTTCTCTAATGTGTGTGTGTGTTCCTCACCCTGGCAGGTCTTCCCGTCCTCCAGCAGTCGATGGCCCTCCTGACAGCGGCAGTGATAGCCGTTCAGCACACTCACACACTCATGATCACAACTGTGGTTCCCAAACGAACAGAAGTCGATCACTGAGGAGGAGGAGACAGCGAGGCGTAAGCCGCGAGCAGCAAAAACAAGAGAAGGGTCGCATCAGAGGTTTCTTTGTCTCTCAGCGAATTAGACTTTAGATAAACCAGGAAACTATAGGAGTCATGATTGTGGCATAATTGGGCAGATTTTTTTGCATATCGTAATTCACGTGGTACCTTATGATCATGGACGTACCATTGAGGTCACCGATGTCTGTCCCTCTGCATTTTTTCTGAGAGTTGGGCAAATATTGAATATACTATATCGCGAACATGGCAATGTCTCCCTCTTACATCACAACCTCTCCCTACCTATCACCACCGGGAGTTAAACTGGGCAGCTCTATGCATTTAAAATGTATGCCTCGCTCACAGAAAACAAATCTGCATATAAATGGAGCACTCCCTAAACGTACAGATGTGTTCACTTTTAGCGAACCGTCATTTTGACTCTGCTACCCACTGTATTCGGTCGTTTTATGGTGGTCTGTCCTAGGATAGTGTCAGCAAACTACTTACCGGTCTTGAAACACGTCTACGATCGTCCAGTTTCTCATGCTCTCTAGGTGTGTGCGCTTTATGCCTGGTTAAGATAATTCATATATTTAAATCATGAATCAGCATTTTGTGAAGCTCTGAATCCATTTCAAGCCGAACAAACTTCTCAATATAAAGCCAGCAGCTGACAGCAGATATGAGCGAATGTATTTGTGTTGTGATGTGTGTATACAATTATATGTAGTGTGTGTGTGTGTGTGTGTGTGTGTGTGTGTGTGTGTGTGTGTGTGTGTGTGTGTGTGTGTGTGTGTGTGTGTGTGTGTGTGACTCACTTGTGCAGGACTTCTTGTCGTCGTTCAGTTTGTATCCTGCGTTGCAGTCGCAGGTGAAAGCGCCCGGAGAGGCGTTGCAGATCTGCTCACAGTCGTGTTTCCCCTCCGCACACAGGTCAATGGCTGAAACACACACACACACACACACACACACACACACACACACACACACACACACATTTGTGGCAGTGTTCTCGATTTTGTTTGCCCACAATGTGATACTTTAAAACTCCTGCTTTTGAGCAAATGTGACACTAATGTACCAAAAATATGTAATTAATGTTATGTTTTACTCATTTTAAGTGTGTTGTTTTAATTATGTTTTTATGAATCTTTAATCTGTATAGTGTCTTTGAGTTTCAAGAAAAGCGCTCTAAAAAAAATGCATTATTATTATTATAAAAACATGTCAGTATTGCTCCTCTTGTTACCTGCGCATGTCTTCCCGTCCTCGTTCAGAGAGTATCCGGGCAGACAGAGGCAGTGGAAAGATCCTGGAGAACTCTCACAGATCTGCTCACAGCCGTGCTCCGACTCCACACACAGATCCACTCCTGAAGCAGAGACACACACACGGTTCAGATCCAGTTGGAGAAACTGGAGGGTCTTCATCACTCTTTAGAAAACATGCTTCATAATAAGAGGGACGGGGTTGTGCCTGAATATGGCTTTTAATTTTGGTAATTTTATTGGGATCACTGTTCATGTTTTATGGTTTTGTGATATAACTCTTTCTGTTACTTGTTTTTAATTATGTCCCTTACTCTTTAGTCTTTGTTGTATCTTGTCTTGTCTGTAAAGGACTATGGGCTGCATCTTGCAGGAAAGGTGCTTATAAATAAAGTTATTATATTATTAAGTTTCTTCAAAGTTGGAAAAGTGTTGTTGACTTCACAGTAAATATTTCTTTGGTGAGGTTTTGTTCTTCTACTGCTATATACTATTTTGAATGTATGATTTAGTCATGATTGTTTAAAACCGCAGGTAAATATATTGATATTTATTAGTCCTATTTTAAATGAACTGTCTGCTTTAGAGCACATTTCAAGTCATAATGCGCTTCTTCTGTGGTTTTCGATCTGCGTAGTTCTTGTACGCAGACTAAATTAACTTAGGTATCACTTTTATTTTCCTACTGGCGCAACGTTGGTACTGCATGGTTCCCTCTATCAACTTGAATGGATGCTGTAGGGTCAAATTATGAGAATAAATACTGTTAATGTTATAAATTCAGGAAATTAATTGATTCCCATTTATAATAACATACTTTCTTTAATTGTGGGCTTTTGTTCTCAACAGATGCACCATTTCCTCCATTTGTTTGATAAAAACTAAATTGAGCAGCTGTTTTACTGAGACGTTTAGCAGATGAGACACAGAGAGATTATTTTTACCGCAGAGTTTGTCCTGGAACTGCAGTCCGAACTGATGGATCAGATCAAAAGACTCGACCAGGAAGACGTGGTCCTCGAATGGAGGGGACGCCATCGCCCTGAGGGACGCCATATCGGCTCTGGCCACGCCCACAGCGAAGATCTCGATCCCTTTTTCTCTTGCCTCAATCGCCACTTCTGCCACTCGATCCTGAGGACGACCGTCCGTCACGATCACCACCACGTTGGGCACCTGAGGAGAGAAACAGCCAATCAAAGATAAGAGAGGCCAGCTCAGTGGACATTTTGAATCGCCAGCTAACGACACATCTTTTTAGATTAGCTTATTATTAGCAGCCCCCGACTTTAACTGTTCTTTTAGTCTTTATTTACCTACTTTTATATTGTTTTATACTTTTATATTTTATAGGTGTTAAAGGGTTTTATCTTATGTTATTTATTTAACAGTTTCAATAGCAACATTTATTTTTATGTTGTTTTTTTAATATTTTAATCTTGTAACCTTTATTAGAATTATGACATTTGTGTTACTATTATCTTTTTATTTGTATTCATTATTTATTTTAGGTTATTTTATGTATTATCATACGTTTCACCTCCTTGTGTTAACCTGATGAAATGTTATATTTTGCTGCATGGACCTTTTAAAGTTCTTAACAAATAATCGGAGGGGAAGTTCTTGTTGCTTGTTTTTAACTTGTGATGTGTCATGTTGTAAAGCGCTTTGAGCTCCACGTGCTGTATGAAAAGTGCTAAAGCTTTATTATTATTATCAGGTAAAAATGCTTTGTGCTTTATAGAGTGGTGCAGGAATGAGCCCTTAAACCCGGAAACCACTTCCAGTTGCTTCGCCTGGAAGACAATGTTTCTTTTAAAGTTTTTGTTGTTAGAAATGTGTTACTACCTTCGGCCTGTCTCCCTCCTCCGCAACGAAAGCTGTGTCCATCACGAATTTGATGGCGAGACCGGTCATGGTGCCCTGAGCCAGAGGGATGATCTCGTTGATGCCCTTCACCATCGTGTCCAGTTTAGCGTGAGCCTTCAGGGAGAACTCAGTGCGGACCTGGAGACAGAAAAAGGGACCTTTACCATATTCCTCGCCTGATCTATGGCGCTTCTACATTGCCATGTTTTGTGTTTGCAATAGCGTCATTGCTATTTCATTACTTAGCCTCGCTAGCCCTATCAACCTTTAAGATAAGATAAGATAAGACTTTATTTATCCCGAAGGAAATTGTTGTGCCAGAGTTACAAAAATACAATAAACACAGCAGCATAATAATGCTCTTAATTCAAATTCATGGTTTAAAACGCTGCTAGTGCTAAACCGAGAAGGATCACATATGCATTAACCAGAAGTGGGGAAAAGGGCTAAATACAACATGGCCGACAGTACCTGGCTGGAGTACTGCACCACCCCACTCTGGTGGCGTTGAGTCCGATGTCCAGCGTGCTCAAGATATCGATCATGAACTTCCTCATCGTCTCGAACTCGTGAGGCCGGACGCTGCGAGAGCTGTCGATCAGAAACACCAGATCCACCGGACCGGACTTACACTTCTGCTTCGGACCTGAGAGAGGGAGGAGGAAGGATCAACATCGAGGAATGAGAAGGGAAATCTATCACGTCGAAAAATGTTAGAGGGCAGGACTGTGATAGAACAAACGAAGGGAAGAAGGGGGCACTCTAATAAGTTGAAAAGGCTTTAAACAGATGGTTATTTCATGAAGTTTAAAAACATAGACAATTCCTGAACATTTTAAAATAGAGCTGGGTTATCTGTTTTTGTGTTTTTGCAAGAAGAGTGCCTTTTTACCAAATGAATGCTTAACTAGTTGAGAAACAGGTACTCTTGATTAGGTTTTTTAAACGTTCTATTCTCTCATTAAAACTTTTTGATTGTATTTAAATGTCCTTTATATAATTGTTGTTATTGTTTCATGTGCAGTAAAGCCCTTTAACTGCCTTGTTGCTGAAATGTGCTTTTATATAAAACTCTTACGCACAACCACTGCTCGTGTGCAATTAACTCAATTACTTTACTATTTATTTTCAATTTGTTAAAATTGTCAGCTCCTTCGATACGTTATATTTTCAGTTACATTATATAAATCAGGTCAGGTCACTCCTGTAGCCTGGGGGCACTTTGATTACATCAACTCCCGTTTTAAAATACTGCTCAATTTAACATGCTGTACTTATTTGTATTTGCTTTTTTGTTTTGCATTTTCTAAATAAAGTGTGCTTGCCTTTTTATTTAATATATAAGTCTTCTCTTTTCCCTTTTGCTTTTCATCTGCATTGTACCTCTGATTTTGTAAGGTGTTAAATCGGCCCGATATGGAATCTGATTCTGATTAAAAATAACCGTGTTTGGCTCTCAATACGTTTATAAAGGGTATTGTTTTCGTGTTTGAATTCTCACTACAAAGAGCCTCTGTTCTCACAGCTTGGTGTGTGTGGCTTTCAGTTTCACATTTGCAGCAGTTCAGGCATGACTTTCACATCATTTGCCTCCTGAACTCACTCCTCTTCAGCCACATGTTTTAGTCTTTAATGTGATCTGTAACATCGTCTCTGCTCAGAGACACAGAAGTCATGGAGGAGGGATAAAGCAGGTCTGTGTATTTCTTTCAGAGTTTGAAAGAGTATGAATGCACGTCCAGGATTTCTTCTTGTGACAGCGGAGGAGGTGAAAGGAGACGAGTGGGATCTGTCTTCGGTTTCAAACAGACATGAGCAAACGGCGGTATACGTCCACCTCGTCGTCTGCTCACATAAATCAAGTCAATCCGGCTGCAGATGTTTCACTGCATCCAAACGTATACATCTGATATGTCCAAAAGCATTAGGGCCTTAAAGTAAAGTCATGATGCACAGGAGGACTTTTTTTAACACTTTACTGCTGCTGTTCTTGTAATTGTTCCCTCAGTGTGTTCAGACTGACCTGCTTTGGGTCGGGCAGCGACGAGGACGACGAGCGTCAGGAAGAGGAAGACGAGTCTCATCTTCATCCTGATGATAATGATCTCACAGCTGGATCTGGATCACCTGTGGAGATGAAGATAAGATAAGATATGGAAATTGTTGTTACAAAAATAAATAAACACAGCAGCATAATAATAGTAAAACTGTACACTAACAGTGCAGTAAAAAGAGCAATTCAATAACTACAGGAATTATAGACGGTCACATAAGTAATGTAAATATTAACAGTATTTAGTAGTGCAAGAAACGTAGTGGCAGATACGTTATTGCACGTTATTTATAGAACATTATTAATAATAGGGTTAGGGTTATTAATAACAACCCTAACCAGAGATAAGGAGGAACAGAGGGAAATGCACAAGAGGTTATTTGTGGTAACTCCCAATTACGTCACAAACTGAAACAGAAGTGGTAGTTCCACCGCTTAGAAAAAGTGATTCAACATCTGACGCACTTTCTGGGCGTTTGATCAAAAAGGCCAGCAAAGCCAGGTCCCAAATTAAATCCTTAAATCCTCTTCTAAATGTCACACATGTACACACAGTCAGTTAGTCTTTTACCCATCCAAGTACGACGAGCAGTGGACAAATACTACACAGCAACCGGAGAGCAGAGCCTCAACGTTTACAAAAAAACTGTTGATTTCTTTTCAGGGGTCTTGTTTTCGGGATGCAGGCAAAAAGGCAGCCCCTCGTTGTGGTTTCACCTAAAGATATGAGATCTAGTCGCTATATATAGCATGGTAGGACGCACAAGAAAGCCTCTTGGAGTTTTATCAGGTGCTCAATCATTTGGGATTTTATGTGCATTTTTGTGGTATTTTTTGCACTTTCCACGGGCCATATTTGAACAATCTCCACTGTTTTAATCTAATCGACTCTATGAATTATTTTCACCTAGAATGACCCTAAAAAAAGTCCTGAACGTTTTGATGAGTGTAAAAGCGTCAGTAAATTCCCCTCGTTGTGTTTGTGAGTTGATATGATGTACATGTTGGGTGTGTTTCAGATTCCAGTCCTGCCCCGTCGTAAAACACTCGACTGCACACACACCTGGAGAAGGTGCTCGATAATTCCTGCTAAACACACACACACACACACACACACACACACACACACACACACACACTAATCTGCCTGTGTGTCTGTCAGTATCCGCCTCCATAGCAGCAGCAGAGGAATAATGATAACGTCTGTTTACCTTCAGGGCACACAGTCAACTCAAACAGGCACAAATACAGACACCTCTCTTCCTCAGGGCCGCAGAGAGGGTCCTTCAGGGGTTTATCTCTTTTTAAGTAAGAGTCAGAGTCTGAACAGATGTACACGAGCACAAAAGACCTCTGTTTGTGTCTCTGTTTGTCTCGTTGGCTATCTCTTATCCAAGTATTTTTTACTTCTGTGAACAGAGGCTCAGCCAAACACTCGGAGCACATTATGTCTTCCACATTTTGGAAAGAAGCTAGAAAGAAGGCACTTTGTTTGATCTTAAATGCACAATATGTGTCTGAAAAAGTTAGAAAAAACAAAAAACACTCACGCTTCTATTGGCTAGCGCTCCAACACATTGTACGTGATAGTCTAAGGGGCGGGACATCTCTAAGCGGTTGACCAATCACAACAGAGCCGGACAGCTAACCAATCAGAGCAGACTGGGCTCTGGTTTCAGACAGAGGGTGAAAAGAGGTGCTGCAGCACAGGCAGTATGAGAACAATAAAGAGCTTTTTGAATGCTATATTTCCTTACTGACCTGCCTCCTTCTTAGACTCTTGGACTTCAGACCCGGTGGATCTGGTGAACAATTTAAAAGTGCAAATGAAATATCATTTTTATGTTTCCTACTGTTTGTACCATGATGGATGTCCTCTGGCATTAAGTGTCCTCCGGGGATCCTTATGTGTTTTTCTCATTCCCAAGAAAAAGGGTCCTGTTTATTTTATTAGGTTGTAAGATATCCCATAAACTACTTCTTCCTTATCATGGAAAAGTTCTGATTTTTGAAGTGGGGTTATATGAGGTGCTTCTTCATCAGTGTAGATAAGGTATAAGCATTTATGTGGACGTATGTGGACACCTAAATGAATCAATATCAATTTAAGAGCACATTTTATGTACACATTTTTCAGACGGCCCTTTCTGTCGGGGAACTGAAGCCACCAGACTCGATTGACAAAACTAGTATTCTGGCGTCACTCTGTGTCACTTAGTACGTGTTACTGTGTAGGTTTGGTGTTTTAAATATTGAATTAAGTCACCAAATTCAAATACAGTATATAACACAAACAGATAACCAGACAAGAAACTACGGTGTTCTGTGAGGAAAAATAACAACATTTTGGCAAGGGAGTCTGGTGGTTTTTGAAGAGAGCAAAGATAATGGCTTTAGTTCCCAGACAGCATGGACAATAGATAGTGTGTCTATAATAGTAATAGTATAATAGTGACAATATTGTAAATATAGCATACATTTACACATTTTTCGTTTTTTAGGTGCCTCAAATACATTTTGCAATCCAAAATACTCCTTTAATGTTGTGATATTATCTGTGTACAAACTTTACATCAACATCAAAGTCTCACCTTTCGCAATTCTTTCCTTTAGGTCTTAAACCATGTCTAAGCTAAGTTATATACCAACATTAAAAGGACCGTGCTATGCTCATATTATAAAACACTGGTCATTTTAAGACATTTAATCCGTAAAATGTTACTACACCTCTAAGTACAATCTTGAATGCTGGACTAAGTAATGAAATATTTCTACTCTGATGTCAATAGTACTTTTCCCACCGCAGCCTGACTGTGCACTTTCTTGTTTTTTAAAGGTCATCCTGTCTTTATGTAGCTGGAAACTTACAATAAAGCTGCTTTACACTTTGAACATGTTCTCCTCTGAGTCTCTGCTGCAACTAAACTCAGACTGCAGGAAATCCAGCGGTTTATTTTTACTGCCTGCACTTGAAAAGACCTTTTAATAAAAAAGCCACTGTTTCATTTGTGGCTGTAATCTCACTTTCATGCCAACGACAACAACTCCTTTTTAACAAGCAGCTCTATAAAATACTCTCCAACTGTATGTGGCATCAAACGGCTCCACAATGTGCGCTTATATTCCGTGATTTTCCATTAAAAAAGCACATGTTCTTCCAGATTTTCACATATATCATACTTATCCTATAAGTTCATTTGGTATACCAACACTATTTGTTTTCTATAAATAAAGTGTATTCCCAGTGTTGGCGCAGAGAGCAGACGCGGTTTTAATTTGTTTAAAGTGTTAATTAAAGGAAATTGGATCTCCACTTCTATTTTTAACAGCTGTGTTAGAAAAACAGTCAGTTCAATGTTTAACAAGAAAGCTGAATGATGCTCTTTGTGGATAATTATAGAACATGCGCTGAGGGAGGCATGTGTGTGTGTGTGTGTGTGTGTGTGTGTGTGTGCGTGCGTGCGTGCGTGCGTGCGTGCGTGCGTGCGTCGTGTGTGATTGTTGTTCGGTGAGTGGTCGGAGAGAGAGACAGGAAAGGGGTGAAGGTGGGGGGATCGCCTACAGAAAGTTATACTAAGGAGTCTTTGTCTTGCACACACACACACACACACACACACACACACACACACACACACACACACACACACACAATGTTAACATAAAACATTCTCTCTTTTACAAAGCATCACCGTTTACAAGACGTTCTAGTTTGTGAAGGTAATACTTTTTCAAGTTGATTACTTGGTAAACGATTCTAACATTAAAGGTAATTATTTGACATTTTCGCATTAAAGTGATTAAAAAGTACTACACCTATGGTATATATCGAGTAGAGTTGTGTAGTTTCAGATGAATGTGTAGTTTTTCCTCTGGTATCGGTAACTATCTATATCCAAGTTTCTACAATGGCGTCATATTCCTTTAAGCATGAGTCAGTGCCAGAAGCGGTCAAAATTTACTTTTTAACATACATTTATAGACCTTGGTGCGTCTCTCTATTTTAAACTGGCGAAGGATTAGTTAGTCATTAGACATCTGGATCTGAAGTTATCAGAGAAACAAGCTGAGCTAACGTTAGCATTTAGCTAGCTCTGTCGACTGGGGAAACAGATTTTTTATGTGAAACTGATATTTTCAGTGTTTTTACATGTTCTTAATCAGTAGGCCTTATTGTTTTGGAGAGGAGGTGACTACTGAGGATAGTGTGGCTCCTTGTAATCACCCCCTTGAATTTCTGGATCTTACGTTATCAGAGAAACAAGCTGAGCTAACATTATCCTTTAGCTTGTAGCGTGTAGAGTTTCACAGATTTTTTACGTGAAACAGATATTTTCTGTTTTTCACAGGTTTTTAATCAGCATGCCTGTTTGTTTCGGAGAGGCTATGACTTTTGATGATAATTCGTCCACCAGTCAAATCTTTATAAACATCAGTGTTAAGTAAACGGAGAACAAGCTGAGCTAACGTTAGCGGCAGCCGAATAGCGTGCTGGCTAACTATGTGTCAAGGGGAACTCAGAGGCATGAACTCAAATGCACAACTCAGACTCAGACTCAGATGGTTTCAAATAAGAACGTACTTTACTGGAATTTCCACAGAAAACAAAGAACAGAAAATCACTCTTTCGAGGAGAAACTAAATACTTCCATAAGGAACTTAAAACAAAACAACAAACATGGATCAGGCTTAAATGTACGCTGGTATGTCGAGTCATGAAAGAAGACGAACTGGCACAGGACAGGTGGAGACTAAGACAATATATACACACAAGGTAAGGGGCACAGGTGGAAACAATCAGGGCGGGGAAAACAATCACAAACGCAGGAGACACATAGGGGCGGGGAGCAGAGCGACCTGGAACGAGAGGGAGAACTACTTTTCAAAATAAAACAGGGAAGGCACAAGACAAAGGGACATGACAACAGCTAGCTTAAAGAATACACTTTTACAATGACTTTTCGAGACATGACACTATGATTTTTAACGCCTAATTGTTTGGGCTTTTTAAATGACACTGTCAATCCCTTGCAAAAGAGGGTTTTAAATCTTATCTATAACACAATAACAAGAAGGAGAGTGGAATAAAACTGAGAATAAAGAAATTCTTCGTGCATTTAATGAACTCCTAGCTACTAAACAGCGGCTACATGTGACCGAACGGTAGCAAACATCCGGACTTCCTGCTGCTGCCCCCTGTGGAGCGGAGGAGTTAATGCATCCTGCAGACTTCCTGTTCATCGGCCTCTAAAGACCTGCAGCCTGCAGAACACATCACTCTGAGAGGAGGTTACACTGCATTTACCTGAGATACACTCCAGACTCAAGCAAGCTATAACTACATTATGTCAGAGGGAAACAGTGGTAGAAAGTAACTCAGTACATTCATTCAAGAACTGCAATTAAGTAAATTTGTAGGTATTTTAAGTTCGTATTTTATTTGTATGCTTCTTCAATCCTTTGACTAAAGTACGTCTAAAAAAATCAAACACTAAATAAATTACTTTGCAGTTTCTGATTATTAATAGAATATGTTTATGTTTAATTAGAAATGTAATTACCAAGCAGGATATGTCTATATTTGATCAGCTGCAACATTAAAAGTATTAAGACTGTAATGCATTAATAAAAAATAAAAATACTTAAAAATAATACAAAATTAATACAAATTAAATAAAACTATTAAAATCTAAATACAATTAAAATCTAATGAATATAAATACAATTATAATAAAAAAAGAGTGATGTCAAATTAAATACAACAAGAATTTCAGGTGTGTCACCTCTCAATTATTTATTTAAAAAGCTGTAAACCTTAATTGTATTGCTAAACGATACCAGCCGTCTCTTGGCATTAAGATTGTGAGACTTCTAGTTATATTAAAAGTACAAATTAAATAAAACCCTCATCATTTTTAAACTACAGACTCAGTTCACAAATGTTGGTCTCTTCCAAGTCTCTCCATTGCTAAGTTTCAATGATGTGACTTCACTCTTTTCCTCTGGAGTCTCTCATCATCTTAAACACAACAAATCTCTCACAGATTCTAGATCAGTTTCCTACATTGATGAGGACTATCTTTGGATTAATCCCCACCACTGTTGTTGTTTTTCTCCCTGCTGCCTGATGGGAAACGCAGGCTTCATGTTGTGATGTTTCTAACAGCTGAATGTTTGACAGATATTGAGGACACATGAGGCGGAAAGATGGCGATGTCTGAAGGTAAATATGAGCTTCAGTTTCTCTCAAGTACAAACGTATCAACCTTTGAAGTAAAGGGATAAGGTATATTACATAAATGGAGGTGTTTAATGTTTAAAATTATTTTCATGTTGAAGGAACAGTGCAAAGGGTTGCAAAGACTATGTATGTATTGCTTTATTTTCCCGAGTGTGGCGGCTCTGATTCGACTCAGCACATAATAATCTACAGTTTTTCTCTATGTAAATTCATGAATCATACAGTCTATTACAATTATTCACTTCAATGTGATATAAAACAACAATTCGTCATATTTAAGAGGCTAAAAACAGAATTAAATGTACTGCATTGTACTGCATTAGCTGACTTCTGCATGTTTACATGTCAATCCTCTATATTGTGAAGTCATTTAGAGACACTGAAGTCATTCACAACATTATAAGAAGGCAGGTGATTATTAATCAAGAGCAATATGGGTGTTACGAGATGTATAAATATGGTATTTATGTGATTTCAAACACATTTTAGGTAAAACATCAACACATTTTGTCTATTGCACCTTTTATTGCAGTATTAAATGTTATTTTCTTTTATGTTAAGAATAAGTAGCATGGGATTTCACATTTACATTGCAAATAAAGACAAATAAAGGTTTTTGAATCCTTTAAAATAGAATACAGCAGCAGAATGCTTCTGAAAAGCAGCACGTGTCTGCAGTGTGTCTCAAAGAGAGAAAAGGTGTGTGTGAGAAACCAACAGGTGACTATCTGCTTGTACACACAGACTGAGAGATACAGTAAGTCACACACAAGTGTACACACACACACACCTCAGATAATGGATCCAGGATGGAGGGCAAACATGAACACACGTTAACACACACATTTGCACACAGATGTTTTCCACCAAAGCCTCTCGTACAGTAGCTGGGCTGATGCTGAGGTGCTTAGTTAGTGTTTAAGTTGATTTAACTTTAGCTAATGTTTCCTGCTGAGGACGGAGACACTTTAAATCTCATCTGGATGGACAGAAACTGAAGCTGCAGCAGAAAGAAGACAACAAGAGGATCTTAACGTGATTTCAGGCCAGCTCCAACTCCCGGATGCATTATTTGTGGTAATTGTTTTGTTATTGTCAGTCTTAAGTTCTCACAGTCTGTTCTTTAAGACATTTAAAGCCCTGATGCATCATTTTCATCTCCATTTTTCAACGGACCATCAAGCTGCATTTAATCCCAACCTGACGTCAGGTCCCACAGCTGCAGGAATAAGATGACACAGCTCTCTGAAGACAATGAAGTCTTTGTTTTATTCCTCCACAACAACACCTGCCAATTGTGCATTTGTTTATCCACATCACCGTCACATACAAAGAGATTTGTCCCAGTTACATGAAGATCTCTGCTGTGTATATTTACACTTTGCAGTATGTAGGCCTACTACTGTTATTATTAGCTGCTTCTTACATTTACTGTATACGTTCTGTTATCTCCCCTTACTTCCTTTTTTCTGCACTTATTTGTATTTTATCAGCAGGTTCTTGACTCTTAATTTAATATCTTATATCTGCACTGTGCCCTTTGCTGTAACACTGTCCAGTTCCCTGCTGTGGTGCAAATAAAGGATTGAATGAGTGAAGATGGACCTGAGGAACGCCTCCTCTTAATGTCAGCAGAAACCAACATGGAGGAGTTGGACATCGAAGAAAAAGAGAGGAAAGGTGAGATGATGTTACTTTGTGAGTTGATTGTTAGCAACTTGACACACCAACGATTCAGACAAATGTGATGGGAATGTCATTAGTTCTGCAGGAAAGATGTGAGTTTTTGACCCGATGATGGCGCTAAATCCTAGTTATTACCATCATGGATGTTTAAACTAAGTTTCATGAAAATCCATCCAATATTTGTTGAGGTAATTCAGTCTGGAGAAAGAGATGGACCAACCAACATTACCATCCATTAATGAAAATGGGTCGAACAAACGCAGCAAGATAACAATCAGACAAACAAAACCGCAGAGTTACGTTCTTTTTAAACAACTAAAGTGCCTTGGTTTGACAAACTGTATGTAGAGCTTCATAACAACAACTATGATAATTAATGAATGGTTTCAGTCATATTTCCATGTGGGAACAGTGAAACCATATTCTTTGACTCCACCGTCTTAAATGAGGGGATTTCCTGCTTTACTTTGTCACATATCTTTGTAAAATAAATATTTTGGGGGTATTTTGACTTTTGCTCCCAAAAAACAAGATATTTTAAAGGCACACGTTCGGTTGTGTAAAGTTGTGATTGGCAATTATTGATGTAAATAGACTAAACTATAATTGATTGTTTAAAAAAGGTATCGGCAGATTAATCGTTTGTGAGTTATTATGAGTAAAATGATCCGTTGTGTTTTCCCTACTGTAGAGAATACGTTCTAAAGACGTCTAATACACGGTGTAATAATATATTTTTTACTCCTTTTTACAATCTATCAATCAATCAGCCTGTGACCCCTGATCACCGTCCTCAGACCCCCCACAGGGTCCTGACCCACGGTTGAGAGACGGTGGCAGATGACAGATATTTGACCCGGTTGTTGACTTCCTGTTGGAAAGTCTTTGCTGCTCAGTTTGTCTCATAAATCAGGAAGGATTAACTCAGGATCTAAACAAATGATTTACAGGTATTGAGAATATTAAGATTATTTATAGGGACAGACAGGTAAATGAGTGGAGGGACAGACAGGTAAATTAAGTCTCTGTTTGATAGACAGCTGGATTCACACTGAGACGTAAACACTTAATCTCTGTGGTTCAGACTGTAGCAGACAGACAGGTGGAGACCATGTGTTCACTGACTGTAGAAACAGAGAGAGAGAGAGACAGGGGAAAAGAGAGAGGTGGATGTGTGCAGTGAGAGAGGCAGCAAGCAGTGAGACAGGCAGTAAGACAGGCTCTGTACTGTTAGTGGTGTGCAGAAAGACAGGCATTGAATAAGGTACTGTACTATAGGAGCTGTGCAGTGAGACAGGTACTGTAGGTGCTGTGCAGTGAGACAGGTACTTTAGGAGCTGTGCAGGAGACAGGTACTTTAGGAGCTGTGCAGTGATACAGGTAGTGTACTGTAGAGCTGTGCAGGGAGACAGGTACTATAGGAGCTGTGCAGTGAGGCGGGTACTATAGGAGCTGTGCAGTGAGACAGGCAGTGTGCAGTGGGAAAGGAAGTGAGACAGGTACAGTAGCAGTGTTGAGTGACAGCTGGGTCTCAGATTAAATCAGCTCTTCTTATTAGTGGCTGCAGACAGTCAGTGAGATAGGTACAGTGAGTACAGTGAGACAGGTACTGAGCAGTAGACAGGCAGAGAGCAGTGAGACAGGTACTGAGCAGGGAGACAGGTACTGTAGCAGCAGTGAGACAGGTACTGTAGCAGCAGTGAGACAGGTACTGTAGCAGCTGTGCAGTAAGACATGCATGTGAGGATGGAGACAAGCAGTGAGACAAGTACAGTAAATAAAGTGAGACAGGTACCGAGCAGTGAGACAGGAACTGTAGGAGCAGTGAGACAGGTACAGTAGCAGTGTTTGAGTGACAGCTGAATCTCTGATGAACACAGCTTTTGTAAGTGGCTGCAGACGTACAGTGAGACAGGTAGAGTAGGCACAGTGAGACAGGTAGAGTAGGTACAGTGAAACAGGTAGAGTAGGTACAGTGAGACAGATAGAGTAGGTACAGTGAGACAGGTAGAGTAGGTACAGTGAGACAGGTAGAGTAGGTACAGTGAGACAGGTAGAGTAGGTACAGTGAGACAGACAGGTAGCAGTGTTTGAGTGACAGCTGGATGAACACAGCTCTTCTTGTTAGCCTCAGATAGACAGGCAGTGAGACAGGCAGTGAGACAGGTTCTGGTTCCTGTTGGCCTCAGATTGGATCCAGATGTTGACTCTGCTACTGTTCGCACTTTCTCTCACTGCCTCACTGTTTTACTGTCTACCTGCATACCTGTCTCACTCACACACTTCCTGTCTGTCTGCAGACCTACCTGAGCTTTCTCAGAAAGAGACCCTGACTGTGCTCTTATCTCCAAAATTCATCTAACTCTCCGCTCTTGACTTTGTACAGAGATGAAGAACTCTGGATGTCAGTGTTCATTTAACATGTAGAGATATCAGGCTTTATGTGGATTTGTACCAAAAAAAGGCATTATATAAACCTGAACTAACTATTAAAAGCTTTTTGGTCAGAGTAGTGACATGGTGTTCATTTCGGACCATATTTTCACATTTGCTTATCTTTGGGAGACTCTTTATTTCACGATCTGTAACACCAATTTCCTGTTTTATTTGAAAATGATGTCTGTCTCTACTTCCTGTCTCTGTGTGTTCCTCCTGTTTGATCACCTGATTCTGTTCACCTGGGTTGCGGTCGAATAGTCCGTTTCGCTTAGGAACCTTCCTAACGCAGTGAAATGACCCGGAAGTACCTCAGTGGCAGCCATGATAAGAGCCGTTCGAATTCTCAGTCTAGATGATATCTTAAGCGTCTTTGAGTTCAAGAAAAGCGCTATAGAAATATAATTTATTATTATTATTATTATTATAGGAAAGGAGGTTTCAAACCTCCTTTATAACCTCCTTTAGCTTAGGAACCACTGGACCTTCCTTTACGAAAGGAGAGGAGAAAATGCTGCCCCACAATGCCTTGCGGCCGCAGCATTTACCGTCACACAACATTCGGCCGTTCACGGAAACAATCGATTATGACCGAGAAATGATATCATGAAAGTTACGGTGCTTATTAAGCTTTTTAAAACGTATGTGGTAAGTTGCCAAAGGGCTTTGTTTTGAACGTCCATCAGTATTATAATCAAAAAGAGAAATATGAACGTTAGTTTTTACTGAAATGATCAAATAAAGTCAACATTTCACTGTCTTTACTGAGCTGTGTGGGGTTTGTTCAACCTTTAAAGGATGTTTGAATGGTGATATACACAGTGATAGATGTTAAGGACTAACGTTTATAATAAATACATTTGTTTTGATTTTAAGATCTTTTCATACAATCATACGTATCGGGAGCATTTGTATTAATGTGGACCGGAGGGAGAGGGTGACGAGCATAAGTTTCACTTTCCTTTTTTATTTCGATTCCAACTTTGGTCATGAAGAATATGTTTCTCTGTTGTCCACGTTCATAAAGCCTAAAGCAACAGCATCAGAGCGCAGGCAGAGTCTCTAGATGAGTTTACAGTAGTCCCTCGTTCTTATTCTACATCCATGTTGTAGTCCGCTGTATAGAAAACTGTAGTTTCCATAGTTTCCCCACAGCAGCAGACGCACATTCATGACGTCCATTGGCGCATCACAAACACGTCGGATAGTGAAAGTGCAGTCGATTCTCCTATCCACTATCCCTTAACCCCGTGACGTTTCACACAGAGGTCAAGGGATAGACGATAGGGATAGACGATAGGGATAGACGATAGGAGCTGATTTTTGGACTATTCGACCACAACCCTGGTGTCTTTTTTCCTTCCCTCCCCAGCTGTGTTTTTTCCTTGTGATTAGTATTTGTATTTAAGTTCTGGTTTTCTGTTTTCAGATCCTCGTTATATCTTTTGTGGAAGTGGTTAAGTAGAGTTTCGTTAATTTTGTTTCACCTGGCCTTGCCCTGATCTACCCGAGTAAAGGTATTTTCTGTTGAACTGTTGTCTGCATTTGGGTCCAATCTGCTCTAAGCCCCTGACTCTTTAACAATTCAATGCTATTCTATATAGATCAATTAAAAGGTACATCCCTACTCTTGACAATATTGAGTAGCACTACATTTTGAGGAATTATGGGTTAGTTACAATCAAAAAACATTGTTTCCCTACAATGAAATTGAATCGTATTTTCTTGTTTGTTTACGTATCACAAGATCTTAACGTATCTTATAAAGTCTTCGTTAATCCACGTAGGAAACGGGTCGGGTAGGATCGAGGACTTTAACCCAGAAAACGCATGTTTATTCACGTAATATACTTTACTAATGTACTTAACTTCAGATCTTACATCTTGATCTTTTGCCAATTCTCAGTTTTGTTTCAATTCACTGCGTTAATCACGTGTTTTGGACTGATATCTAAATCTGTGAAAGAATACGCTACTAAACTAAATAAGCTACTTCAAAACCTAATCGAGGATGCTATTGTGAGAGACGTGAACAGCTACAAGGGCATTTAATTGGAAAACTTAGAGAATAGCCCAAAACACTTTCTGTAGCAAAACATCCAACGCAGCGCGGATATTTAATGATGAAGCTTTTTCCACTGAGTCATGATGAGGATTTTTCAGGGTTATATTGAAAATACAAACGAGGTCTGTATATTTCACGTTACTACAATCTTATGTTACTCAATTGTTGTTACTTGCTAGACATCAATAAAAACAATTCAGGGGTTTTTCCAGAAAAATAAAGTATGAGGGCGCTAACGTCACTTCCGGACAAAATTAGGACCCTGAGTTACGGTTTCTTGACTGATTCAGAAATCACAGTTTCTCGTCCATCTGCAGACCGACCGGACATCCATCCCATAATTATTCGGATCTCCGTAAAAACAAAACTCTCTCTGTCATCTGATGCTCTATTTGACACCATTTTCATAATTTTTGAGTAAATGTACAGTTTTTGACGAACAGAAATATAGTTTTCTGGCATCACTTTAACATTTTACGGGAAAAATCTGCATTTTTTTGAGCGCTGTTCTCCCCTTTGGCACCAATGGACAACATATCGTAACCAAAGAAGTATGTCTAATTAATTATAGTATTTCATCTACCTGTGTTACACATATTTTTAATCACTTTGCACGTTAAATTCAGAGAGGAAATGTATGAAATGTTAAGAGATTGTAATATCTCCAATTCCTTTTCTCTAACAAATTGGCTGTGGTGGAAAAGTTTAAAGAAAATGCGACAACAGAAACTGTATATCTAATTTAACATGACATTGTTAACCAAAGAGACTTACAATGAGTGCAAACTGAATTACTTCATGAGTGAATTAATGATCATGTGTCTTACAGTGAAGACCTGAAACCATGAGATCTGTGTGAAGACTTCCTTACATGAAACCAACTCAATTTCGTTTTCACATCGCGTTCTCCACATGGTTTTCCATCTTTTCAGCTTGACTGGACTTTGACTTCTGTCCAGCTGTGAATCGTCACTAAACAACTTCTAATACTCATAAAAATGTAGGATTTAATGGGGAAACTTGTTCAAAATGTGGTTTGAATTTGGAGGACAACTGTAATTTAATTCTGAGTTAGTCTCGGGACACAGTGGGTAATCCTTTAGTTCTGAGATAAGTCTTATTTTTGTGAAATGGTTTAACTTGTTTTAAATAAGACAATAATCTACTGTCCAATTTCTATATTTACCTTCAGCCTGTCTCACTGCCTGTGTCACTGCCTGTCTGTCTCTCTGCTTAATGGTCTGTGTGTCTGCCTGAATGCTGGCTTTTACACAGAGCATCACCTCCAGGCAACCAGTGTGAACCCAGAGCACACCACACACACACACAACACACCCACACACACACACACACACATACACACACACAGATCTATTTGTATACCTCTGACTTGAAGTTTTTTGAATCTCAAGGAATAAAAATTAATGTTTTATTGTCTCGTTTCATTTCCAACACAACTCAGCACCATAACATCGGTAAAAACGTTTTGCTTTCTAACTTTAAACCAAAACCAGCCATAGAAACAAAGTAAATGCACTTCAAACCTATTCAAATATTTTAGTTTTTAAGATCATCAGAGCTCTTTATCACATCTTCATTAACAAAACCACACTGGATTCCCTCGAACAGAGATTTAGAAAAGTGAACTCCAGACTTGAATCTAAACATTTAGAGGCTGTGTGTATCAATGTAATAAATCTGCCAATGATTTTAATCAAATAATGACCAAAAAACTGAGAAACTCCTGATCAAAACTCCCCAACCCTTAAGGAAACAAAAATCAAAATATATTAAGTTCGTATCATAATTTAAGACAATGAAAAGCATCACATTTTACCTGTAAAAAGATTGAACAAACGATGGTTTAACATCTTGATTGAAAAGTGACTCTTGATTCTGACTGATGAGGTCAGCTGTTTCAGACACAAAAATGCATTATAAGCGGAAATAATCGTTAACTTTAGCCCTAAATGTCATCAAAAGTTGTTCAAATCAAATTAAGTCCTGCTTAATACCCTGCAAAGCATCTCCACTGAGGAGCATCCATTCCTGCAGGCTGCACACATTCATATATAACGTTAAAATATGTCATCCTGCATACTCGTATGAAATTAACATGCACTTAAAGTCTAATAATTCATGCAACAAGTCTGTTTTATTGTGACAGATTCGCCCCGGTTCTCCCAGCTGTACAAATGTTAACGTTAAAAAATCTCATCCTGCATATTCGTATGAAATTAACATGCAGTTAAAGTCTAATAATTCATGCAACAAGTCTGTTTCTTTCTGACAGATTCGCCCCGGTTCTCCCAGTGGATTCCTCTCTGCTGTACACGGCTTCCCTCTCCCCTGCCCCGGATCCGCTCTCTCACCTGGGGTCGCTTCTGGCCGGAGGATGGGACAGGTAAGACCGGGGAAACAAGCTCCAAGAAGTCCCGAAACACACGCACAATTTCCCGGGTTAACAGAGGTACTGAATCCCAAACGGTGATTGTTCTTCGTGCTTCTCCTCCGTGTTGCTCACTGCGGGAATGAGGAGATGCGGAGATGGTGTGGAGGTATTAAAACTGCAGGAGGACAAGTATTTGTGGAGGAGGAGGAGACCACACCCCCATGCACTTTAAATTCCGAACAACGGGGAGCGAGCGGAGGTGGAAGAAATGCTCAGATCCTTCACTATACAGTAGAAATACCAAAGTATAAAAGATATTCTGCTACAAGTTAAAATCCTGCATTCAAAATCTTATTAAGGAAAAAAAACTACAGTTTTGACATCAACATGTTCCTAAAGTACTAAAGGAAAAGTATTTGGTTCATTTAAAAATGATATATTAAATGACTGGATTATGATTATGGATGCTTTAATGTGTTCATCACAGCTGGTACATGTGGCGCTACTTTTAATAACTGTATATACTGCTGGATATCTGTCGGTATATAATATGAATATGTTAAGTATAGCTTAAACTGTCAGATAAATACAAAGTGTATCACTTGCTTTCAACATGTAGTGGAGATAAACAAAGATAATCAGATAAAGTACAAGTACCTCAAAATAGAACTTAAAGAGGCCCTATACTGCTTTTTGGGGTTCTCCCTTCCCTGTAGTGTGTTATATAGGTTTTAGTGCATGTAAATGGTCTGCAAAAGCTCAACGGGGAGCGAGCGGAGGTGGAAGAAATGCTCAGATCCTTCACTATACAGTAGAAATACCAAAGTATAAAAGATATTCTGCTACAAGTTAAAATCCTGCATTCAAAATCTTATTAAGGAAAAAAAACTACAGTTTTGACATCAACATGTTCCTAAAGTACTAAAGGAAAAGTATTTGGTTCATTTAAAAATGATATATTAAATGACTGGATTATGATTATGGATGCTTTAATGTGTTCATCACAGCTGGTACATGTGACGCTACTTTTAATAACTGTATATACTGCTGGATATCTGTCGGTATATAATATGAATATGTTAAGTATAGCTTAAACTGTCAGATAAGTACAAAGTGTATCACTTGCTTTCAACATGTAGTGGAGATAAACAAAGATAATCAGATAAAGTACAAGTACCTCAAAATAGAACTTAAAGAGGCCCTATACTGCTTTTTGGGGTTCTCCCTTCCCTGTAGTGTGTTATATAGGTTTTAGTGCATGTAAATGGTTTGCAAAAGCTCAAATCCTTGCCTGAAACTCCCCCATTGGACTCATAGTGACATCAGTATGTTACACTTGCGCTCCTATTGGCTAACGCTCCAACACATTGTACGTGATAGGCTAAGGGGCGGGAAATCTCTAAGCGGTTGACCAATCACAACAGAGCCGGCCAGCTAACCAATCAGAGCAGAAAAGTATTTATTTTTTAAAGTAAATGGTAACTAAAGCTTTAAAATAAAAGTAAAACCGACAATATTTTCCGTTTTAATTGGAGCAGAATAAAAGTATGAAGTGGCATTAAAATAAAATACTCAAGTAAAGTACAAGTACCCTTTATTTGCGCTTAAGTACAATATTTGAGTAAATGTATTCCCTTTTGAAATGTTTTCACGATCAGCCGATCCTGATTGATGGGTCTTTATGCATGAATGGTATTTTTACTTTTGCTACTGAAGTACATTTTGACTCCAGTACTTGTTGTACTTTTACTTGAGGAAGATTTTAAGTGCAGTACTTTTACTTGTTACACAATTCACTACTGCTACTTTTACTTGAAAGCAGAGTACTTCTTGTACTTCTGAACATAACTCAATAAACAGCAGCCTCTTGCAGGAGGGAATGAGAAAAACACATAAAATCCACGCAGAGGAAACATAATACCAGAGGACATCCATCATGGTACAAACAGTTGGAATATACAAATGATTTTTCAAGTGCCTTTTTAAATTGTTCAGCAGATTCACCTGATATGACGTCTAAAACACAGACGGTTACCTTTTGTTTTAGTCTGGTTAGAGAATCAGAATCAGGTTTATTACGAGGTAGGTTAGCAAGTACGAGGAATTTGACTTGGTGTTGGAGCGCATACATACAAATAAAAAATAAATAAAAAACACAGATAGAAAACTATTTGAAGAAAACTATAATAACATTAAAAAATATAGCAGTTTTTACATTGCATATGATTGAAATCGTAGAAATAGAATTGGAATAAAATATGTGTGTAATGAGAAACAAAATAATTGTAGGATTTGAAGGAGGCAGGTCAAATCAGATGTATACTTCAGGTGAAAGGAGTGGTATAGGAATCAAGAGTAGTTGTTTATTGGGACCTTTGACTTAACTTAAAGATATATTATATAGAAGTTCCGCTTTAATATGTCTTAAGATGACTAGATCTTTGTTATATATTTTGTAGAGTTGTGTAGTTTCAGTAAAAGTTGTAAAATGTTCCTGTAATGGTGTCGTCCACTTTGAGCTTGTCATAAACTGACTTTTTATCCAGTTTTAAACCACATTTTTGTCATACACTTCATACATCTTGCTGCGTTTTACCTCTATGTTTTAACCAGATAACAATGAAGACATCAATCTGCTTCATTCACTGGTTTTACAGCTTGAACATTGAATGAATCCTTACCAGACTACAACTCCCATGATCCACCATGCCGTCGTTTTGTTATTATTTTGAGCAAGACAATGACATTTAGGGTCGAGAGAAAATGTCCAATAAGATGTCCCCGAAAGTGCATCTTAGTTTATTCTTCTCTTTATTCTAAATCAGTGGATTTTAACGTATTGGGGTCAGGAGATCATTTCTTCGGGGTCACCAGATAGAGAGATAGAAATAACCAAGTAAATTCAACAACCACCAAATTGTACTGATCTAAACTACTTTATAATTGTGCTTGAGGAAAGTACACATCTTTCACTTTTGGGGAGTATTTTTCTAGGAGTTATAAGTACTTTCACTACGGTAAAGGATCTGAATACTTCTTCCACTGCTGTGTTTTTGAAACTACATTTAATTTAGATGACCCTTTATCCAAATTAACTTACAATAAGTTCAATCCACCATCAGGAAATCTAGTCAGAACAGCAGAACATAAGCTTCAAAAAAGCCAAATATGTTTAAGTGCTGGTCCCTAAATTAACACCTGTTGAGCCGCACTCTCTAACTAAACTAAAGATGATTGTAGTCATTTCAACTCTCAACCTCCGGCCCTGAAGATGTACTTTTTTGGAGGTGAAAGTGCGTTTTTTTCTTGTTTCATTCCTCCTTCACCCCTTCCTCCCTTTTTCTTTCTTTCTGTCCATTCTGTGTTCCCGGTGTGAAATGCCAGAAGCTCTAAACTCCCGACACACTGACCTCTAACCTTTGAAGAGGACAAGGTCTAATTTAGACTTCTGCTGCCACTCTGGTGACTGATCACACACACACACACACACACACACACACACACACAGCTGAGTGTGACCCCTGACCCCTGACCTGTGGAGGTGTTCAGGGTCACTGGGATCCCCTCATGTACGAACACAACATTCAGTATTCATCCGCAGACTTTCTTCCTTACAAGGAGTCGTCGCTCTGCTCTGAATACATGAACCTCTGTGAGAGTTAACAACCAGGAAACAATAACAGTACAGCTGTTAATCAATTTAAATATTGCATCGTGATTTATTGGCACAAGTTTCCAGAGTTAAAAGCAAATTAGTGCTGTCAATCGGTTAAAAAGTGTAATGCCTTTTATCCCATTCAAAATCCCAAGTTTAAAGTACCAGTATTTACCTTTAAGTGGGATAAACACATGTGGTGATGAAGTAAAGCAATGCATGACAACCTGGTAAGAGAAATTTGAGGGGTTTTTTATATTAAATATAACATGATTTATGGATCATTGGAATGAAATCCGACAATTTTCCCGACACTTAAAGCGTTTACAAAGTCGCTGTCAAAGAGAGCCGCTGTGAGGACACTCTGTATAATATTTGGACATAAACTAAATACTAAAATATTTGATGTGTATTTCACTCCCTTTGTGTCTCTGGTGTCACTGAGTCAGATTACCAGAACACTTTCAAGATATAAAAATAACCCTCTTATTTTTCAATGTGTCACTAATACAGTGTTACCATCGGAAACTATGCTTGGCATGTCTTTATTTATGTCACTGCCACGAAGTCCATTATGGAAATGCTTGAGTGTCTGGAGATGTTTAGTCTGAGGGTTTTATAGCCTTGTGAAGAAGGAGAACCACTTTACCCACTTTCACTTGTCTGTGTCGCAGATACAGCTGAGAAGTAGTCAGTTTAATTTGATGCCATATATCAAATATTCTCTTTTAACACTCTTGTGGTTATCACACTTGTTTTTTCCATCACGTTATTAGATTTAGAAACTGCAGTGTGGTAAAGGTGTAAATCACACATTTGTTGGTTCAGTTTAAAGATTGGGTTCATTGACTGGAGTTTGTATATTTATTTTTTTATATTCAAGTTTAGTGAGCACATTTCACTTCACATTCACTTGAGGTATCTAATCTAATATAATGTTATTTACAGTATTTAACAATATAGATGTTTCTTTTACCTGCATTCTTCCTAATGGCCAGCAGGGGGCTACTTTACCGGTTGCAAAAATGGCATAGAAGTCCATGAGAAAATGTCCTTACTTATGCTTGATTTATCACCTCAGTAATCCTTTTTCTGTTAAGTTTATGGTCTCAATCTGTAGTTTAAGTCTTATGCAACACAGCATGATGATCATATTGTAAATAATAGTCAGTTATTTTGTTAAATAGACGTTAAGGCAGCCTATCCTTTACTTCTGAGATCGGAAGTAAGACATCTTCATTCATGCAATACGAAGATTAATGATTACGTTTGTGTGCGGTTTCAGGTTTACTTTCAACAGTTACAGAGTGGAGGTTTGTTTGTGCAGTACCTGAGTTGGCCACTAGGATCAGGCACATGCAAATAAAACAATACTTCCTGGTTGTTTGTCACTGACATCTTTCTTGTCCAATCAGGACAGCGGATCAGGGTTATCAGTGCTGTCAGTTACCGGGTCGAGAAGCTCACGCTGACCAGAGCGTCACCATCTGCACGCCAAGGTCGCTCAGAAGTCCTACGGCAACGAGAAGAGGTTTGAAGAACTTCTGTGTTTCTAACCCTAAACATGCAGCAGATTAACATGCATTTATAATTTAGGGTTACTACCAGTCCTTAAAAGAGGTAAGAGCTAGGCAGTGATAGGAGAAGTGTTTCGATTTTCCACTGAAGAAAAAGTAATATTAACACAATGTAAAAATGATCCACTTATTGTAAAGTCTTGCATTCAAACCCTTACCTCAAGGTATCTAAATTATGCTTGTCTTCTATTATATTATGTTTACATGCTTTTATGTTCTCACGCAGTCTGTTTTAATGTGTTTACCCTCCGTTTTAAACCTCCATTGTCCCTCTAAAGCTGGCTAACCCCGAAAAAAATGATCACAGATTATTAAAGATTATTTTGCATAATAGTCACCAAAGTATATATTGGATACATATCTTCCAAACATTCACTTATGCTCCTTTGACACCAACGCGGTTCCCGTTCTCGCTCCGTGCTAGAGCTTTTCTGGTTCGGAACCGTTTTTTCTTTTCAGCCCCCGTTTTGTTCACACCGCCCAGAGCCCGACTGGTGCTGCTGCTTCGTGACGTCACCGTTTACGTAGCTGATTTTCTCCCCATGGCGTTCACTACAACAACAATCTGGGACTGCGTCGGGTCGATGATCGTGTTGCTTTTAATCATACGAAGCCAGATTAAATTAAATAACGACTTCTCCAACCTTATACTTTTCTCCAGAGTGCCGTGGTTCATTGTTTATTAATGTGTTTCAGCGGCATTTAGCGAGCGCTGCAGTGCTGCTCTTCCACGGGAGTTTATTCTCCCGTTAGCTCCGGGTTAGCTCACACGGCAGCGGCCGCTGTAAAGTATTCACTGTCTGACTGTCACACAAGCAGCTGATACATATCCCCAGTTCCCCATAAGTGAATGTGTTTCAGTCTGAATTGACGCTGTTTGGCATCACAACGCTGTTATGAAAATTTCTCTGGTTTAAAATGGGTGATGTTAGCATAGCAACCGAAGCTAAACTGACTATCTTGACTACTTGTTGCTATCCTATTGTGGCATAAGCCGTTTTCTACAGCCACATTTTACCGGCGTATTTTTCATTATGATTCTACTTGTGATAGTCGGACATGACAACCTGTGCAGCCCATGTATTGATTCCATCCGATAGCTGCTATAATACAAAACAAAACGTCTGCCTGCTCTCCACAATGATCAATAACAGCGAACGGATGGTCAAAGTAAGGTACAAATAAACAGAATCACACGAAGCCTGGTTAGTGTTGCCTGACTTTATAAAGTGTGGTGTGTGGTTGAGTTCTAGTCACTTTGCTCAGCGCTACTGCTTGTTACAACTTTTATTTGCCGTACTCGCCTTTAACTGTTAGCTCAGGTTAATCTCGCCCCCCTCCGACGTGTGCGTGACGTATGCGGTTCTTGCCTCTAGCTCCGCTGCGGTGTGAACAGGAAAAAACGGTGCTTTTCAGGCTCTAGCTCCGAACCGGCCCTGGAACCGCGTTGGTGTGAAAGCCCCAATACTTGTACGGACAAAAACTAACTTCTTTAAGACCAATCGGTCTGATTTGTTAACCAAATAAGTTGAACGGTATCAAAACGTTAAACTATTGTTCGCAACATCTAGCTAACTTACTTTCGCAATGTTTAATTGGTTGTAAGCTACGTAAATATGTAATGTCAGTTCCTCGACCTAGCAGACAGGAAGTGGATACCATTTCATATCCATTTGTGCGCTCGATCTTAAGTCATAGAGCAACAGAATCAGAAATACTTTTCAACGTTGGTAGTTCTTCGGGGCTGGAGATACTCAAATGAGGGGGTTTTATTCTAATCAACCTGCATTTTACGTATAATTGGGGGCCACATCTGAACATCTTACTGAATCCCATATTTAGGATCTGGGCAGCATGATATGTCCTTTAAGTCTTTCCAACATCTCCAACACCACACAGCTGATGCTCTTCATTAAAGTCTGCACTGTTTCTCGCCCCACAGGTTCTTCTGTCCTCCTCCCTGTGTTTACATCAGCGGTCCGGGATGGAGAGTCATGCAGAACCATCTGAAAGGTGAAGGCACACAAATATTCTTTGGAGACGTAAAAACGTTGAAAGGAGGAAGAGGAACTTAGAGCATTTCAAACCCAGATTGAACGATACATCTCTTTGAATCAGGGTTCGAGATCGCAAATATGGCAAGTTTGATTGTTTTTCTGCATACATGCCATTGTCTGCGTGTATTTCACTTACTTTGGTGTCACTGAGTCAGAGTACCAGAACACTTTCAAGATATAGAAATAACCACAGATGGCAAAAGTACACACATCCTTTACTCAAGTAGAAGTACAGATACTCGTGTTTAAAAATACTCTGGTAAAAGTAGAAGTACTGACTAAACTTCTTTACTCAAGTAAAAGTAAAGAACTATGGGCTTCGAAATGTACTTAAAGGTGGGGTAGGTAATTTTGGAGAAACCAGCTCGAGTGAGCTAGAATTTGAAAATACACAACCGGAAAAAATCTGCCACTTCCTTCAGACTTCCTTACAGAGCCCTCCTCCAACACACACGAACACGCACATGACCAATGAGGGCACGAGATAAGTTTGTGCACAGATGGAAGGCTGACAGGCAGGTAGGCCATCCAGTTATTTTAGCCGGGCCGGCTAGATGATGGTCGTGCTTTTTACAGCGCTACGTCTTCCACAGATGAATTTTTTTTATGTATGTATTGTCAAAGCATTTAATGTATTCATTGCTATCGGGATGTTAAGAGCATTCCATGGAATATAACAACAAGTGTTTCTGAAGTGAATTACATACCCCACCTTTAAGTAAAAAGTACCCATAACTAGCAGCTGTTTTAAAGAGTACCTGACCTCCCTTTATATTAATAGAACAATAATGTCATTGTTAGCTAATGAATGTTTCCATGCTGAACAACGGCAACATGACATCGTTTTCATTGGTCCCTCTTCTTTAGAGAAGACCAGGAAATGATGGATACACGGATCGTGTTCAAATCAATAGGCACGCAATGACTCTAAATAATAATGATCACGCCACCAAACACACATTCAAACTAAAGGAACCAGCTGTTTGGAAATGTAAGAAGTAGAAAGTTCAGGTATTTGTGTTCAAAATGTAAGAAGTCAAAGTAAAAAGTTTTCAGAAAAATAAGTAGTGGAGTAAAGTACTGATACCAGAAAAATTTACTTAAGTACAGTAACAAAGTACTTGTACTCCACTACTTCCCACCTCTGAAAATAACCCTCTTATTTTTCAATCTGTCACTAATGCAGTTGAAGGGAGGAAGAGGAAGGTAGAGCATTTCAACCCAGATTGAACGATACATCTCTTTGAATCAGGGTTCGAGAAGCTCCACGTTCCTCTTCCTCCCTTCGTCCTTCTGTTCCTTCATCTTCATCCTTCCATTGTTGCTTTTTATCCTAATTTATCATCGTTTCTCTCCAGCGGCAGGTTATGGAGACGCTGTGTATCGAGTGTGTGGCTTTTTGTGTCTCGACAACACCAGCCAGTCTCAGGCCGACGCTTACAAACTGGTGTTCAACGAGCAGCCCAACTCCAGGGTGAGAGCTGTGTGTGTGTGTGTGTGTGTGTGTGTGTGTGTGTGTGTGTGTGTGTGTGTGTGTGTGTGTGTGTGTGTGTGTGTGTGTGTGTGTGTTTTATCTGATGTATTGCCATGCACATACCTGTCCTCTGTGTTTGACTGTTTCTGTCCACAAAGTCTCCTCCTGTCTCTCAAATTCCTTCGATGACAGAGGGCCCAATTTACTGGAAATTCAAACTGGCCTTTGTTCCGGTTAAACAAGCCCCCAAATTCCTCTCCAAACAACGAGATCTGTTGTATCTGTGTCCCTGTATTTGTCCTTGGCGGTGGATGAAACCAGATTCATAACGACAGCAAATATGTAAATGGTCTTCAAAGGCTAAAATCCCAAAGTTGCCTCCAAAGGGAGTTTCTCTCCCCCCACTTTGTTTACTTCCTGAACATAGTGACATTTGGCTATCGCTCCAACACCTTGTACATGATAGGCTAAGGGGCGGGACATCTCTAAGCCGTTGACCAATCACAACAGAGCAGGCCAGCTAACCAATCAGAGCAGACTGGGCTCTGGTTTCAGACAGAGGGTGAAAAGAGGTGCTGCTGCACAGGCAGTATGAGAAAAATAAAGAGCTTTTTGAACATTAGAGCATGGAGACATGTCCCAGGAGAACCTGAAAATGAGCATAACATAAACCCCTTGAATAAAGGTTAAGCTGTGAATCATGTTAATGGAGGCTCTTAAAACAGCTGATAGGTGAGCTCTGGATGATAAACGGCTGCTGACCTCAGATCTGTTGTGAGTGACAGACAGCTCTGTGTCTGTTTACCCAGACAGACCTTCGCCTCTTTATTACTCTCACTGTGGACTCCACAAACAGTCGTGTCTGACAGGAAAACGACGCTGCTGTAAACACACCGTGTGTGTTCACTAGCCTCCTCATTAATAAGCAGAAAACAAGACACACACATCGCTGTGAAGAGAAGAGCTGCAGCGAATAGTCGATCCACAGGAAAGAAAACCCCACATTTTCTTGATAAGTGCTTAATCGATGATTTCATTCTCGTGCAAAAACTTGAGATAATGTCGTTTTCTACGTGTCAAATATGTAGATATCACTTTTTTCTGTATTTTATCATATTAAAGTTAATACATTTGGATTTTTGACTGACAAAAGACCTTTGAAGACATCACCTACGACTTTGCAAAACTGAGATGGATATTTTAGGATATTTCAGTATTTTCTGACATATATATTCAATGGTTACTGGTTATATGTAAGCTTTATAAACCTTTAAGGATTATGAATGTCGTATATAATATTGTGCATTGCTTTTATTTATTATACATTTATATGTAAAGCACATTGTGTTACGTGTTATAATGTGTGAACTGTGCTATGTTGAAATGATTTTTGAACAAAACAGACAAATGTCCATCCCAGTTTCTTAATTCCAAGGCGATGTCTTTGTCTCCACTCTGTTTAAATAAAGTTTCAGTGTGTCGTTTTCTCGCACTCATTCTGTGTGTCAGATGTTCGCCTCGGCCAAGTCCCTGTTCATCTCGGACCAGGACAAGAGGAAACACTTCTGCCTGCTGCTGAGGCTCTTCCTGGGAAACAGACAGGAAGTGGGATCGTTTCAGAGCCGGATGATCAAAGTTATCTCCAAACCGTCGCAGAAGAGACAGTCCATGAAGAACGCCGACCGTGAGTTTAATCACCAACGCACCAAGCATAATGTTACTATTATATTTTATAAATGTCATTATATGGCATAATCAAACATCCATGTACACTAAGCCTCAAACAGAAACGACCTACTATCAGCAAAGACTAAGTGAGGATATTTAAAATGTTGGCCGGTCTCCCGTTTGTTTGGATCAGTTAATTTGATACAGACATGCATTACAATTGTAACATACAATTACATGTATATGTTTTTAAAATGTTGGCAAGAAAATCTGCGACAAATGTCCACAGACAGTTTTTTTATTAAAAAAAATGTTAGGGTATAAAAGAAAGAGCATTGAGTCACATACACGGAAAAATAAGTTTAAAAATAACAAAAGTGCACACACACTTTGGAATAGACCTTCAACCGCCTGTTTGAGTGTGTGTGTGTGTGTGTGTGTGTCTAACCAGATGCAAATGATGCTCCGATGGTCATCCAATAAAATGCACATTCCTGCAGGCAGAAAACCAATGTAACTCTGAGACCCTGTGTGGTGTGTGTTTAAATGTGTGTGTGCCTTCGAGTCAGGCCTTACAGTATCCCTCTGTTTCTGTGTGTATGTGTGTGTGTGTGTGTGTGTGTGTGTGTGTGTGTGTGTGTGTGTGTGTGTTTCCAGTGTGTATCTCGTCGTGCTCCAGAGTGGCTTTGTTTAACCGCCTGCGCTCTCAGACGGTCAGCACGCGTTACCTCTCCGTGGACAGAGGAGCTTTCATCGCCAGCGCCAGCCAGTGGACCGCCTTCACCATCACGCTGGGTACGAGTGTGTGTGTGTGTGTGTATTTATATGTTAGTCACACATTCACTTATTCCATACTGTAAAGATCATATTGTGGTCAGTCTATGCATGAATCGACTGTTTGACATCTGACGATCAAAAGTATTTTTTATAATCCAGAATTTTCCTTAAAGGGGCCCATAAGCTTTTGGGGTTTTCCTTTTCCTGTAGTGTGTTATATAGCAAAGTGACATACTCATACTTCTATTGGCTAGCGGTCCAACAGCCAATCAGAGCAGACTGGGCTCTGGTTTCAGACAGAGGGTGAAAAGAGGTGCTGCAGCACAGGCAGTATGAGAAAAATAAAAAGCTTTTTGAACATTAAAGCATGGAGACATGTCCCAGTAGAGACACTACATACTGATATACACCTGAACATCAGCAGGAGAGAACTCTTTAAAGTAGAGACACTACATACTGATATACACCTGAACATCAGCAGGAGAGAACTCTTTAAAGTAGAGACACTACATACTGATATACACCTGAACATCAGCAGGAGAGGACTCTTTAAAGTAGAGACACTACATACTGATATACACCTGAACATTTGCAGAATAGGCCCCTTTAAGATACTTAAAGAGGAGCGTGACTCAAGATTTTATTGTTTGCTCTTTACACACTATCACACATATCCGTTTTGGCATATTAATATAAATACAGGCCAGTATTTCAACAATATGCATGTCCGTAGAAATGCTGAAATGTCGTCTATATGGGTTGGCTTTTATCAAAAGTTCAACTTCAGCCTAGTCTTCCAGCTTCTCTCTCACCTTGACGTAATAGCCAAGACTCTGCTCCCTATGTTCAATAATTATTTGTATACTGAACGTTAATAATAATAATAGTAATAATAATAATGCAATACATTTTTTATTAGAGCGTAGTGTATACCTAAACTCACCTGTTGCCCCAATGCATGATGGGTAGACTTAAGCTCCTCCCAACCCCAATACGATAAGAGAAGCTGCCAAGAAAAATAAATAGATCAGTGGATGACAATTTCAGACATGTTTGAACATTAACTCTTCATTTATCTGACATCTGTACATCTGGAGTTCTTAGTGTTTTAAAATACACTTAAACAGGGATGAACAGTGGCATCAATGACATTACCTTGCAGTCAGCAGTTAGCATAAATACAGTCAGTGTGTGTGAGCCGTGTCTCCTCACACACCTCTGGAAAGATCTGTGAGGTTATTTATTTAACACACAGACCTCCCACCACCTAAACCCAAACCTCCGTCATTCATTCAGCTGCACTCTCTACTATCACTGCACACACACACACACACACACACACACACACACACACACACACACACACACACACGCACATGCACACGCACACACACACACACACACACACACGAAGTTGGTAGTAAAGTGTTCCAAGATAGAAACAAATTAAAGTTTTCTGTGAGAAAAAATGCTATAAAAGTGTGTGTTTGTGTGTGTGTGTGTGTTTGTGTGTGTGTGTGTGTGTGTGTGTGTGTGTGTGTGTGTGTATGTGTGTCCAGTGGAGGACCAGCGGGCTGACCATGGTGACTTCGTGCTGAGCGAGGGCTTCATCTGTTACGGCTGTGTGGTCCAGTTAGTGTGCAGTGAGTCAGGAGTCGCTCTGCCACCCATGGTAACACACACACACACACACACACACACATATACACACACACACACGCCCACTGTCCGATACCTGAAGCTTTTTAGTCTGACGATCAAAACTGGTTTTAAATGGTGGGAAATTAACATTTGTTATGAAGTAAACAAGGTATGTATTTTAGGTATATCTATGGGATTATCTGAGATTAAGGTGTGTGTAAAGAGAACTATCAACTCTCTCTATTTTATGAAGAATATCATGAACATATTTAGCTATGAAGATGGGTTGATTCGTGCAAAGACAAAAAAATGTCATCTCCTCTTTTACATGAACAAACATTTAGTCAAAAGAGAGATTTTGTTCGAAGATTCGTTTTTCATCATTTCATGATTTCCTCACAGATGGTGACATTTCGTTATCGTCTCTTCTGAGATATGAAAACAAACGCTTGTAGATAACCATATGTATTAAGATTTTTCATTAACAAATATTAAAAAAGTTAAAAGATTAGTAGTGGCATCAAAAACCTTCCTTTATGAGCTGCAGAAGAGTGTATCAACCCGTCTGATGACCTCCCCTCTCTCAGGCTGTATCTCTTACAGATGTGCAGCTGCTACCCAACCTGCTAATCCCAAAAACTGCTGTTATTGTTGAGCTCGACCTCGTCTTTAAGTTAAACTTAGACAAACGCTGCTGAGCAGACTCTTTCTGCTCCTGCTGTCAAAACACGCTCAGTGTCTGCTGAAGGTAAACCTATACACGCCTCTCTGTGTTTTTGCAGCGGAGGCCTTTTTCTGCTCCGTTTGTTTGAGGAGTTCTTCCAGTGGTCGGTGTTCAGAGGCTGCAGAAAGCTGAGTGAAACCCCAATATTGAGCTTGATCAGCAGCTTGGGAAAGACTTTAATGAGCTTTTTATATTCTGTGTGCAGCAAAGTAAAGATCTCAAGGTCCGGAGATACCAGAAGCTATTCTTTGTGCAGACCACCTGGGTTTATACAAACCATACAGCTTTTTAAAATCACCCAACCATTTGCTAGCGGTCTCAGCTAAATGCTGAAGTTTCAAGATTCAAGGCTATATTGTCATGTGCACATTAGCTTCAGTACAGGCTCCTCCAACAGTGCAACATATATATAGGAAATAAAACAAATAAAACAGATAAAATAGTGCAAGAGAATGTTTTGAGATGTGCAAGTAAATACAAATAAAATAGAAATAGTGCAAGAAGAGTCTATATACAAGTAAATGTAATTTGTTTTGTGCCCTATAAATAAATTGCAAGATGCAAACAGATGATGTTTATCGAGGCACTTTGATAATCCGGACGGCCTTGTACCTGAAAATATGTGATATCAATTACTTTGTTTAATTTGTCATTTGCAAGAAAGTATAATTTTCTATTACGCTGAAATATCAAAATAAGTTCATCTTCTTAGCGAAAGTTGACAGATTGCCCGATTAGCGTTATCAGATTCTCTATCATCATTGGCTCAATCTAAAACTCAGTATTGCCTCATAGGTGTTTTTACTTTGACTTTGAACACTCTCCCCTGTCTGATTTGCCAGCAATTATTTAGCGTTTTTACATGATGATGAAAGAGGTTTGTGAGATTTCTGATAGAGAGGGTTTTTAGAATGTGTCATTGTGTGTGTCTCCAGGTGATCCGTAAGGTGAACAAGCAGCACGCCTTCCTGGACGTGGACGAGCCGGTGTCTCAGCTCCATAAATGTGCCTTTCAGTTCAGACACGATCCCAACGCTTACCTGTGTTTATCAAACGACGCCATCATACAGCACCAGGTCAGACTCTATCTCCCTCTTTCCTCCTTCTCAAACCTCCTTTCCTCCTTCTCAAACCTCCTTTCCTCCTTCTCAAACCTCCTCAACCTTTCCTCGAACTTCCTCTCTTCCTTCTCTTCCTTCTCATCCTTCCTCTCTTCCTTCTCAAACTTCCTCTCCTTCTCTTCCTTCCTCTCCTCCTTCTCCTCAAACTTCCTCTCCTCCTTCCTCTCCTCCTCCTTCTCCTCCTTCCTCTCCATCCCTCTCCTCCTCCTCTAACCCCCCCTTCTCTACTCCTCCTCCTCTCCTTCCTCTCCATCCTCTCCTCTCCTCTAACCTCCCCTCTCTCTCCATCCTCTCCTCTCCTCTAACCTCCCCTCTCTCTCCATCCCTCTCTTCCTCCTCTAACCCCCCTTCTCTCTCCATCCCTCTCTTTCTCTTCTAACCCCCCTTCTCTCTCCATCCTCCTCCTCCTCCTCTAACCCCCCTTCTCTTTCCATCCTCTCCTCTCCTCTAACCCCCCTTCTCTCTCCATCCTCTCCTCTCCTCTAACCTCCCCTCTCTCTCCATCCTCTCCTCTCCTCTAACCTCCCCTCTCTCTCCATCCTCTCCTCTCCTCTAACCTCCCTTCTCTCTCCATCCCTCTCCTCCTCCTCTAACCCCCCCTTCTCTCCTCCTCCTCTTCTCTCCTATAACCTCCCTTCTCCTCTATCCTCTCCTCATCTAACCCCCCCTTCTCTCCTCCTTCTCTCCTCCTCCTCTCCTCTCCTCTAACCCCCCTTCTCTCTCCATCCCTCTCCTCCTCCTCTAACCCCCCCTTCTCTCCTCCTCCTCTTCTCTCCTCTAACCTCCCTTCTCATCCATCCTCTCCTCATCTAACCCCCCCTTCTCTCCTCCTTCTCTCCTCCTCCTCTCCTCTCCTCTAACCTCCCCTCTCTCTCCAGGCCTCCCCCAGCCTGACGGACCCCCTCAGAGTGGGTCTGAATGATGGTGCCTGTTGGACCATCATCGGTGTGGAGGTGGTGGAGTTCACCTTTAATCAGGGTTCCTCCTGCATCCTGACTCCTGTCACTCCGTTTCCTGTCATCTGCGGGTTAGAGGTGAGTTATTCTGGAGGAAAGGATGTGGTTACTGTTAGTAACAGTCACTTATATGAGTCTTAGGTAGTATATTCCTAAAATAATTACGAGTTTTGAACCTTTTATGTTAATGTCAACCGTTTTCCAAAATAAACTGCGTATCTGGACTTGATTTTTATTGATTTCAGAACCAAAAATCAACCCCAAAATACGATTAAAAGGTGTGTGTGTGTGTGTGTGTGTGTGTGTGTGTGTGTGTGTGTGTGTGTGTGTGTGTGTGTGTGTGTGTGTGTGTGTGTTTGTGTGTGTGTGTGTGTGTTACTGCAGGTGAATGGCGGGGGACATGTTGCCATGCTGGAAATCCACGGAGAAAACTTCAGCTCTCATCTCAAAGTCTGGTTCGGAAACAGCGAGGCTGAGACCATGTTCAAGTGAGTCGACAGGAAACAGCGAGAATGTGAAACATTTTGAAGTCAAAAGATTTTGAAGTCAAAAGACGTTCGAAAATACCCAGAAAACAAAAGAAGCAGAGAGATCTGCGAAGAGAAGGGATGAAGAGGAAAACCATATTAATGTACTATAATCATAACTTAGTATTCTGAGTACACCTTTAACCTTTTCAAAACCCTGTTCGATTTGTTTGTTGTTTAAAGTTTCTATTGATTTGACAGACATTAGACATTATTACATTTAAATAAGGTGCAAGCGAAGAAGTATATTTATGATTGTTAGAATTTTGACAATATAACACAACAGTCTAATAGAGGCGTACAACTAACCATGAACTAGACAGACCAACAACCTTCCTAAACAACCAATACAAACAGTCAAGGAAACAAGAATTAAGAACAATGACTAAAAACGAAATTGAAAACATTTTTCCCCTCAGAAATAAAAATGTTTAGGTCTTAGTTTCTGGTAAATGTGCCGGTTTAACTGCTTTTTCTTTTGTCTGTTTGCACATCTTCTAAAAAAAACGGACCCGGAAACCAATAGGAGGGAATACACTTAAACAGGCGTACAGTACGATATTACCTGCAGACAGACCAACACGTTATTATATTTGATTGACTGCTTGTTGTCTGGCTGCCTTTTAAAAGCCCGGGGCAACGTGGGAAAATACTTTGTGTCTGACAGTCGTTTATATCTTGCTTCACATTTATATAAAGATAATGGGAGGAATTCTGTTATTCAACTAGTTTTTCAGACAATATTTGAAGCTTTTCTTTGAAATATTGGAGTTCTTTGGGCCTCATAGACTAATTTGAATAAAATATTTTGCTCGTAGACATCTGAACTATGATCCTTATTTTAGTCAGAGCCAGAAAAACGTTTGGGAACACCTGGTTTAAACTTAAAACAATTATTGATTTAAGATCAAATTTGAATCAGAAAAGTGGTAAATACTTGTAGCTAAAAAGTTACAAGTATGCCTACCTCAAAGCCGTCCTTAAGTAAGTCCTTTAGTAAATACTAGGGAGTACATACAGTATATAATGGGATAACTTTATGGAGTCTGAACTTTATTACAGTTCCTCTGAATCCAAAAGTTGACCCTCAGCCAAGTCTTGCAGTTATGTAAGATTGCATGATTAGTTACGGGGATTTTTGCTTTAACAATCAGTTACGGAGTCCCTGTTTTCATTTATTTATGACTGTAACGTGCTGCTTTAGAGGCACCAGGTGTACCGCCGCAGCACGAAGAGCAAATTAAAGTTTTATTTTAAGTTAAGTCAGACTGCTCAGGTGGAGCTGGCTGCTCATAAAAGTTGGTTTTATAGCATATTAAGTGGCACTTCCACACCAAATATTACATAACCAAGCACGTTCGACCCAAATGATATTGCATTTGTCCCAGGATTTGAAAGTAGTTATTTTGCTGTTTGTTGAGGAATTTCCATAAAGAACAACAGACTCGCAGTTATGTCTGTCCTGCTGGAAACACGATAAAAAAGATGCCTTCAGGAACAGCTAATAAGTGTTATGAATACCTCGTGAAATGTCACAACATGTCAAAATATGTAACAATACCATAGAGTGCAGTGCTGCAGGGATGCCAATTTGTGTCGCCTAACCCTAAAAAGCAAGCATTGGTTTACCTCGAGAAAAGGCCAATGGGAGTCCCTGTTAAGGCTAATGCTTGGCTATAAAGGAACTATAGCACGGTCACATGACTTCACGTCACCACCGCTAAGCTAAAGGTGGCTAATGTTGGGCTATAAAGGAACTACAGCACGGTCACATGACTTCACGTCACCACCGCTAAACTAAAGGAGGCTAATGTTGGGCTATAAAGGAACTACAGCACGGTCACATGACTTCACGTCACCACCGCTAAACTAAAGGAGGCTAATGTTGGGCTATAAAGGAACTACAGCACGGTCACATGACTTCACGTCACCACCGCTAAGCTAAAGGAGGCTAATGTTGGGCTATAAAGGAACTACAGCACGGTCACATGACTTCACGTCACCACCGCTAAGCTAAAGGTGGCTAATGTTGAGCTATAAAGGAACTACAGCACGGTCACATGACTTCACGTCACCACCGCTAAGCTAAAGGTGGCTAATGTTGAGCTATAAAGGAACTACAGCACGGTCACATGACTTCACGTCACCACCGCTAAGCTAAAGGTGGCTAATGTTGAGCTATAAAGGAACTAGAGCACGGTCACATGACTTCACGTCACCACCGCTAAGCTAAAGGTGGCTAATGTTGAGCTATAAAGGAACTACAGCACGGTCACATGACTTCACGTCACCACCGCTAAGCTAAAGGAGGCTAATGTTGGGCTATAAAGGAACTACAGCACGGTCACATGACTTCACGTCACCACCGCTAAGCTAAAGGTGGCTAATGTTGAGCTATAAAGGAACTACAGCACGGTCACATGACTTCACGTCACCACCGCTAAGCTAAAGGTGGCTAATGTTGAGCTATAAAGGAACTACAGCACGGTCACATGACTTCACGTCACCACCGCTAAGCTAAAGGTGGCTAATGTTGAGCTATAAAGGAACTAGAGCACGGTCACATGACTTCACGTCACCACCGCTAAGCTAAGGTGGCTAATGTTGAGCTATAAAGGAACTACAGCACGGTCACATGACTTCACGTCACCACCGCTAAGCTAAAGGTGGCTAATGTTGAGCTATAAAGGAACTACAGCACGGTCACATGACTTCACGTCAACACCGCTAAGCTAAAGGTGGCTAATGTTGAGCTATAAAGGAACTACAGCACGGTCACATGACTTCACGTCACCACCGCTAAGCTAAAGGTGGCTAATGTTGAGCTATAAAGGAACTACAGCACGGTCACATGACTTCACGTCACCACCGCTAAGCTAAAGGCGGCTAATGTTGGGCTATAAAGGAACTACAGCACGGTCACATGACTTCACGTCACCACCGCTAAGCTAAAGGTGGCTAATGTTGGGCTATAAAGGAACTACAGCACGGTCACATGACTTCACGTCACCACCGCTAAGCTAAAGGAGGCTAATGTCCTAAACCCAAAGATGTCGAGTTTACTATTACACACAACAACGAAAGTAATGGAAAAGCTGTCAAAAGTGGGTTTTTTAATAGTTTGCTTGAAAGTTACCTGAATTATCCTGATTAATAAAATAGTTGTCAATTCATTTTCAGCCAACGAAATAACGGATTAATCATCTAATAATTTGAGCTTCTTTTATCGATTTTCACATCTTTATTTTTTCTTGCTGTGCGAGAATCTCCTTGATTTGATTTGGGCCAAGAAGGCGACCATTTTTCCAACAAGTTTGAGAAAAAATATCCTCGACAGTCATGACTTTAACTTTCCAAACTTACCTGTATTCATACGTTTCGAGAGCTCCGAGAAGCATAAAGGATGTTTTATTAAAAGCACTTCGAGGAGCTTTCGGGCAACAATCGTCTCTCTTACTGTGAGTTACAGAAACTTGAGATTCAGGCGCCCCACTCTCAAAATCTCATGTGGCGCATCGTGGATCAAAACAGCCTCTCTGACGTCAGAAAGCACCTCAGACCCCACAGTAAAGTGCTGAGGCATCGAAAGTCAGGGTCAAATACTCCTCCATCAGCAGCAGAGAGAGGAAAGCCGTATTTATACAACATCCACAATGTGCTGTTTGTACGAGAAGCTGCAGCCAATTAGAAACTGGATCCTTCACCGCCACGCAATCCACAGGAGAAGTGGAGGTTTGAATGAAATACCTTTATATATAGAGAGGAATGTATAAGAGGGCTTTGAAAAGTCTCTGCTGCTCACAAGAGTTTCATATCAACCACACAGCGGTGTTTAGTCTGTGGCGTGTAATTATCTGCTTTAGTTTATTTTCTCACCGTTGTTGTTATTGTTGCATCCTGCAGAGTCTCAGAAAAGTCAACAGGAGGGCAGATTATTGAACATAATAATCAAAATCACTTTTCTTTGCACATTCTGTGTCCAAGTTGTTGAAATGTTTCTCATCTTCTTCTTTTAGAACCAAACAAATATTAGTAAATGTTATTTCTAAGCTTTTTTTATACAAGATATGCAGCTCAAAATGCTTTTCAAGAATGATAACAACTCATTTAAAGAAGGCGAAACAGGCATCATTTGAAATCCCTTTGGCAAACAATCTGTTATGTTATCCGTAGTAAATACAGTTTCAAGACACAAGACAATTGGAGATCTCCGGACACCAAAGTCGAGGATTTCTGAATGCAGAGATTTTGATAAAATTGGCTCTTAACCTACATGAGTACGGATGAACGACAGCTTTAATTCCTGAAATAACTGGTTTTGAAAAGTCTAGTAAAGATCTGTTTTCTTAGTTGAATCAACAGTATTCCCGTTAGCTGGTATGGATTTTGTGCGGGAAAATGTATTAAAGCCGGACGGATTTTTGGCCAACAACTCCTTTTCTTTAAAAGCATAAACCCATATATGAATACCACTGTATGATTTTGAAGGGTGAATGCAATTGGCAGTAATTATGAGCTAATGTAATGCTATTAACGAACTACATCGTGGTCGTATGGTTACACGTCACCACTGCTAAGAAACTTGGACCATGACACAGAAGTTCACCAGTTGGGTATTTACTGACATATTTTAAGTTGTTCAACAGTGGCCCCTAACCTTTTTTGCTCAACAGACCGAAACTTTAACATCTCTTCAGCTTATGTTAACCACAGACCTAATTTCGGACCTCAAAGACATTCAAAGAAATGTTCGCTGTTTCATAAAAACTCTTTCTTTAACCTCTGTTTTCCTCTCAGGTCTCCCCAGTCTCTGCTCTGCGTGGTTCCTGATATCTCCGTGTTCAGCGACGGATGGAGATGTCTTCGTCGAGTCCTCACTGTTCCTTTGGCTCTCATCAGATCGGACGGCCTGATCTACCGGACCTCCTTCAGCTTCACTTACACCCCCGAAATAAAGCCTCCCCCCAGCAGAGGAACATCAGGGGGAGGAAAGAGAGAGGGAGGGACGGAGGGAGGACAGCAGGAAGACGTCCTGTTAGAAACCATCCATCAGGAGTTCACCAAAGCCAACTTCCACCTGTTCATGCAGAGCTAGGTAGACCTCAAGTTGGTTCAATGGTGGAACTTTTTCAAAGAACATGACGCCTGTCAATCTCTTAGCAATCAAAATGAATTCAATCTCAAGTAGAAGTACAGATACTCGTGTTTAAAAATACTTTGGTAAAAGTAGAAGTACTGACTTAACTTCTTTACTCAAGTAAAAGTAAAGAAGTATGGGCTTTGAAATGTACTTAAGTAAAAAGTACCCATAACTACCAGCTGTTTTAAAGAGTACCTGACCTCCCTTTATATTAATAGAACAATAATGTCATTGTTAGCTAATGAATGTTTCCATGCTGAACAACGGCAACATGACAACGTTTTCATTGGTCCCTCTTCTTTAGAGAAGACCAGGAAATGATGGATACACGGATCGTGTTCAAATCAATAGGCACGCAATGACTCTAAATAATAATGATCACGCCACCAAACACACATTCAATCTAAAGGAACCAGCCTGTTTGGAAAATGTGAGAAGTAGAAAGTACAGGTATTTGTGTTCAAAATGTAAGAAGTCAAAGTAAAAAGTCGTCAGAAAAATAAGTATTGGAGTAAAGTACTGATACCAGAAAAATGAAGCTACTTAAGTAGAGTAACGAAGTATTTGTACTCACCTACTTCCCACCTCTAATCATACTTGAATGTACCATTAATCCGATAAGAAAACAAGTTGTATTCAGAGGGAGGCCAGCAGGAAGACGTCCTGTTAGAAACCATCAGGAGTTCAACTGTTCATGCAGAGCTAGACCTCAAGTCAATGATGAGAGGGAACTGTTTTTGGATCAATGGACCTTTTTCAAAGAACATGATGCCTGTTTCTGGACCACAATATTCTTTCTTTGTCCTTTTCATGTTGGAAGTTTGATTCGATACGATAATACTTTAATGGTCAGATCAAGTCTGAAATTTGACTTGCATCACAGCAGCTCCATGAGTAACATCAACATAGACAAATATCAAGACACATGAAAAACAACAAACATTTAACTTGCATGAGAATATTGCATTGATATGACTGAAATTATTGAAAAACAAGTCCTAGTATATGATGGGAACAAATACTATTTGTACAATATAGTGAGAAAGGCACAGTATGTAAATCAATTAATAACGTACATTTGATTTAAATGTGTCTTTTGTGCAATTACAACCTTTGTTAAAATCTCTTAGCAATCAAAATAAATTGTAATCATATTTTAATGTACTATTAATCCAATACGAAAACGAGTTTTATTCGGAGGGAGGACAACAGGAAGACGTCCTGTTAGAAACCACCAGGAGTTCACAGTTTTTGGATCAATGCTGGACCTTTTTCAAAAGAACTGGACGCCTGTTTCTGGACCGGAGTATTCCTTCTTCGTCCTTTTCATGTTCGAAGTTTGTTGCACCACAATATTACATTGATATGATGGACATTTTGAAAGCGAAGTCCTGCAAATTATATGATTGGAAGAAATACTATTTTTACAATATAGTTAGAAAGGCACAGTATGTAAATCAATTGATAAGGTACATTTGTGTAATTACAACCTTTGTTAAAATCTCTTAGTAATCAAAATGAATTGTAATCATACTTGAATGTACGATTAATCCGATAAGAAAACTAACCTACGGTTTCTCATGTTTAATTGTTTTCTGATATCATTTCTTCTCACATGAACCTTTTCCAGCCAATCATGCTTTGTGTAGGTTTTCTAATTTGTAGGTATTAAGACTTCAACTTATCTCTGCATTCATGTTTCAATAAAAGTAATTTGATGGACTTTTGTTATATTCATCCTAGCTAGTCAGCTTGATTAAAAGCAAAAAAATGAACACCACTAAGCTAAAGGCGGACTTGTGTCGGCGTCATGAAGTTTAGTAGATTATTTAGTCACTTGTTAGCAACCACTGTTTTTATGACATATAGGAGCTTCAGCCATTCACCAGTATTTTATATTGCAGAAGAAAACATGAAATCTCTTCAGCTTGTTTTAACCACAGACCTTATTTCAAGCTTCTAACTACAATTTAGTTTTGACTTTGAGACAAAGGGACCAGAAGTTATAATATGCTGACTCATTTCTGGGTTTAGGGACTCATAACTGCACCACTCTAATAGAGAGGAATTTAGAGGACTTGTTGAGTGGGGTGCCAATGGATGGAAAATGAACAGTTAATGCATCGCAGGTTGAACAGAAAGCTACAGAGATTATTAAATCTACAGGGGGCTATAGAGAGCTTTAGCTGATCCACTGTAGGATGTTTTTTCTGGAGAATGGACACGCGAGCCGGACTCCAGTGTTTTGAGAGAAAGCAGCTCTGAAACACTTTCTACTTCACTTTTGATCCTCAGATAAACGGATTTCAACTCGATATACTGTGAGATGTGTGTGTGTGTGTGTGTGTGGTGTGTGTGTGTGTGTGTGTGTGTGTGTGTGTGTGTGTGTGTGAGAATGGCAGTTTGTAGCTCGACTGTAACTGTAATAATTCACAAGGGTTTGGCTTTCTCCCAGAGGCTCACGCCGAATGTTTCTAATCGTTTCACTTTCAAATAGACCTTGGGGAAAGTAGGGAATTGCAAGTAAAGAGATTAAATAAAACAGGCTTTTTAAATGCATATAATATGAAAAATATTTGTAAAGAAATTCCAAGATAGCAATAAAACCCTTGTTTGCAAACTTTAACGTCAATGCGGAAAATAGGAAATGTAGTTAGATTTTTTATTAAAGACTTTAACATTGCCTGTGTGAACTCTTCATGTCTTTAAGAGAAATTCAATTAGATAATCCAAAAGATGTATAGTTTGAGATGGCGTATTATGAAAAGACAAAAGTCAGCTGAAACCAACAATGCACTTGTTAGCTGTTAGCTGTTAGCCACTCACATCATCCAAAATTATTCAAACTGAAGCATATCTTGGTTAACTGTGCGATGAGTCAGCAGTCAATGAGTGTATAAAACAAGTATATAGTAATTTAGCACCGTTTTTTTAAGGCTGATTGGTTCAGTAGTTCTCGAAATTAGCCGGATGAAGGATTGTAGTCGAAGGACGTCTGGATCGGAAATTATCGGAGAAGAAGCTGAGCTAACGTTAGCTTTTAACTTGTAGCTACTCGGCCCAGTTTACAATAGAGAAACACAGATGTTTTACTTGAAATTGCTTTATTCAGTGTTTTTACAGGTTTTAATCAGCTGTTTGATTCAGAGAGGAGGTGACTTATTACTTATAGGATAATTCAGCCTCCAGTAAAATCTTCATACTTGTCAGGGTGTTAACTTAACAGATACTGTTGGGTTCAGAATTCCAGAAAAGACAGACAACTTCTAAGTTTAATTATTTATTGTAAAGAGAGCAAAAGATATATATCACTTGGCCAAGGACTCTTCACGTCTTGGAAATCACAGGCAGCAAAGCTGTAATCTGTAACCACCATATCCGTAAAGAGCCTCGAACCTGGTGCATACATTTTATTACACAGGGCGTTGCCCGTACATTTATGATTGGTCAAGACTAGATGAAGAGATACCGTGGTTTAGACTTGGTTCTCTTTGGTTGGTGCGCAGACTCAGATAGAGTCTCTTGGCAACACAACCTTCCAATCAGCATTCGGCCGGCCTGTGGAAGTCCCTCCCTACTCTGGCACCATCATACGTCATTTGTTTTCTCTAACGTTTCTTCAGATATAGTGGAAAACCATAATGTTGCTTCCTAGCTTTGCGTGGGAGTGCGGCTCCCATACAAAGTCAAGGCCGGTGCAATGTGCTGTTCTGACTACCTCTTTGGATTCTCTCAGTCTCTGCACCTGACCTTGCTACTTTCAATATTGCAAGCTAAACACTTTCTCATGTGACTTTTCCCTTTGTTCCTATCCTCCCCATCAAAACTTGGGGGGGATGATTGAGTCTATTTATTCCAAAGTCACAGCCACATAAATGAGCACAATAAGCTTATAATGTAATAACAAGAATCAGTCTTTCTAATGTTATATAAAAACAGGGTTGCCAACTTTGGGTACCTGGCTGGAGTGAGATTTTGATATCATGGGTTTAATTACACATATGCGCACTAAATGACTGCTATCGTGTCAGTAGCGGGACCTTAGCATATATATAGGATATATATACAATATATACAAATACACAATATTGGACACAGAATATAAAGGGCACAAAGTTTCATTCACTAATGAAAGTCAAACACATGTTTGTTTCCACTGTTTTATTGTGTGCATAGGCCTGTCGCGATAAGCAATTAATTGACTTATCGTACGATAAATAAAAATGAACTCGATAACTTTTCTGACCTCGATAAATTGCCATTTACATGAGGATGTGACTAGCAGTTTGAAAGTATGTACTTGAATTATTATGATATATTATCATTATGTCAGTGGTCTAAAATGGTCATACAACGGTGCCGACAATATTATCGTTTATCGCAATAATTTCCGGGAAAATGTATCCAACAAAATGAATTATCTTGAGAGGCCTATACATGAAACACACAGACACAAACAAATCTACAGACTTACTCCAAACTGCCAAATATATTAATTAACGCACTCTCACTCTCATATACTCTTTGACTCTATTTTGGCCTAGTAGAACAATAAGCAGCAGACTTTTACTTTTTATCATTTCTACTGGATCATAGATCTGCGCATGCGCAATACGGGTCGGGGATTGACCAACCGGCTCCCACTGCTCTGTCTGTTAACATTGTTAAGAGTGGTGGGGGCGGGGAGGGAGCGGATCGACAGCTTGAGCAGCTGTCAACTCAACATTGTAACCAACCAAAAGCGATCGCCGGTTCATCTTGTTTTTGGTGTGAGAATAGTTTGGGCAGCGTGAGAGCGTGAGATTGAGAGTGAAAGCGTGTGTCACACGCCAGATGCGTGAGAGTTGGCAACCCTGATAAAAATAGCCTCCACAATACACAAGCTAAGCTAACGTTAGCGGCAGCCGTACAGCATGCAGGGAGAAACAGATTTTTAACCTCAAACTTGTTTATTTAGTGTTGTGACCGGTTTATATCAGAGCATAACAGAACATGCTTAATACATCCTTAACCAGGAACACTGAAGAAATCCTAAGCAGGAGAAGCCAAAGACTACAACTCCCATGATCCCACGCAAAAAAACATGATTGAAAGTTTAATATTGTAGATTTATCCTTTTGTCTGAGACATTTCTATTTAGTATATAAGTATTAACTGTAGTGTTGTCTCCAGCCTTTACTTCTCTAACATATTCTCCTTTTTTAATATCTTTCTACTCTTCCTTTCTTCTTTTTCTTTTGACCTGTCTGCATTTTCTCATGTTTCCTCTCTTTCTTCGCCCGCTGCCTGTCCATCAGGCTGATGTTGAGGCGATGACATACAGGAAGAGGATTGTGGTGAACAGAGCAGGTTTTTGGACAGTAGGCTCCTTTATCCCACTGTAATACACAAAGAGAGCCACAGAGACAGGGGCCCCTCGACCACACTGTGAGGGATGTGAGGCCCCCGGTGTAATAATACTGCTCCCGTTCACTCACGCTCATGCACACGTGTGTTTTCCCCGTGACGACTCAGAAACTTAATTCCCATTCTCTTTCATTAAACAGAGCATTACGTTTTTTATTTACGTTTACACTCACCTTAATCCTGACCTTCCACCTCTTATCTAAACTCCAGCTGCAGGAGGACTCGAGATGATTTCCTCTTACTGTTTCTTATCAGTAAAAGAAGATTTTCATCAATTTGCATTATGAAAAGCAGCCCAAAAACACCAACCAAAAAACGAAGGCCTTGAAATGTGGTTCATACATTAATTCTCAGAAGTGAACGAAGCACTCAGACTTCCTATTTCAGTAAAATAAGCAATACTACAATGTAAAAGTACTCTGTTAAAGGTAAAAGTCCTGCATTTAAAATACACAAAAGTTCAAAATACAAGCATCAAAATGTAAAAGTACTCATCAAGGACATTTACTATGACATGTTATGTCTCTAAACATCGCTGCACTCAAAGTATCTGGCTATTTCAAACCATCAATCCTCTGCTAAATCTAAATGCCAAATATGTTCATTAAATGGGCAATATACAGAAATAAAAATCAAGTTGTATTGTTTACAGTGTTTAGGCAAAATGCTATTTGATACAAACTGTGAGATGTTATAGACAAATAGGGTTAAGCAAATAAGAGATATAATAGATAACCTGATCACACAATGAATGGATGGGCATCTGAACAGCTGTTACAGAAACATTAGAAATGTCAGAAATTCATATTTAATTGGAAATCCATATTAAAACAAAGGGTGAAAACCTGCAAAGACACAGATTTCAATCCCTTAATTTACACCGCACTTAAATCTGTGGATGTTAAGTAGGTCGAAGATTTTGATAATAAATAAACAATATATTTAACTATTATGTAGCATAAAGAAAGGTTCAAACAAACACTGATTGAATGCTGAAAATGACAGATGCTCACTTTGAGGCCTGATGCAAAGTGAAGGAAAACAGTGAAATGCCCTTATGCTACGGAGGGTTTAAAGTCATTGAACTCTTTATGTAACGGCGTGGAGGAGGTGGAGGGTTTGCCTGAAGAATGAAGGTGTGTTCCTGCAGATGAGAGCCTAAGAATGGACCCTTTCATACAGAGCCTCATTCATCAGAAGGGATGAAGGATGGAGGGAAAACGTGGCGGCGTCAGTGTTTTGGGCACGTGAATCTCTCAGTTTGAAGTTTCTGCCACATGATAGAGATTAGGAGCCCAAAGGTCTGGTGTTTTCTGCCCGTCTCCTTCCTCCTCCTCTCTCACACATGTTTGTGTTGCTAATAGACGAGGAAGAGGAGGAGGAGGAGGAGGAGGAGGAGAGGAAGGGAGGAAGAGAGACACATACCGCTCAGTTCCCAGCAGATTATCAGAGGGAAACCGGAGGCCTGTTGGGGAAATTCTGATATTTAGGGTTTTATGAAATGTACTCTTTAGGAAAAGGTGAGATTTCAGATGAAATGCAACTCCAATGGCGATTAACTTTGGGTTTCTGGGGTTGACAGGATGTAGATCTGCAAGGGATTACAATAAAGTACCTCTTAATACACTTACAATTTGGTTGATCTGCATCTCTGTTGCTAGCTTCCTCCGCTTCATACAGCTTTTTAAATCTCAGCTAAAAACTCACCTCTTTCCACTGGCTTTTAATAACATTTTTACATTTGTATGTGTTTTGATATGTTTCTAGTTATTGTGCTTTTTATCTTGTTTTTACTTGTGTTATTTTATATTGTGTTCCCTGGACAGCACTTTGGTCAACTGAGGTTGTTTAAAATGTGCCATATAAATAAATAAAGATTGAGATTGATTGGTTTTGCGTCGAAAGGTCAGAGTTATGGGTCAAAGTTGACGGCTAACAGCCACACAGCTTTTGTACCGTGTTTATATGAATACAACTTTAGCCATGATGCATGCATGAGGAGTAAAAGTTTGTCTATCACCAATGTTGTGTACATTTAAAGAAGTGTTTTGTTTTCACGAGTAAGCTGGTTTGTCTTATATATATTTTCATAAGGCTGTGATGGATTGATGTTAGCACTTTTTTAACCATTACCCTTTGGAAGCAATTTGGGGTTTTACAAGGACACTTTGGCTAGGGATCGAACCGTTGACCTTAGGATTGGTGGACAACACACCATTGTATGTCCACACACACAAACACACACACACACACACACACACACACACACACACATATACACAATACCAGTGTACAGACAGCGCTTATTCTGTCCTATGAAGGTTAGTCACCAAGTAAATACATCTTAGGTTTCAGCCTTTACTTTAATAAGTATCAAACACACACACACACACACACACACACACACACACACACACACCACACAAACAGAGATACACAGGATTGTTGCCAAGTCGTCTCAGGACTCCCTCACACACTCTCTGAGCTGATGAGAAACCATGTGAAGAATGAGAAGTATGCGAGGGATGAAGAGAGAAAATGAAACTTGGCTTTTCTATCGAGCACATGGGAGGTCTTGTCATGCTTGTGTGATTATCTCCTGATTCACTTGTGTGGAACAAAAGAGCTTTTTGGTTGCACAAACTAATTAATCACAAGTTAACTTCCAAAAGATCAGAGGAACAGTAGGAACAAAGTGTACAACAGAGGGGCGGTGTGTCGGGTTTATTGGTTTGTTGAGTTTCTCTGCAGCCAGACACTTTAATTAATTGGATTAATATAAAAAAGGATAAGGGACTTAAGAGGACAAAGGGACAAAATGTGAGGCAGGCGTGCCCAAGTTCAGCTGATTTTGTCCTTTCTTCATTGTTGTCAGCAGTCTACAGTTATCAAATGTAGTTTCTTAATGAAATAATACCCTCTTACTTTGTGATCCCCTGTCCTTACCTTGGCGCCACCAGGAAGTCAAACATTTCCATTTGTCGAAGACTTTGATATTCAACCAAATACCTGCAAGACTGAATTACTAATTAGACACAAATAAAAGATAGCAGCTGCCGCTAACAGTAGCTTAGCTTGTTTCTCCGTTAACTTAACACCCTGACATGTAGGAAGATTTTACTGGAGAAATATCCTCAGAAGTTGCCTCATTTTGTAAACAAACTCACCCCCTATTAAAACCTGTAAAAAAAAAAATGAATTTATCAGTTTCACGTTAAAAATCAGAGCTTCTCCAGTGGACTGAAGGGCTACGAGCTAAAGGCTAACGTTAGCTCAGCTTGTTTCTGATTTAACATAAGATCCTGAGGCTGAATTATCCACAAAAGTCAACTCCTCTCTAACACAAAAGGACTTGATGAATTAATATTGTAAAAACACTGAATAAAGATGTTTCATGTTAAAATATCTGACTTTTCCCAGTGGAAACTTGACCAAGGGGCTGAAAGCTAAAGGCTAACGTTAGCACAACTTAAAATACAGACGTCCCAGGACCGAGGACTCCTCCTGTCAAAGCACTGGGAGAAATATGAGCAGAATGCTAATTGTCAGAAGCTAACGGAGCATGGGAAATATGGGAGGAATGCTAATGATGGATAATGGAGATAAAAACCCAGGTGGTTAAGGTTGCATGTGTCCGGGAACAAAGCAGGATTCGGGGAAGACGATGGAAGCATTATGTTATTATAGAGTAGCTGCTTTTTCTCCGAAGTTATTCTGTGATTTATTGATTTATAGATGGTTTAACTCTCTGTTTTGAACTTCTTCTTTACCTGCAGCTGCTCTCAGATCACGTGTCTTTGGGAACACGTGTACGGTAAAGATAGGCTGAATGTTTTAGAAGACAACTATATTGTAAAGGTTGGAAAAGGCACCAATAACTCCATCCATCCATCCATCTTCTCCCGCTTATCCGTGGTCGGGTCGCGGAGGTAGCAGTTCCAGCAGAGAGCCCAAAACTTTCCTTTCCCTGGCCACATCAACCAGCTCTGACTGGGGGATCCCAAGGCGCTCCCAGGCCAGTGAAGAGATATAATCCCTCCACCTGGTCCTAGGTCTACCCCTCGGTCTCTTCCCAGCTGGACGTGCCTGGAACACCTCCCTAGGGAGGCGCCCAGGTGGCATCCTTACTAGGTGCCCGAACCACCTCAACTGGCTCCTTTCGACACAGCTGATATTGTAGGTAATTCTTTCTTTTTTATTTGTTCTTTTTTGGTAATTTGCAGAAAGCAGGATGGCAAATGATGAGGTCCTATCTTCTCTCTTTTAGCGTTGTTTTTGGTCTGTACAATTTCTTCAATTTAATCCTCTAGTTTATAACTGTCTTTGTCGATCATTTGGCGCTGAGCAGGTGTACAGTGTGTTGTTTTAATGGAGGTAAATACGTCTTAATATTTTTTGTGTTGATAGATTGTCAATCTGTGTGTGGATGTTTAATTCGTAAAATACTTTCCACAATGCAAAAACGATTTGTAAACTCAAAAGAAAATGTGCAAATACAAAACTGATTTGCACGTTTCCCTTTCCTGTTGTGTGTTCTCTAGGTTTTAGTGCATGTAAATGGTCTGCAAAGACTAAAATGCCTGTGTTTCAACCCAGTCTCACGGCATTCAATGTTATAGTCACAACATTTAATCTATTGATTCGTGTTCACCAACACGATTTTCCCCTTTTTTTCGTGTCACACAGAACGATTTTAAAAGCAATGTATTTCTATTGGTAGTATGTTTCGTGCCTGCAACACGTCTTTTTGTCCGGTCGGGTCTTGGAAGACCGGAAGCTGTGTGGTTCATAAAAACATGTTCTTACTCAATATCAAGCCACGATTATTGTTTTTATTTTTAAATCGTATAATGCCTGACTTTTTTTGCCGTCCGCGAGGAAAATAAATGGGGCTCAGTGCCTCAGAATACTGAAATCTGTATTTTTTAAATCTTTTTTTCCTTCTAATTTGTAATTTTTTTCTTAATAACACACTGTTATTTACTCAACAATAACACACACTTATCCTTGTTTTTATTTATTTGTTTAATTCTATAATCTCGGGCATTTTTGGCGTCCGTCAGGAACTGAATTTCAAAATAAAATAACCGGAAACAGATACACACCCACTGAACTGATTACCCAGGATCCTCAGCTATGGTTTAAGCTCAGTGATTGGATTGTTTAGCCGCAATGCACGTTGGGATATGGTGTTAATGCGATATGAAATCCGAAAACCTCTTTTTTTAAATAAAAAAAATAATACTTTATTCCGAGTGTGCTTGCTTTTCTCTTTGGAAGTCATCACATAACGGCATTGTAATACACAGTTCGGCTGCATTAAATATTACACATCTGCCGTAGTTCTTTATTTATAGAGCCCTGATTAGAAGACTTCTAGACAAACTGGAAGAAATGCCGCCGAAACTGAATATGTGACGTGGATCATAAATATATCAGCAATTAAACAACATCTTCCATTTCTCTTCACACAATATGTCCCCTTGCAGTATCAATACTAATTCGGCTGACTTTTATATTTGATCCAATTGGTAAATAGGTTATATTTACACCATAACGGTGCACAGCTGATAGAAAAGGACTTGTAGTTTTTAAGATATTACTGATTTTCTTTGAATATAAGAATGTAAATACTGAGTTGAGAGAATACTCAGGGGTTTTGGGTTTTGGGTAATCTATGGCAGGGCTAACCCATACAGTGGTGGGGCTCAAGTCAGTATTTGCAATGTAATTACATATCGCCCCCCTTGACAGTGAAACGCCACGCGTGAGGTTTAGATTATTTCCCTGTCTCAATCAAAATGGAACTGTATGAAATAAAACGGCACATTTGTCTTGTAGTAAATAAAAAGGGATCACTGTGAACGTGACGTGTGATAGTACACGTTGAAGATCCAATGGGGATACTGAATGGCGGTTCCGACTGATCTCATCAGTAATGCATGACGCAGACCCAACGTTTCGTTGCTCTGATTGGCTGTAGGTCTGACTCTATTCAAAGTGCATTCAGAGGCATTTTGATCTGACCGCGGCCGCGCTGATATTATAACGCCAGAGAATTTCCACACCTTTAGTGTATAAAACTCCCCCACTACTTAGACTATTCCTTGCACCCCTCTTCTAGACCCCCTCTTCTACCCTGGCGCCGCCACTGCATCCAACATACAAACAAACCTGCAGTCCAGTCCTGACAAGAACAAATACAGATGTACATTCCTCCTGTTCACTGCCACATGGGGAATATCTGAGTGTGTGTGTGTGTGTGTGTATGTGTGTGTGTATGTGTGTGTGTGTATGTGTGTGTGTGTGTGTGTGTGTGTGTGTGTGTGTGTGTATGTGTGTGTGTGTGTGTATATGTGTGTGTGTGTGTGTGTGTCTGTGTGTGTGTATATGTATATGTGTGTGTGTGTGTGTGTGTGTGTGTATGTGTGTGTGTGTGTTCTCTGTTTTATAATGAAAGGGTTTCCAAATACTTTCTGACCATTTTGTTGTGGTATGTGTGTGTTTCTCTAACAGCTGCATCAGAGGATGCTAAGTGGTAACTAAGTATATTTAAAAAATTCTGTACCCCACTGTATTAATTTGACATGTCACTAGTTGTCATAAATTAAAGATATTTTAATACAAAACACACACATTATATTACATATTATGAAATATGTAGCTTTGTTATTAATTAAACTACCTTACAGTGCATATGAATTTGAATACTTTACTTTTTATCGGGAGAAATTGAGTTTTGTGACAGGTGCAGTTGATAAGAGTATTTTCACAATGTGGTGCAAGTACTTTCTCTTCAGTGTGTGTGTGTGTGTGTGTGTGTGTACTGTGTAGGTGTGTGTGTGTGTGTGTGTGTGTGTGTGTGTGTGTGCGTGCGCGCGTGCGTGTGTGCGTGCGTGCGTGTGTGTGTGCATTCAAAGCATAACTAAGTACATTTACTCTGTAGTTAGTTAAAATATATACATGTACTTTAGTCATTTCTTTTCATGCTACTTTTAAGGGCCACATGAAAGATATTATAAATATTTGCATAATAGAAATTAACGGCATTGACTACTTTTACTTTCAATACTTTAATCGTTTTTCATTATTATATTTTCACTTTTTGCAAGACTTTTATTGTTTAGTATGAGTATCTCCCTCCATCGCTGTGTGTGTGTGTGTGTGAGCGGATGTCTCCCTAGCAATCCAGGAAATGGTTGTGTGTGTGTGTGTGTGTGTGTGTGTGTGTGTGTGTGTGTGTGTGTGTGTGTGTGTGTGTGTGTGTGTGTGTGTGTGTGTGAAGGCACATTGGAGGAAGTTCCTCTCAGAGAGTCAGGGGTCACATGTCGAGCAGGAAGACTTTACGAGGCTCTGCAGACATGAAACGCTTCGTATCTCGGTGCGAAAAAGTGTTTTACGATCTAACAGCGAAAATAATCCATCTACATCGTGTAGTCAAACACGTTTCAAACAGCCTTCATTCTGAAAATCACCCTGAGGAGGAAATCCCGCCAAGGTGCGTTAGCAAAGCATAAGACTGAGTCCACAGGTTTCTGCCATCGTTATGTCATATTTCAGTTTCAGGTTTAACTTACAACGTTTTCTCAGTTAAAAAACTAAGTAACGGATGTTACTTAGTGCATCAGAGAGCATTAAGTAACATCTGTGTTCAGAAACTCCAGCTGCAAGGATTTATGGGATGCTGCGTGCGCTACCTAAATAATTATTGTGTCATTTGTGAGGTGAAAATTCATCAAATTTGGTCATGTCAAGTATAGGGCTTGGACAGTTTTAAAATATCTTATATCACAATTATTTTGTACTTAATATTGTAGTAGGTTTCATTAATTTGGCCATATTTAATATTTTATATAGCACGTTATTAAAGAATGCAATACATATGGCTGGGATTTTAAGAAAATTACATTTATGGATCACATTTTTTGCCTAGATAGTCAAATGTATTTCCAATTTCAGTTCATTTGTACCCCAATCGAAGACAACATTTTATATTGTCATGTGTTGAAATGGAAATACTTTGGTCATTATGAAATATCAAATAGTGGAAAAGGTCCAAAAAAGATATATATTAAGTACAATTTTGGTGTAATAAGTCATTAGACGGGTAAATCTCGTTCATCACTTTAAAATGGACTTCTTTCACTTCTGGTAGAAACCGGGTTGAACCGAAACAGGAAAAGACAACAGGTTTTTAACCAATAAAATGACACATACAAGGTACACTTCCTGTGATTAATTTAGAGGAAAACTCACCCAGAAAGCGTGGAGGAAACTGAATTTACCCCAGTTTGATGGACTTTCTTCTGTGAATCCGCTGCACACAGCCGGATGTTTTCTCTGCAGAAGTTCCGGTTTAGTTTTCCTCTCACATGTCGTCTGGCACACAGATGTTTCTCAGGAGAAGCTTTGTATTATTTTAATATCAAACCGTGTGCTGGTCAGGTTGGGTTTGCATAACATGATGACTTATCGTATGGGTGCATTTAATTAAAGATTTCTATCTCATTCTGGATAGATTTCTGTTTTCAAATGGTATAACGTTTTATTTAGCGTCCCCAGATTTAGTGCCAAAACACTCACCATGAAGCTTTAACCTGTCATCCTCCACACTGTTAGAAAAAAAGCCAAAAAACGTTTTATACAAATAATTGAGCGTGGGCCCATATACCAACATGCAGATTTTCCCCGTACAATGTCAATGTGATGCCAGAAAACAATATTTCTGTTCGTCAAAAACTGTATAATAACTCATAAAATATAAAATTGGTGTCAAATAGAGCGTCAGACGGCAGAGACAGCTTTGTATTTATGGAGTTCCGACGTCACGTTGTTGTTTACGTCCGTGACGCCATCTTGTATACGGGCGTCATGTTCTCGCCAGAATTGATATATCTTATAAACAAGATCAGCGCCACAGTATCACCTCATACTATATCTTTCTAGAGACACCCCTGGATGTATTATATTATTTTTATAAGCGCAATTTTGTGAAAGTTTGGTCACATGGACAGAGAGTGAAAGAAAGGGAGTGACTGGAATCACATTTTGTTGATCGATAGAGATCTTTAATAATTGTTTACAAAAAGTCAGCGCACATCAAATTGATCCATTTTCAGCATCAAATGCATTGAATATATTTTTAAAATGTTGGCAAATCTTCGTGGTAGCATGTCAGAGACACAGACTCGGCCCAAGCCTCTCAACAAATGTTATTTTATTTCCTAAAGTTACGACAAAATAATAATTATAGTAAAGTTTAAATTTAAACCCTGAATACACAAAAACGCAGCTGCTGACAGTATGATGTCATCTGTTGTGGTTGTTAGACATTTGGAATATACCTGCCACTGTGTGTGTGTGTGTGTGTGTATGTGTGTGTGTGTGTGTGTGTGTGTGTGTGTGTGTGTGTGTGTGTGTGTGTGTGTGTGTGTCCTCTCAGGGGTCCTGTGGCAGTCAGTTCACAGGTCCACAGGAGGATGTGAAGGTCAGGAAGCTCCACTGCAGGTCAACTGTCATTAAAACACACACACACACACACACACACACACACACACTTAGGTAAACGACATCAAGTACATACACAAGTGAAAGAACAGCATGCAGAAAACACTTTAACACCTTCCAAATGTATCGCAAATTTTAACCAAATGTATTGAAAGTCTGCAAAAGAAAATGCACATTATTGCATTTTATCATCCCCTACCGTCATGCGATCATTAGGAGTTGTTCTTGTTGATCATAAGGCGTCAGAAAACTATTAAACAGTTGCAGAGCGGGAATGTGAAATGTGTCAGGAGGGTCTTCATGTATGTATCATCTTAATTTGTTTCCAATACCACTTTGCGGCATTTTGCTTCTTATAAGACACCATCTTATTCACCTCAGCCAAACAACATTTACATTTTCTTTTTGAATGCATAAAAACAGGTGCATGTAAACCCAGCCGAAGATGACTGAAGTATCTCTGCATGGGAAATGAGGATGTCACATACATATTTTACCTAAAAGCAACAAAACCTGGTAAAGGTTATCGTTAAATTCGAGTTCGACATCAGGTTAAGAGACGAGGGAATACATGTCAACGGTAAAGTGTATTGTAGGTGTGTGTGTTTGTGTGTGTGTGTGTGTGTGTGTGTGTGTGTGTGTGTGTGTTGTGTGTGTGTGGTGTGTGTGTGTGTGCGTGCGTGTGTTTATATGTGTAAGTAAACCTATTTCCTGACAGGAAGCATTTACCCACAGGGAGACAGTCCAGGGAGGTTGGTGGCGGACACACACACACACACACCACACACACACACACACACACACACACACACCACACACACACACACACACACACACATGGACAACCCCTATTAAAACACACTTGTAGCATCTTTTCCCATGTGTGTCATCAGCATCTATACTGGGTTCTGCACTAAGAGAATGAAAATAAATGTGTTTTTTAAACTTTTTCCCTCTGGAGGGAACACAGGGATTTTGGCCTTTGCAAACCATTTACATGCACTAAAACCTTAAAATACACTACAGGAAAGGGTTGTTTGTTTGTCTGCGGGAATACAGAACAAAGCCTTTGCCTTGTTGGAAGGCTGCAGCTTTTTAAACTTGGTTTCTGTGTCTGCCCTGACAGACTAGAAGTGAGCGGAGGTGCATTCAGGCTCTCTGGTTAAAGAGGCTGAGGAGGGTGTGTGTTTTGTGTGTGTGTGTGTGTGGTGTGTGTGTGTGTGTGTTTGTGTGTGTGTGTGTGTGTGTGTGGTGTGTATGTGTATGTGTGTATGTGAGGCCTGCCAGGAGGTGCCTGTGTGGAGGGTACGAACTCCTTACTTTACTACTGTGGAGCAGTGTGTGTGCACTCTGTATATCACTGCTGGAGACATTCTTGTTTTACTTGTGTGTTGCTGCTAAGTGCTCTTCAAATAACATAAAACTTTTAATGATTTCCTGACGACCTTATAATTATCATGGTGGTCCCTCTAGAACCCATATAAGGTTTATTTTCTTTGCTTCTTTTACTTTAAGGAATAATAGTATTTGTTTATCATTTGTTACCTTGAATTCTAGGAGAATACTTTGTGTTTCTTGCTTGCCTCCACTGTGAACGAAGAATCTAGAAAACTGATCAAAGTGCCTCAAAATTGTACTTAAATTCAGGATTGAGAAATGCACTGAGTTACTTGTATCTAAAACTCAGTATCCGAATATTATCTGTTGTTTGGCATTGTTTAAATACGAGATGTGATGTTTGTTGTAAAGGAGGATTGTTCACATCGTGCAGGCCTCCTTGGTGCAGATTACACTGATGATTAAATATCTGATGTTGTAGAAGTGCTGAGTAAATAAATCTGAGTTTGAGTCATTAAACTGAGTTGTTTGAAAGAAGTCTTTGACGTTCAGCCTGTTGCAGAGTTTGGTCTGCTTGGTGGCAAAACCAGCCAAGATTTAACACAAATATTTAAACTGGCTGAAGTGATTTATTGGAGGACGTTAGACACATTAAAGTACTCATCTAATTGATGTTTCACCACTGCAAAATACTTTGTGTTGAAGCAAATATACAGAGGCATAAGTGATGTAAAATGACATAACTAAGTGAAGTAAATTTACTGACCTACTGAAGATAAAAAAGACAAAAAGTAAAGCACTTACAAACAAGCAGCGTGGAAGAAGTACTCTGATACGAGTAAAAGTCCTTCATTCAAAAAGTGAGTAAAAGTATAAAATAATTAGCAGTAAATACATTAAAGTAACAGGAGTAGCAATAGTTATGCTGAAAGTTATCAATAAATATATCAGTTCGACATAGAAAATCTCAGTTTCTCCCTGCGTGCTAACATTAGCCGCTAACGTTAGCTCTGCTCGTTTCTCTGATAACTTCGCAACCTGACGTTCTGGAGCTGTTTACCAAGAGCCACATTTTCCACAGAGGTTGCATCCTCTCCAAACCAAACAGACCTGCTGAGTTAACCTATAAAAAGCCCTAAATAAAGCCGTTAGCAATCTGTGGTTTTTCGGTGCAGTTTGGTGAGCACAGATTGGAGCTGCTACGAGCTGAAGCCTAACGTAAGATCAGCTAGTATCTCTGATAAAATATGATCCAGGAGTTCATGAGGTGTTTACAATAAGCAAAAGTACTCACTAAAGTCTCCTCCGCTCCTCTGATATAAACTGGTAAAAAGGTAGTTTGTCCCTGCACATTATTCCGCGGTCAATAAATTACCTCAGCTTGTTTCTCTAATAACTTCCGATTAAGTCGTCCAATCATTCCAAATGTTCATCCGGTTAAAATATAGAGTTGAAAGCACTAATATGTAAATAGTACACACACACACACACACACACACACACACACACACACACACGTGTAGGAGATTTAGATCACATGACGGCCCTGATGCTGCTCTGACCGAACTAAAGGGCCAAGTAAATGTATCTGACCAAGCTCAATGAGCGTGTGTGTGTGTGTGTGTGTGTGTGTGTGTGTGTGGTGTGTGTGTGTGTGTGTGAAATCTAGAACATTAGGGGTAAACTCCTGAACCTCTGTAGCAAGGGATCTACTATATGTTCGACCTCAAATGCTTTTCTAATTTGTAACTTAATGAAAAACTTCACTTTGGAGGAGAGTTCTTCTTCAAGCAATGAAGGAAACATGTTAAAACTGTAGACGGTGTGTAGTTCCTAGAGATAAACCTGAACTTTTAATTTAGTTTTAAGGGTAAAAATCAAATCCGAACTCCAATGACCTCCCCAAAAGTTGATGATGCATTCAGGTGCTCCACTGATGGTCCCATTTTCTGAGCTCAAATAGTCGTTCTTCTGACTTTGTTGTGCTTATGAAGTCGTAATTTGAAAACTATGGACACTATTAAGAAGATGGGTTAAATACAACCTTTACTGTCATCTTCCATGTTTCTTCATACTAGGTTGTGAACAAGGCAAGTCGTGTACCACATTTTTTTGGAGTTGTTTCAGACTTTGGGGGTTTTTATTACATTGGAAACTACATTTTCTTATTAAATTGATACCACCACAACGTAGCGATGTGTACAGCAATTGCTATATCTCATATATAGTGAAGAAATATATAGCATTTATCCTTTGGGCATGATACAACTTTCCAACAACATTCAGGCTAGTTGTTTTTCCGTAATCTTGCAGATGGACAAACAGAGCTGGAAAAAAGACCGATTTCAGACAAAACATTACACACTATAAAGTTCTGCAGCCAGCCTCCCTGCTGTGGTGTTATTTCTATACACTTTATCTCATTACACAATAACGTGTGGTCCAGTTGCGCTTGTTCCTGTTATGATGATCCACCGCCCCACCCTGCTGTGAGCGAGGCAGCGTGGAAATATTTCTGCAGCGAAGGCTTCAATTAAAGCACAAGTTCAAAGACAACGTGTATGAGAGGGTTAGTTTAGGATAAGAGGACGAGCAGATCATGCAAAGGTCACAGAAACACCCAGCTGTTTCGTCTGCAGAAATGTTTGTTACCGATAAAAAGACACATGCAAAACTTCAGAAGATGTGTAATGTGAGCATATACAGATACGTACAAACAGATGCATTTTTGGTCCTGTCGGGACTTGAACCAACGACCCTTCAGTTCCCGAGCCATGTCCCTACAGACTGAGATGCTACATGGATATTGATAGATAAGCTACTCATGGAGAGAGATAACCCTCAGTATTAAAGGACAAAAGAGTGGTTTATTTTACACAAAAACAGATTGACATGTGTTTGTGATATTAAAACCACAAATGTATATTCTATTGTTAGACAATATACCAAATGACTTAAATAGATGACAAACAATTGTATAAATGCAATGAATGCCAGGTATTCCCTTTGTAATATCCTATCTCTGTAATATATGCATGAAAAACGTTCAATATAAAATCCTTAGTGAATCATTTTTAAGGATAAATGCAGCTGCTTATTGAGAGGAATTAGTCTCAGTGTAAAGGACAAAAGTGTGTTTCATGATACACATTAAAAGATTTACATGTGTTTATCATACAGTTCTCAAAGTTAATAAAAACCTGCACTAAATACTGAAAATGTGCAAGACAAATGCAGGAATAACAACATAATACATATAAATAGAATAGAATAAAACAGAATGTAAATTAAAATACTGTACAGAGGAAAAAAAGACAAGTATGTGGACTCTATATGTGCTATAAATATAAGTAGTAGAAGTGGGAACTATTGCTATTTCTGTCTCTTTGTGTCAAAATATTGGGGCTTCAACCCAAAGTTCTTTGAGTTAAAGGTGCCTCATTCCCGTTTTCTCCCCAGTGTGTTTCAGTCCACGGTCTCTGTGTTAATCGGAAGCATAATAATGGCGCCAGGAGCGACTGAGGGACCGTAAAGGAAATGAAAACCGCTGAAAGCAAAAACCAAAAGCTGAAGGGCTGAGAGAGAGGTGGCATTTCCACTAATGAGAGCACAGTGACGGATGGGAAGTTATTTCTCTCAGAGGGAGATTGTATCTGCACTCAGGTACCTTTCCAACTTAAAGGTCAGAATAACAAAAATGTGCTTTTCATGGTGAAAATGTTTCCGTCACGCTGCACAGTTTTTAATTGAAAGTTATCGCATTTTTTAACCAAATGTGAATGAATGCTTGTTGCTTTTCACTATCAAGTTATTCAAAGTGCAGGAGGTAAGCAGCAGGGGGCGTCAATAACTTTACAGAAGACGAAGGCAACAACATGACGTTATTCAAAGAGAGCCAGTCAACAGTTAAAAGGAAAAAGATATAGTTTGTGTAAGTTCCATATCTTTGTGTTCAGGCTGTTTCCACTCAGGTGTTTGAGTCTGTGCGGCATCTTCTTATTTAAAGAAGATATACAATGATAATATATTGACAAGCCATAACTGTTGCCGAACAATGAGACAATGAATTTGTTAAATATTGCAAACTTTTATTTAAGCCTCAAAATCTTCGCGTTTCCCTCATTTGCAATAAGCCTAAAGAAGACAATACTTAGTCACATCAATGCACACTGAGGTGAAGGAGCTAAGTAATTGAACAATTATTTGAGTATGAAAAGGATGTTGTAAAAGTCTATAGCTTAACCTTTGAAATGTAATTCTTAAACTTGTTGCAGATTGATGGTGTGCAACCTGGTGTTTTTTAGCTGCACAGCACTCTAAATTCTTCTTGGAGTAAGTAATTTGAGACCCTGTAAGTAAAAATAACAGCCTTTCTATGAGGATCATGTAAATCTCCTGCATAAAAACGTCAGACTGTAGTTATTAACCTGTGGAGCTGCTGCAAATCAGTTCCTCGCCTTTGCAAGAAAAGCATAAAATAAAGATTAAAGGACAACAGATAATAACTGGAGTCCGTTCTCTAAGTATTTAAATGTCTGTGTCTCAGAGATTTAGCTAAAGCTTTTAAGCGTGGCAGGAAGAGTTAAGCAGGAGTTGCGAAAGAGGCCGAGGGCTTAGCAGTTCCTCTGTCTCAATAAATGGAGGAAAATATAACGTCTCTGGAGCTGAACACTGTTGGTTTTGGCTCCGCAGAGGCTCTCCCTGCAGATATGAGCAGAAACTCTGGGAGAGCGAGTAGCTGACAATGCAGCGAGTGTCCCCGGCTGACCACTGGGACCAGAAGATGTTATTTTACCCATGAGTTAAACCATCGCACAGGAGCAGAACGTACAGAGGACGGACACATCGGCTCTAACTCAATCTTAAGATACAGCCAAAACCAACTGCTCATGTCTAAAGGTAGCCTGTATAGTATGTAACTTGTGTACTTACTTTATCCCGAATGTTTCAAACATTATGAAAATTGTGATTTAGTTACCTATCATAGAGTGGAGCAGGAATGGGTCCTAACACACTGAAGTGAGTCAGCATTTTATCACTTCCTGGTTCCCTCGTCTGGTAGTCAATGGTTTTTGGATCAGTTATTGGTTGTTTGTCTGAAATAAGGTCTGTGGTTAACACAAGCTGAAGAGATTTTAACGTTTTGTTCTACAACATAAAATATGTCAGTAAATACCCCACTGGCGGATGCTAATAAGTGTCTAAATGAGGCGACTAAGCCATCACGCCCAACATTAGCCGCGTTTAGCTTAGCGGTGGTGCGTGAAGTCATGTGACCTGCTGTAGTTCCTTTATAGCCTATCATTAGCCTCCTTTAGCTTAGCGGTGGTGACGTGAAGTCATGTGACCGAGCTGTAGTTCCTTGATAGCCCAACATTAGCCACCTTTAGCTTAGCGGTGGTGACGTGAAGTCATGTGACCGTGCTGTAGTTCCTTTATAGCTCAACATTAGCCTCCTTTAGCTTAGCGGTGGTGACGTGAAGTCATGTGACCGTGCTGTAGTTCCTTTATAGCTCAACATTAGCCACCTTTAGCTTAGCGGTGGTGACATGAAGTCATGTGACCGTGCTGTAGTTCCTTTATAGCCCAACATTAGCCTCCTTTAGCTTAGCGGTAGTGACGTGAGGTCATGACCGTGCTGTAGTTTCTATACATCCTAACGTTAGCTTTTTACTTAAAAAAACATAAAGTGGTGTTAATATCTTGAGATTATCCTGCTGAAATAAATGTGTAAGTATCATAAATGTCTGTTTGATATTTTCATGTACGTATGATTTTGTATATATTTATAAATGCAGCTTAGTGGATTGGTATGATGCGAAACCAAGTTGTGTGTTTATAATGCAAAGACAATAAAACATCTGATCTTACCACTGAAAATCAATAAATGTGTCATGTTTATAAAAGTAAACGGGAGATCATGACATTTATTTGCAGGGATTCTCTTGCACACCCTGGCCGTTGGCTTTCCCTGGACCTCTGCTCATATTCCTCTCTATCAATGTACTTTTAAAAGTTTTAATTGTAAAGATTCAAAGTCAATCACATGGTCCTATAGAGGTTTGTTCAATTCTCAACAATGTGGCGCCCTCTGCTGTCCTAACATTTCACTTTTTTTATATTATAAAGTATATTTTAAACCTGAAGTATTGCATGGTGGCTTTTAGTATGTTGTTTACGTACTCATCTTATTCGCCCCCTCTGTAAAAGTGTCCTTCCAGGCCTGTTAAACAATAAACATAGACTTTACATAATGTCTGTATTTTGTTTTAATCTTTTTTTTTCACCCATGCAATTATCTCTCTGATTTTCATTGTCTAAATATCACCTGGAAATCTGTCTCAGCATGATTGTACAGGATGTAGGAGCCCATTCACCCTGTACCAACCTGCAGTAAAGCTGAAGTGAAAGGTCTATTTGGATGTTTTTAGGTTTGTCTGAGGTTCTTCTCCATAATCACTGTATTATTTACATTAGATGCATTTTGGAGAAACAGACCAGCAGGAAGCTATACATTTTACTACTCTGGCCGTATTTTAGAAAACTTAGACAACGTGTACAACATTTTAAGATATTTTCACTGCTTTACCTTTCAGCCTTTCTGAGGTAAGATGAATAGCTTTTTCTGTGATTGTTTCACTTGTCAAATTCCTCGTATGTGTTAACCTACCTGGTAATAAACCTGTTTCTGATTCTGATTATTTTCAAAAGCAGATCCAGGATATTGCAACACATCACTTTATGTTGCACATATTACCCAGAAATTAAACACAGGTGTGGCAAAGACGACTTTTTGTTAATTTGCAGAACAAGTTCCAACGGCACGTTGTGTGTAATTTAATTTCTCACGGTGCGAATCCAAAGTATATCAGCTACACTGAACAATAAACTGCTGTTACTGTGATGATTGAACAGCTTCTGTCTGTAAGCTCGTGTGTGTTTGCACTGCAGGGTTTCTTTGCTGTAATTTAAACTGTATTATTACAAACAAATGCTTGAATAAAACATGATTTCTTTTCAGATTATTTTCCCGATTTTCTTGACATTTTAGATCTTAAAGGTCCCATGCCATGCTTTTCCGGTTATTACCCGTCCCCTTGTGTGTTATGTAGCTTTTTCTGCATGTAAGCGGTCTGCAGAGTCACAAACCCTCAAAGTACACCCTGTAGCGAGTAAAACTCTAACACAGAAAAGACCTGTCTATGCTGCCCCAGAATGCCTCGTTGGACATTTCTCTTTTTCCATTGTTTTCTTCTTGGGTATAGTGACGTAACGTAACATCCAAATGGACCACCCGCGGACTTCCTCACACACAGACACTCAATCTTTTCTCAGCTGCAGCTCCGCCGATTTCTCCGCCTGAGACGCCGGGACGCGGAGAGGCTGTGAGTCTGTGTGAGCAAACACACAAACTCCCAGCCAGGCTGTGGGTGTGTGTGTGTGTGAATGTGAGTGTGAGTGTGAGTGTGAGTGTGTGTGTGTGTGTGTGTGTGTGTGTGTGTGTGTGTGTGTGTGTGTGTGTGTGTTTGTGTGTGTGTGCTTGGGCTGGTTTCGGGCTGGGTTTCGCTGTGTCTCGCTGTCTCGCAGACGGCCACTGGGCTCACAGGGAGGGGGGGGCAGGAGCTCCAACAAGCCGTTTAGGACAGAGAGTGAATACACATACTATACAGAGATGCTGTATGAGAAACCAATGTGAGTTTGGAAAATTGCACAATATAAATCTATTCTAGTAGACCTCAACAATGGAATTATGATCAGTAGAAATGGCCATGACATGGGACCTTTAAAAGACACAAAAAAGTTAATATTGTTCATTTGTCGGATTCTCAAATGATCCCTATTTAGCAATTATTTCCAGGTTGAGAAACACTTTAACTTATCTTTATTTAAAACAAGTCTAACAAACAGAGAGATAGGAATCTTTAGGTGCACTATAATGTCACTAATAGGTCATTGAATTCAGAGCTTTTATACTTTGTAATTATTGTTATTTGTGAGCATTTGATTTATTTTCACTTTATTCACTGTAGAAGCAACTATTAAATAATAAACAAGAATCCAGATAAAAACCGGTTCCTTGTTTCCCTGTGTGTGTGTGTGTGTGTGTGTGTGTGTGAGTGTGTGAGTGTGTGTGTGTGTGTGTGTGTGTGTGTGTGTGTGTGTGTGTGTGTGTGTGTTTTATGGTAGGTCCACAGGACGACTTCTACTTGGGAACTTCATCTTAAAAACAAATCTGTGAGCAGTGCATGCTGGGAGATTTGCACCCTCCTCATTGCCAAGTTACTGGGAATTTAACCAATGCAGTGAAATAATAAAGGTCACAGAAACACCAGGCTGTTTGCTCTGAGGAAATGTTTGTTACCGATACATAAACACATGCAAAACCTCATAATAATAGTTGTAATGTGAGCAAAAAAAGTCAAATATACATTCCTTTGTTTTGACTGGCATTTAGATGTATTTATCCACAGTACAAAAACACACATGCATATACAGATACGTACAAACACATTCATTTTTGGTCCTGTCGGGACTTGAACCGGCAAACCTTCAGTTCCAGAGCCATGTCCCTACAGACTGAGATGCTACATGGATATTGATAGAGAAGCTACTCATGGAGAGAGAAAACCCTCAGTATTAAAGGACAAAAGTGGGCTTTATTTTACACAAATAACAGATTGACATGTGTTTGTGATATTAAAACCACAAATGTATCTTCTATTGTTAAAGAATATACCAAATGATTTAAATCGAAGACAAACATTTTATAAATGCAATGAATGTCAGGTATTCCCAGAAAATGTGCAAGTCAAATGCAGGATTAACAACATTTTATACATATAAATAGAATAGAATAAAAGAGAATGTAAAATAAAATACTGTACAGAGGAAAAAAATACAAGAATGTGGACTTTAAACAGACGTGTGCGGTAGAGGTGGGAACCATAGGCGGCGCGTGAGGCTCAGGTTTGGGAAGGCTAAATAACTTTTTGTACCTGACTGCCTCCGGCGCCTATAGACAAGAGATCATCTCAGTGAAAGCACCGCCTGCTGACCAATCAGAACTCAGTGTGCGGAGTTTAAAGCTATCAAGTCATATTACAGGATAAAGGAAATACAGTTTAAACTGCCGTATGCATGGAAGACGCCGACGTGTCTCACCTATCATTCATATCACATCATCAATCACATCATAGATCATATAATATCATAATAGGCTATATTACATGTCATTTTTGTTAGACGCTTTTATCCAAAGCGACTTACATACATTCAGTACTGTGGACAATCCCCAGAGGAGCAATTTGAGGTGAAATGTCTTGCCCAGGGACACAACGACATGCTGACTGCAGTGGGACTCAACTTGCTACCCCCCTGATTCGAAGTCCAGCACACTACTCACTGAGCCATAGCCTCCTATATCATATATTTCCTTATCTGAGTCAGCTTCTTGAGCCGTATCTGGCCGCGCAACACTTACATTGTCACATTGTATGCAGAGTATTATTTTAAGCAACACATTAAGTTGAAGAAACACTCAAATGTAATTAAAGTCAGATCCACTCGTGTCCTCTTGGAGTGGCGCCAAAGATCGCAGGGAGTGCGCCAGGCCTCAGATGATTTGAGGCCTAATATCATATTTAAACCCTAACCTAACCCTTTTTTATTTATTTTTTTACATATAATTGTAACGCAATACATGATTGTCGCTCAAAGCCTTAGGGGCGTTCACACCGCAGTACTTTCCCACTTTAGTTCCGATATAGTTCCGAAATGTTGCGTTCACACCAAAAACTCCGAACTAAAATGAGTTCATGACAACCTTTTTACCCCCTTTTCGGTCCCTGCAAGAGAGCAGGGACTTTCGTGGGAGTAAAAGGTTCCTATTTCTGATTGGCTGGGCGGATTGCAAACCACGCCCCGTAAAACTCCCAAAAAGTTTTGTGAAGCCGCCATTTTATTATCCTCGCATTAGCATTATTAGCATTAGCATTAGCCCAGCGCACAAAGCAATGAGACTAACTTATGGCAACACAAAAGAAAACATGGGAGCGGTGGAGATGAGGAGGTGTCGGCGTTCTGGCGATTTACTCGGAAGGCTTCAGTAGAAGCTGCTGGGAGTCCCAGCAGCTTCTACTGAAGCCAGTCCCCAACTCCGGGGACTTCCGGCCGGGGACTTCGGGTGGCAGTATACGCCGTGAAGTTGTTTGCGGCCTGCCAGTAAACCCAAAGCAGAAGAAGTGACGTCAGCGGCTTCATAGCCCAATCCTCCCTCAGGGACTTATTCCGGTGTGAACGCGATCTGTAGCCTACTTAGTTCATGAGAACTAAAGAGTTCTCATGATTCTGATTCTTTTCAAAAGCAGATCCAGGATATTGCAACACATCACTTTCTGTAGCACATATTACCCAGAAATGAAACACAGGTGTGGCAAAGGACAAAGATGACTTCTTGTTAATTTGCAGAACAAGCTCCAACGGCATTTCATGTCTTAAGGGGCTAATCCAAAGTGTATCAGGTACACTGAATGATACCCTGCTGTTACTGTGATGTTTGAACTGCTTCTGTCTGGAAGTGTGTTTTGTTGTTCTCTGATGATGCACTGCAGGTTTCTATACTAATTAAAACTGTATTATTACAATCAAATGTTTGAATAAAACGTGATTTTTTCCGATTCTTTTCCACATCTTTTTACATTTTTGATAATAAATTATTATTTTGAATTTCCCAAATAATCTCTATTCCGCAATTATTTTAAGGTTCAGAAACACTTTAACTTATCTTTATTTAAAACAAGTCTAACAAACAGACAGATAGGAATCTTTAGGTGCACTATAATGTCACTAATAGGTCATTGAATTCAGAGCTTTTATACTTTGTAATTCTTATTATTTGTGAGCATTTGATTTATTTTCACTTTATTCACTGTAGAAGCAACTATTAAATAATAAACAAGAATCCAGATAAAAACCGGTTCCTTGTTTCCCTGATCTAAATATTTCTTTCACCATAGTAAGTGGTATGACGTACTTTGGAAATAAACAGTTAAAGTCTGTCTGTGTGTGTGTGTGTGTGTGTGTGTGTGTGTGTTTGTGTGTGTGCGTGTGTGTGCGTGTGTGTGTGTGTGTGTGTGCGTGTGTGTGTGTGTGTTTGTGGCCTAGCATTACTATACTTGTGGGGACCCAAATCTGTTTACACAGTCACGTGTGGGGACTCGCATCCCTTATGGGGACATAATGGAGGTAGAAGCAACTATTAAATAATAAACAAGAATCCAGATAAAAACCGGTGCCATTTGGCATCACTACTGCAGTGTGTGTGTGTGTGTGTGTGTGTGTGTGTGTGTGTGTGTGTGTGTGTATGTGTGTGTGTGTGTGTGTGTGTGTGTATATTTGTGTGTATTTGTTTGTGTGTATGTGGGTAGGTATGGGATTAGTGTTGTTTCATAAAGATAAAGCAACACTTTCTCAGAACCAAGCACAACTAAGAATTTAAGAGAAAAAAAACTGAGTCAAGCAAAATAAATGTAATTTAAAAACTAAAAATATAAGTTACAAACAAATCATTTGTGTAATCATGTAAACTATAAGTCTTTTTTCTTTGTTTTAACATATCTTTTTGTTTGCAGTTCTCTTTGCTTCTTTCTCAATGATCAGACTGTTGCTCTCGCTGCAGCTCTCTCGTTTACGCTCCCTCATTTTTTGTTTTCGATTTTGACACAAACGTCCCAGGTGGGCGGGACTTTCAGGGGTGCGTTCCCATTGGCTACTCAGTTTGTGAGTGACAACCCACTACAGCACAGATCACCAGTGCAACTCAGGCAGCAAACTCCGGAGTCCACTCGGCTACGTTAAGGTCTCTACACACCAACCTGAGACCAAAGAACGCGTACCGAAGGCGTCCCGACTTTTACGTCAGCTACGTCAGGCTTCGTTGGCTTCGTCGGATAAAGCCGCCCGCCTACGAACACACCGCAAATACTTCAGCCGACGAGTGGCAATAACTCTCCTTACCAGCAGGCGGCGGTAGTGTGTATTCGTCATTCAAAAGAGGCAACAACCGGAAGACAGACTGCGTTTTATACACCGAGAGAAGAAGAACAGACTTAGTAATATAAACAAACAAACACAGCCTGATCAGTTGGTCTTCACTTTCTTCATTCCATGCCGTCATGATAAAAAAGAAACTCTTGCGTCCGGGTGAGATGAAAATGAGGAAGATTAGCCGTCTGTGTGTGCCTTCTTATCGTTTGTTTTGGTCCCTGACTTCCGCTTCACTTCTGATGCACTGATTCGCTAAGCTGAACAGCCAATCAGAGTGATTGATTTGTCCCGACGTTCTTTGGCCTCCCGCGGCCTCCCGCCGCCGATTCAACATGTTGAATCGGCGGCGGGAGGAGGCGGGAGGGTTGAAAATGTGCCGTAAAGAGACGACACACCAACCTGAGTAGTGCGACGCGAATGCCCGACTGCCTCTGACGGCTTCGGACGGCCTCTGACTCCCAAAGTCGGGCCGGTGTGTAGAGGCCTTTAGTGTTGGTGCTTCCTGGGGAGTTTCATGAACATATCGGACTCATTTTATGGATTGCTTTGCATTATACTTGTGTTGTGTAGTTTATACTTTATTCCAACTTTAAATATTTTAATACCTGAACACACCGCTGCTGTAAAACAATTTCCCAATTTGGGATTGATAAAGTGTCTGTCTGTCTATTTATTTATTTTATAGATAAAAAAAACACATCTATGTATTTTCAAGCTAAAGGTGATACACAATATAAACTGCATACTGTTATTTTTTCAAAGACATGTTACATTTCAAAAGCATATATTGCTATGTTTAGGACAGACAATTAAAGACTGCTTTAATTTAACAAACTCTACAATATAAAAGTGGCAGATTTGCTTTATGAAACAGACCAGACCTAGGCTGCATACCAACACAATTAGGAACATGCTCACATCTTACTATGTTGGTCTGAAGAGCTGAAGCATTCATACACAATGGATACAAACTGTGTTGTCTCATTCTATATCCTGTGAGAAAATGAAATACATTTAGCATTAAAAATTCGACATACTATTAGCCTGAGGAAGATCTGAATAATCAACAGATTTGAATGGAATCTCTAACATTTTCATGTAGAATAAAGACAAAAGAGTGATTATACAAATTACATTTATTGAAATTTGAACCAGAAGATGAAGTCTCAAAGAAAGTTTTAAAGGTCCCATGTCATGGCCATTTCTACTGATCATAGTTCCATTGTTGAGGTCTACTAGAATAGATTTATACTGTGCAATTTTCCAAACTCACATTGGTTTCTCATACAGCATCTCTGTATAGTATGTGTATTCACCCGGTATTCACTCTCTGTCCTAAACGGCTTGTTGGAGCTCCTGCACCCCCCCCTCCCTGTGAGCCCAGTGTGCTCTGATTGATCGGGAGGTTTGCAAGGCTCGTTGCTGTGAGGCGATACAGGAGAACAAGCGAAACTCATCCTGAGCACACACAAACACTCACAGCCGAAGTAAAAACAATAAGTGTGGCTTGATATTGAGTAAGAAAAAGGTTGATAACGCTGTGAGAATGGGTCTGCGGAGAGCATTTCTCCGCGATCCCAACTTAGCAGCCCGAAAAACGTTTACCCATTTAAACAGTCGTGGTAGATACCTTGTTTGTTTTAAACATCATAAATACACAAACAACAATGAATACTTACAGGTTGTGGACCCGAATCTCCCGCTGGTCCAAACAAAGTAGGAACAGCATCGTTCTTCAGTGTCCTACGCTTTGCATACATATGAATCGCTGAAAGTTTGGGAAGCTTTGTTTCGTGAAAGGCTGGCAGAGGGTGCGGCCATAGCTCTGGGCGTGGCTACTGGGTATCCCTACGTAGCGATACCCAGGAAGAAAACGAGAAATCTCCAACGAGGCGTTTTGGGGAGGTCTTTTCTGTGTTAGAGTTTTACTCCCTACAGGGTGTACTTTGAGGGTTTGTGACTCTGCAGAGCGTTTACATGCATAAAAACCTTCATAACACGGGGACGGGTAATAACCGGAAAAGCATGACATGGGACCTTTAAATAAAAGGACATAAAACAAAAAGGTGGATAATAATCAAATATATTAAATGTATATGTAAAGAGTACATTTGGTCAAATGAAATGACACTGAGCAACAGCAACGCCCAGCGTGGATGAAGCTGGCGCAGGTCTTTCTTCATGCCCCCCCCCCTCCGTGCTGTCCCCTCAGAGGAAGTGGGAAAACGGGATAAGACCTCTGGACACCACGCTGTCTCAATGATCCACACTGTTAATATGAGAGGAAAATAAATGTTTTAGGAAATGAAAAACATGAAGTTAACAAATAAAACACAGCTCAGTGGCATCATGGACCGTCGGTTTTCCTACAAAGTTAACTCCGCCTCCATTGATTTTCAAATCAAATTAGCGTGTTAATAAAATAAGCTATCATGGCTTATACTTGCATATCTAAACAGAATCATGAAAGCCTGTTGGTAGAGTCAGGCACACGAGTCCGTTTGAGTGTGTGCGCCGGTGTCTGAACGCTCACTCACTGCTAGCTATGTAGCTAACTGTCCCTGCTGTTAGGCTACTTAGCTTGCATTGTTATGGATCTAAAGGTAACAAAAGCTAACTTTCATAACACAGCTTTTCTTTACTTCTCACTTAACTAACACAATAAAGAAACAGACCGTATAGTACAGCACAAACAACACAAATGATCAATACTTACATATATTTTCACTTGTAGTATTATAATAATTGAAATGCTGGTTCTTCTGGGGGTGTTCAATCCACACCCAGCTACTGCACCGCAGCTGCCTGCACTGTACAATCGCTGGAGGACTGGGCTGTAACTCAAAAACTGAGTAGCCAATGGGGATGCACCCCTGAAAGTCCCGCCCACCTGGGACGTTTGTGTCAGAATTGAAAACAAAAAATGAGGGAGCGTAAACGAGAGAGCTGCAGCGAGAACAAAAAAATGATCATTGAGAAAGACGCAAAGAGAACTGCAAACAAAAAGATGTGTTAAAACAAAGAAAAAAGACTTATAGTTTACATGATTACACAAATGATTTGTTTGCAACTTATAGTTTTATTTTTGAAATTAAATGTATTTTGCTTGACTCAGTTTTTTTTTCTCTTGAACTCTTAGTTTTGCTTGATTCTGAGAAAGTGTTGCTTTATCTTTATGAAACAAAACTAATCCCATAGGGTAGGTCCACAGGAAGACTTCTACTTCGGAACTTCATCTTAAAAACCAATCTGTGAGCAGTGCATGCTGGGAGATTTCCACCATCCTCATTACCAAGTTACTGGGAATTTAACCAATGCAGTGAAATAATAAAGGTCCAAATCACAAAAACACTTGCAAAACTAAGCAAATGTCCTTTTATTGTGGAGAAAAGGCACCGGAAGTGTAAATATATTTGTTGTATAACACGTTTCTGAGGACAGCTGATAATGTCATCCAAGAATTGTAACACACTCCTGTTTTTTTTAATTTCAGATCCTTTCTTAACTGCCAGAACCATCCCAGGTGAGTCTTGACTTTCACGACATCACTCTCTACATCACAGGTCTGATATCTTGTTAACCTGTTAAGCCCGGGAGGACCCTAATCCGGGTCTGGCGGGTAGTTTTTTTCACGAAACTGTGTCTCAGGGCTTCTTAATATTTAAAAACCTATTAATGTGTCATACCAGATTAACGGGATTCTTCCCGTTAATCTGGTATGACACATTAATGATCTGGTATGACACATGAACTCAGCTAACTGACGATACAAACCATTTTTACCAAAACAAAACCGTCTCATAAGAAGCGTCTAAATGACCCCTGAGCAAAAAAATGCTAACACACTTAGCACAGAACTCAAGGTAAAGATACCCTTATTACTTATCGTAACTGCACATACAAGATATCCGATTAAAGCTGAGACTCCACAGATTATATAGGTATTGGTATCATCACTGAGCGATCAGAACTCGCTTTGGGAATGCAAACACAGACATCACAACACGTAGCATTACGGAGCAAACACGGGAGATCGTCTCACTTTAGCTGCTATTCTGATCAAAAGTCGTGTTCAATGGCATTAAAACGATAGAAACGCTGCTGAGGGTTAATCCATAGGTTAATCCAATGTTTCTGTCACTTTGAACAAATTATTGATAATCCATAATTCAATTTTTATCTAAAAATCGGAGAATAAATATTAGCTGCTAATGGTAGCCACCAGAGTTATCGCAGCTTCTGGTTTTAGCTACGCGTCACTCTCACTCCTTATTTGGTAACGTGTGTGTGTATTTGGAACTTCCCCTCGATTCCATTGGCTCCAGTGGTTAAAAAGAGAGGTCAATCATCAAAATCGACCAAGGGGGGCCAGAGATAGGTCAAATCCACCCAAATGACCCCAGAAGTGGGTTTTTTTTGCTAAATCTCTCTAAAAAGGTCAAATTTGACTTGTTTTGCATCAATCTTGATACAGGGTACTTATCATATGTTATAGTTTGGATTCCTAAAGCTTTTAGTCTACCATCCCATCATTCAAGGGTGGTTTTCACTATAAGTAATTTTTTTTTTTTGGACGGACCCTATTATTTACATTTTTTTACTATGTTCAATCTGAATTTACTTTAAAATAAAAACATCTATATTGATTCTGACACTTCTACATCCAACTCACAGATGTAACCTTGCTTTGAGAAAAAAGATTATGAATTTACCCCTTTTTTAAGTGAAGATATGGTCATTTGTTCTGGGAATGTCATTTTCGAGCCTGAGACCTGAAGAACAGCCTTGGGGCTCAACTGGCAGAGTAACCGTTGAACACCTTCTTTGAAAATAAACAGTTGTTGATTTTGGAGATGATCTTGCTGCAGTTGGCTGGTAGCCATTTGGCATCATTACTGTAGTATGTGTGTGTGTGTGTGTGTGTGTGTGTGTGTGTGTGTGTGTGTGTGTGTGTGTGTGTGTGTGTGTGTATGTGTGTGTGTGTGTGTGTGTGTCTTCTGCACTCTTGCAAAAAATGTAGTTCATTGTTACCACTTTTGAAAAAAATGTGGGAGGAAGTCTTCTTGTTGGGAATTTCATCTCCAGTTTTAATCTTCTTTACTTACATAATCTAAGTTTCACTACCTCCATACAGTAGTAAGTTGTGTGTGTGTGTGTGTGTGTGTCTCTGTGTGTGTCTCTGTGTGTGTGTGTGTGTGTGTGTGTGTGTGTGTGTGTGTGTGTGTGTGTGTGTGTGTGTGTGTGTGTGTGTGTGTGTGTGTGTGTGTGTCTATAAAAGTCACGGCTCGCCACTGGTGAGGACTGTGTGCAGTTTAATCCTCAGAGGACTCCAGCATGATGAAGCAGCTTCCTCTTCTTCTTCTCTTCAGTCTCCTGACTGGAAACTCGTCTGCCTGCACAAACGGTGAGAACACTTACACTCTTATTCACACAACATTACGGCATTTATGTAATTTAATTAAATCTAAAAGGCTAAAAAAAACATGCAGAAGTCTGGAAACAGAATATTATTAGTCTGCTTTTTATTGGTCATAGGGAAATGTAGAACAATATCTAAAGTAATGCATCACCAGAAGAAAGCCAATAAGGAAATGGAGCGCCCATTGGAACATGATTACAACCTGATCAATATAATAAACAAGATACATGTATGGATCTTCATAAAATAAATGAAGTATTCAGCTGAGATTCAGTGTTCTTGTCCTCCAATGGGAATCAATGTAATAACTTCTGGTGAAATTGGAGAGAGGAAAAAAATCCTACATATATGACATCAGGAAGTATTGCTATGAAGACAGAGGAAGAATAATTCTTCATTACAAAATATAAAACTATTGGGATCAATGTTGAACCTTGCATTCATCCATTTTGTTCGATATATTCACATTTTTATGTCACGTAAGATTCATATTTCTTTAAAGTGTTAACGAGAGGCTTCGAAAAATAAATCTGAAATGTTTTTAAACAGCTCTGATTTTACCAAAAGTCACCACTGCTAAGCTAAAGGCTGCTAATGACATATCAAAGTGTAAATGTTGCATATCATATCTTCTTATTGTTTTATTTTAAAGGTGCACCGTCATATTTGGATGGCAATCTAACAAAAAGCAGTGTTACAGGATATTTGTATTGTAGTGTTTTTGAATCCAATGCATTTCATCCAGAACTGTGTGTGTTGTGTGTGTGTGTGTGTGTGTGTGTGTGTGTGTGTGTGTGTGTGTGTGTGTGTGTTCAGCCTCTGCAGGTGAACACACTGAGTAACACATGTTTCTATCTTCCAGCTGACAGCAAAGTGATCGCCACAGAAGGGACAGATGTTATTTTACCCTGCTCCCCCAGCACCAGAGAAAACCTCCTAAAGAAACTGTTTGACTGGAAGAAGGTCGATCAGGGAGGAGACACTCAGCACGAAGTCTTCATGTACGATTCTGCTGTTCATTATGATCGTCATTCAGGTCAGAGTGAGCAGTTTAAAGGACGAGTCTCACATTTTCAAAATGAACTGAAGCACGGAAACGCCTCCATCTTCATCAGGAAGACGAAGGTGATCGACAGTGGAAGTTACACCTGCGTTTTTCCACGTCTACAGTCTAGTCAAGAATTCTGCATTAAGCTCATTGTTGGTGAGTATTCTCATAAAACAGTAAATAAGCCTATACAGAAATAAACAAATTTCATGTACAAGTCTCACCTGCAGCATTCATTCTCCTGTGAGACAATGTTCATCTGCTCTGTCCCTGTTAAATAAACAGACACACTGTTGGATTAATATCAGTAGTATTAGTGAAACATTTTCGCATTTCTCAGTGTCCAGCAGACACTATTTCTGTAAGGACTGACACAAACAAGCTAAATCTGAGACTGGTGCTTCTTTTCAAGTTTAATATTGAACATAAATTTTTTGTATAACACGTTTCTGAGGACAGCTGATAATATCATCCAAGAATTGTAACACACTCCTGTTTTTTTGCCTTTCAGATCCTATCTTAAAGGACAGAACAGAGGAAAACGTCAGAGGTGAGTCCTGAATCTGAAGATTATTGGATGGTCTCATTACACATCATTAAAATGGAAACATGTTAAATACATTCAATAGTCTTGGTTCCTGCATATTTGAATCATAGACTTGATTTGTAAAAATATCTTTATTTTCTGAATTTGGAATATTCTGAAAAAATAACCCCAGAATTTGAGTCAATGTGTATTTATCCATTTGTATAAAGTTAGTGTGTCCAGCCCAATGGGAAACCACATTACAAAGACTCTTAGTTGACAGTTCATTTGATACACACATATAAAATGAATGCAATTTTAAGATTATTTTGGAGGATACAGTGTGTTATAGAACTGTTTTGTATTATTTGAGAGGTGTTTCTAATATTTAACCTACCTTCATTAAAGGAAATGAGACAAAATAATAGAAACACCTGTCAGCATATTGTTATACAATTCAACAGAACCACCAACCTTGATGTAAAAACTCAATTGAACAATATATTCAAGGACTGTACAGTTCTTGTGCTTCTTTTATGACTCTAAATAAGTGTGCAGTTGTTAATGGCTGTCAAATATTTGATGTTGAATATGTTATGTCCTATATAGCAATTCTGAGAAGTGTTGTTAAGGTTTTATTTTGTGCACATTGTAATCCTATTTTACAAACACTTAAGGGAGGAAAAAAAATCCCAGTGTAAAACGTACAATCCGGTAAACGTTCTTGATATATTATTGTCATACCTTGTTCCAGGTGCATCACCAGCGCCATATGTTGTGTCACTTAAGGAAACAAAGGACTGGTCTCAGCTGCAGTGTCTGGTTCGAGGAGCTTCTCCTAAACCTCTCCTCCAGTGGAGGGACAGTTCTGGAAACATCGTCCCTGCTGCAGAGCCTCAGGTCTCAGAGAGAGGAGGCAGCTACGATGTGATCCTCCAATCTACTGTCACCAAAACAGACCTCTATCAGTGTGTGGTCACTCAGGAGGAGATCAACCATCAGATTAAAGCTGAGATCCATATATACATCGGGGGTAAGATTCTTCCTCGTGCTTTTGTATTCAAATAATTGATCATTTAGCTGTTTTGTGTTGTCAACAAATGGTTTGCTTGTGATCACACTGATCTCATAGAAATCAGCAGAAGTTAAAACCACTGACTGAATCAAAAACTTGATAAAACAGGCTTTTAAATAAAGAACAGGACAGACATATATGACTGTATCAACTAAACTGTAATATCTCACATGGAGGAAGGTGAACACAATTCACACACAACACATTTCATTTGATTTAATTTTAAGATGAATAGTTTTAGGATAATAAATGTAGCGTAAACATTTAAAGAAAGTCTTCTCTGTAAATGTGCTTCTGTCATGAGTCAGATTTAATGTTTACATATTTACTAATGCTCTAATCTCTAACAGTGTATATGTACATAAGTCATGTGTTAATGTATTACATTGTGTACTAGGTATTATATATGATTCCTATCTCCTAAGGACCTGCAGGATGGAGTCAGAACAAAAGTCCTTTCAGGGACAATAAAGTTTATCGTATCATAACATCTGCGTTCATGATTCACGGGAAACAGCTCTGTGCTGACTTTGTGTTTCTGTTGTTGCCGAGCGCTGCATACAACATTTAAATTATTTCAACTTTGACCTCGTTTACCTTTGACCTTTCCATGCACATCCAATCAGAACAGCTGTGCTAAGAGGCACAAGCTAGCAGAGAAGGAAACTTAGAAACTGAACTTAACTGTTTTCACCACAAAGCTCTGCGGCCAACCTGCAATAAGCAAAGAGCAAATCATGTGAATGCAGATTAATAGTTACCAAACTTTAAGAAGATTTGTTTGAAATTGAGATTATGTCAGATAATGATGGGATGGGAAATTCAGATTTTTATTGCGAGGGTTTCCTGGGTTTTCTTATGTCATCTTATACATGATCTAATAACCATTTCCAAGACAATAAAGGAGCAAAAAACATCAAAATATTGCATTTGTAAAGCTGTATATCATCTATTGTTTCTATTATGTTCCCAGGTGCAGCTTCAAAGCCATTTCTCACATTACTAAAGCAAACAAAGGACTTCTCTCTGCTTCAGTGTGAGATTCTTGGAGCTTTCCCTAAACCTCTCCTCCAGTGGAGGGACGGTTCTGGAAACATGGTCCCTGCTGCAGAGCCTCAGGTCTCAGAGAGAGGAGGCAGCTACGATGTGATCCTCAACATTAATGTGACCAAAACAGACCGCTATCACTGTGTGGTCACTCAGGAGAAGATCAACCATCAGACTAAAGCTGAAATATCTATATATGTTAGCGGTGAGTAAAATGTTCAAATACTGTAAATGTGTTTTCAGACTGATCACAGAGTGAATTTACTCTCAGCACCAGACGTTGTGATGAAGACCTCTGCAGGAGTTAAAATGGTTTCAAACACACACTGTAAAACCCTCCAACAGCTCCACTCTGCAGCTCTATACCAAACTGAGACTCTGAACTGTGTATCAGCTGCTATTAGATACATTACATGAAAAAGTTTGTGTTCATGTCTAGTTGCACGTGAATCAGCAAAAAGATTCCAGTGTTTCCTTTTATATTTTCCAAGCACACTGACATGTTTTCTTTTGCCGTTTAGGAGGAAACCCAGAGAAAAACTCGGGTAAGTCCTGATTATAATTTACATAATATTTAATTGAAAGCTAAATGTTTGACTATATTATTTGTGAATGTGGGTGTATAGACCTGAGTCTTGGAAAGTGAGAGAATAATCTGTACATGCTCTTTATAGAGTTTTCTGAATGAGTGAAAGTGTATTTGTGTTTGGAGGCTCTGCTGCATAAACCCAGAGTGAGTTTCCCTCTGTAGAAACATCAGGATGTGAATCTGCTCTTCACTGAGCTGCAGTCAGGGAGGAGGACGTTCTGTAGTTCAGGAGGAGGAGCAGAACCTCACTGTAGAAACACTCAAAGTACACAGGAATTAGAAAAGTATCAACAAAATGTACCTAAAAAGGATAATATTTTATAACACATGTTTTAACATGTAAGATCCCATGCACTTCATCTCTAAGATGGATGCAGTAAAACATAGAATCTTTCCTTTTGCTGTGAAGTGGAGTTTTAAGTCAAATAAAATGTAAATACTTGTGTTAAAGTGTGTGTGTAAGATCAGTGTGAACATCTCTGTTCATAGATGTTTTGATCTGCAGAGCTCAGCTTCAGTCTGGTGAGCATAACATGCACTGACTTTCTGAGTTTACTTTTATTCTCACTTCCAAGGTTCGTACTTTCTGATGTTGCTCTCGTTGCTCTTGGTGTTGTCGTCGTCGTCATCCTTGCTGGGGTTGTAGTTGAGCTTTGTATCCCACAACATCGTAACGGAGGTACGTTTTAAGGAATGTAATGTTGTTTTACAAATGGTCTCTTGTCCTGTTCATCCCCTTTTTAAATAACGAATCAAACCGCCTGTGGAAAGACATTATGTAGCTGCTATGGCAACAAACAACATTTACAAATGCAGTTACTTTGATAAATCACAATTGTTGTATTTACTGTGCATGCTGTGTTGTTGTTTCGGTTTACTGTGACGTGTTTTAACAACCCTGGCTGAAGGCACATTTTCATACATTAAAAGTAGTTATTGAATTCACGTAAAAAAGATGAACAGACAAAACTACTTCCTTATTTGTGTCTCATGTTGAGAGTCTTGATGGTGGTTATATGTTCTGGTATTCACACCCAGGGTAGGAACAAGTCATTCCGGATTTTCTTGAACACGTTTCTGTTTTCTTTCCAGCAGGAAGTGAGGGCTCGGCCTCTCGAGGTCTTACTGAAGCTCTTTTTATTTCTTCTGGCTGTTGCAGCTTGTTCTGGTGCCATGGTTTAACCTCCTGTTTACAGCGATGTATCCACGTTAATACTCACATCACAGTAGTGGAAAGATATACTCATTAAATTGCTGACTTTCGGGATATTCTGCATTTGCACCACTTTTGGAAGAAAACTTGAACTTCACTCTGCCTTCGAGTGTTGACGTTAAAAACAACAGTTGACGTAGAAATTAGTTTATTTTAGGCATTTACTATTACTACTAAACTGTTAATACTTAATACAAAATAAAAAAATTAATTTAATACCAACATTTTTTTATTGTTGTCCTCGGCTCCTCCTGTCCTTCAGAGAGTGAACGGATGAATGAGGGATATTTTAACAGCTCCATAGTTGTAGTCCTTTAACAGCTCCATAGTTGTAGTCCTCTAACAGCTCCATAGTTGTAGTCCTTTAACAGCTCCATAGTTGTAGTCCTTTAACAGCTCCATAGTTGTAGTCCTTTAACAGCTCCATAGTTGTAGTCCTCTAACAGCTCCATAGTTGTAGTCCTTTAACAGCTCCATAGTTGTAGTCCTTTAACAGCTCCATAGTTGTAGTCCTTAGCAGCTCCATAGTTGTAGTCCTCTAACAGCTCCATACTTGTAGTCCTTTAACAGATGCTCTCCTGCTGCTTGTAGTTCTTAAAGGATGTAGAGACGGCATTAACAGAAACTCTCTCTGATCTGAAGCTGCTGTAAAGAAATGTTCTCTGGAGCTGGAATATAATGTGACTTCTTTTATATTTTTGTATTGACATTGTTTGTTATGAGCTTGTTGTTTGTGATGTTGTTAAAGTGCTAATCCAAAGTATATCATCTGAATGATGACCTGCTGTTACTGTGATGCTTGAACTGTTTTGATCTGAAAGCTCCTCTATGATGTTCTCTGATGCTCTGCAGGGTTTCTATGCTGCCATTTAAGCTGTACCATTTATATCCAAAAGTTGGAATAAAACATGAAACAAGTCAATCTGTGTGTTTGGACTGATATTTAATTATATATTTTCATATTTGTTTCATAGATGCACTTTAATGAAAGTTTGTATACTCGTTTTAATTATCATTTGTGAGCATTTTACGACTTTATTAAATAAGTTGGTAGAGAGTGACAGAAAACTAAACATTTATAGACTGAGTGAAAGAAGATAAAGATAATACATCCAGGGGAAACAACACATTAGACCTGGTCTATACCACCATCAAGGGAGCATACAAGGCATCCCCCCTCCCCCACATCGGCCTCTCTGATCACCTCACTGTTCTGCTGGAACCGGCCTACAGACCCAGGGTAAAAGCCACCAAACCGGTTTCAAAACAGGTACGGGTGTGGTCAGAGGACAGCACAGCTGCACTCAGAGACTGCTTTGACACTACAGACTGGGACATGTTCAAGCAGGCAGCCACATACAACCATCACACCAACATACAAGAATGCACAGACAGTCACGGGCTACATCACCAGATGCATTGACGATGTGACACAAAACAGAGCCATCACCATCCGGGCTAACCAGAAGCCATGGCTGACAGGAGAGGTCCACGGGCTGCTGAAGGCCCGCAACACCGCCTTCAGAGCTGGAGATCCAGCTGGGCTGAAAGCAGCCAGGGCTGACCTGTCCCGTGGCATCAGGAAAGCAAAACAAGAATACACCCGAAAAATTACAGGACATTTCAAGGATAGCAGGGACTCACGGAGCCTGTGGCAGGGCATAAGGACCCTAACGGACTACAAACTACCGCCACAGACCTGTGACAGTCATACCTCCCTGCTCAACAACCTCAACGGCTTCTTTGCACGCTTTGAAGCACAGAACAACACACCTGCGCAGAAAACCACCCCCCCCCACCGACGACCAGGCTTTGCGTCTTTCACCAGCCAGTGTGAGGAGCACACTGTTGAGGATTAACCCCCGCAAGGCTGCAGGACCTGACAACATTCCTGGTCGTGTGCTGAGGGACTGCGCAGAAGAGCTCACAGATGTCCTCACAGACATTTTTAACATCTCCCTGAGCCAGGCTGTTGTTCCCTCGTGCTTCAAGGAAACCACCATCATTCCAGTGCCAAAGAAGTCATCTCCATCCGCTTCAACGACTACCGCCCCGTCGCACTAACTTCTACCATCATGAAGTGCTTCGAAAGGCTGGTCATGAAGCAGATCAAATCCACCCTCCAACCATCGCTGGACCCATTTCAGTTTGCCTACCGAGCTAAACGGTCCACAGAGGATGCAATCTCCTCCGCTCTCCACCCAGCCCTCACACACCGAGACTAAGACTAAGGACTCATATGTTAGAATGCTATTTATAGACTTCAGCTCAGCATTCAACACTATCATCCCCCAGCAGCTTGTACAAAAACTTACAGACCTGGGCCTCAGACCCTCTCTCTGCAACTGGTTGCTGGACTTCCTCACAGAGAGACCACAAGCTGTACGGGTCAACAACAACACCTCAAACACCCTCATACTGAGTACGGGGGCCCCCCAAGGATGTGTGCTCAGCCCCCTTCTCTTCACTCTGCTGACCCACGACTGCAAACCCAACTTCAGCTCCAACCACATCGTGAAGTTTGCAGACAGAGAAAACAAAGGAGATAGTTGTTGACTTCAGGAGAACCCACTACCGACCCCCTCTCCCCCTGACCATCAACGGCGCTGCTGTGGAGCAGGTGACCAGCACCAAATTCCTTGGTGTGACCATCACTGATGACCTCACCTGGAACAACAACACCACCGCACTAGCGAAGAAAGCCCAGCAGCGCCTGTACTTCATCCGGAGGCTCAAGCGAGCCAGAGCATCACCCCCCAGCATGCTGTCTTTTTACCGAGGCGCCACTGAGAGCATCCTCAGCAGCTGTATCACGCTGTGGTTTGGAAGCTGCACCGCCTCCAACCGCAAGAGCCTGCAGCACATTGTGAACTCTGCCCAGAGGATCATCGGTGCCTCACTCCCATCACTACAGGACATATATAACACCCGCCTCACCCGCAAAGCACTCAGTATCGTGGGTGACTCCACCCACCCCTCCAACAGCCTCTTCAGCCTCCTGCCTTCAGGGAGAAGGTTCTGCAGCCTCTGCTCGAGCTCCACCAGGCTGAGGAACAGCTTCCTCCACCAGGCGGTCAGGATGCTGAACTCTCTCCCCTCCCTCCCTCCCTCTCTCCCCCTCTCTGACATCTCTCCCCTGAACTCTCCACCCTGCCTCCCACCTTTCCCCCCTGCCCCAAATGGTCCTGGACTTTAACCCCCCCCCCACACACACACACACACACACACACACAACCTTCCCTCATCCAGCACCAGTCACTTTTCTGCCCATCTCTGCTGCTACTGCACTGAAACTCCTTTGAACCCTTTGAATATATTATTAACATTTTAAATTGCATACCCCGGTTATCTAGGCCCTTTTTGTTTTGTTTTATGCATACCCCGTTTATCTAGGCCCTTTTTGTTTTGTTTTATGTATATATGTCACACTGTGTGACTGCGGGAAACAATATCTCGAGATTTCTGGATGTATAACACATGTAGTAATTTTGACAATAAAGCTGACTTTGACTTTGACTACATTAAGAGAGATATCATTGAGAAATACTTAAACTAAATAAGATAAAGGACAAAGTCTAAATTAAATAAAAAAGGGACATTATTTATCAAGCATTCATTTTTCTAATTCAGGTTTTCCCCTCACATTACTTCACATACCAAATATTTGTTTTACAATATTCTAAGATATATTAGTACAGGGTTTTATCCTGATTTCACATTAACATCAGTACACTTTCTAAATGTAGTGTACATGTTTCTTTATGTTATCAGCAGTAGATTGCTGGATGGCTGCTCCTCTGTTACTCTGTTCTTATTCAACAGGCTGAAGTCACCTTAAGGAAGGAGTAAGAACCAGTTTTAATCTTCCTTATTTACTTAATCTAACTTTCACTTTCTCCATAATAAGTGGAATGACAGGATTTAAATTGAACAAAGTCACTGTTGAACACATTCTTTGTAAATAAACAGTTCAAGTCTGTGTTGATTTTGGAGATGTTCTTAGTGCTGTTGGCTGGTAGCCATTTGGCATCATTACTGCTGTGTGTGTGTGTGTGTGTGTGTGTGTGTGTGTGTGTGTGTGTGTGTGTGTGTGTGTGTGTGTGTGTGTGTGTGTGTGTGTGTGTGTGTGTGTGTGTGTGTGTGTGTCTTCTGCACTCTTTCAAAATGTGGTTCATTGTTACCACTCTTGAAAAAAATGTAGGAGGAAGACTTCTTCTTGGGAACTTCATCTTAAAATATGTGAGCAGTGCACGCTGGGAGATTTGGTGGGTGTGGGTAAATGTGTGTAAATGTAGTTCATTGTTAACACTCTTGAAACAAATGTAGGAGGAAGACTTCTTCTTGGGAACTTCATTTTACAAATGTGAGCAGTGCATGCTGGGAGATTTGCACCCTCCTCATCACGAAGTTACTGGGGCTGCATCTCAGGTCGATTAAATGGATTCCTTGCGTCCCTCACTTGCGTCGTTTCCCTGCGTTTAGTCCCTCCCACCCGGGAAGCATGGAGAGACGCAAGGAAACCACGAGAAGCAGGGAAATGAGTTTTAAGAGCAATGGGACGTCCTTTCCTCCGGAGCGTCACGTGAAGCGACGTCCTTTTGTGATGACTCCGCACAGCTGATCGTCTGACAGCAGCCAGCTCTGTCCCCGTTATTTTCACAAACATCCCCGCCACACATTTACCGACATAAACATTTGTATCATGTGTTGTAGACCCAAATATATTAAATTAAATAAGAACTAATTCTCAAAAAAGATAAACGCCATTCTTAAAATGTATAAACGAACAATAGTTTGATTAATATTGATTAGAGTGCACAAAAGAAATAAAATAATTGAGAGAAGAAAAAGAGATATGTTATCTATCAAAACCCAGTTAGATTAACATTAATTGGATTGCACACTTTGTTTGTTTGTGTGGAAATGTAGCACATTAACATTTGAAATAGTACTTAATGACTGACTGAATGGAAATGACAATAAATGAAAATGTAAAACGAAAAAAGCGATCATGAAAATGTTTCCAATAAATGACTAAAATGATTTTTGACCACTTTGTTGTTCAGATATATCACATATTTGTAACTAAATGATACATTAATTGAAACAAAACACAATATAAACTGAGGAGTGAGTCCCGTGAGTTTCATGTATTTTCTTCACTCCGCTGGGAAACTTCTCTCATGTCAAGAAGCAACAGATCAGTGCATGCGCTGCATCGTCCAATCAGTGAGCGATACACAGTAAGGGGGCGGGGCGAGTATCTGAGGATTTCATCGGAGGATGGTCTGGTGGTTCCTCGATTATGCTCCTCCATTATCGCTCCTCGGCCCTCCGGCAGAAATAAGCGCCATGGGACGCTACTCAAGATGGCGCAGACAAATCCACTTCCGGTGAAACCAAGGACCTACGAGCGAGGAAATGAAAATAACCGACCTGAGACGCAGCCCGGGAATGTACGGAGCCCCCTAGGGGACATGGAGAAGAAAAAAAAAATTATTTGAACAAAAAAAATTAGAAAAACCTTTGCGAGATCTCGCAATACTTTTGCGAGATATCGCAAAACCCCGTTGCAGTTTGTAGACGGTCCCTAAGCACTCCTCTCCCTCCTCCAGCTGCAGATTGTGACCAATTCTTTAAGTTTAGCTCGGATGACGGTGCGTATCGAACTGTTCTGATAAAAATGACTCTGTATCTCGTTGTCTACCTTGCTATGATTGTAAAGTCATGTTGTTTGTATTTTTACAACATTATGTTCATGAGTTATTGATCCGCGAAATTCGAATCTGTCAATAACTCAGCTCAGAGTATGCTTTGCGACGTGCATGTCCCCTCGCTCTGAGTGTTCTCTTGAGGTGTCTTTCACTTATGTGAAACCCGTGCCTATTGCCAAGCACTGATGTTATATCTTTATATTTAAGGCCAAGCTCAAAGTAAAATCGATGAACCGCTCCATTGTTGTGGTTTCTGTGTTGCCGAACTGACCAGGAAGGACATTGAGCTAAATTAAAAGTTTTGCGAGATCTCGCAAAAGTATTGCGAGATCTCGCAAAGGGGTTTTGCGAGATCTCGCAAAACATTTTTTTTTTTTTTGTTCAAATTTTTTTTTTTTCTTCTCCATGTCCCCTTGGGGGCTCCGTAGGAATGTAACCAATGCAGTGAAATAATAAAGATCCAAATCACAAAATAACTTCTTAATTTGTGCAAAACTAAGCTAAATCTGTTTTTATTGTGGAGAAATGCACCGGAAGTGCTGCTGCTAAAAAGGAGGCTGCAGGTCAGTACAGGTGAATAGTGCAGTGTGGTGGAACATTACGGGACATAATTCACTGTGGTATATAGTGTGTTGCACCACGGACCGGTTAGAGAGTGTACCTGGTGGTTGTTATCATTCTAGCTTGAGTAGCATGTATGCAAGTTATTCTTCCCTTCTGTAAACCAAATGAAAAATAAAGTGTGGAGTTCCATACTCAACACGCCGCCTCCGACTCTACGCTGGTGACCCTGACGTTTTCGAGATAGTTTCCGAAGACTTAGTGAACAAGGCTGATAGCGATGTTTATATTAAACTGCCAGAGTTTTGGGAACATGCCGCTACGGCGTGGTTCGCACACGTGGAGGCACACTTTGCCTGCTGCCAGGTCCGTGACGAGGACCTGAAGTATTTTCACGTGGTGGCGGCACTGGAGAGCTCCACGTCGCCCAGGTTGGTCGGATTTATTGCATATCCCCCACGACAGCGCTAATATGAGGCGATTAAAGCCCTTCTCCTTAAGACATTTAGCTTATCTGCTAAGGAGAGGGCTCGCCAGATTTTTGAGATTCAGGGTCTGTGGGACAGCAAGCCGTCCCAGCTCATGGAGAAGATGCTGAATCTGCTGGGGGGGGAAGATCCCCGGATTTTGTTTGTGGAGACGTTCCTGCGCCACTTGCCGACCCGGGTTCAGACGGCGCTGGCCAACACGACCATTACTGAACCCCGCGCCCTGGCTGAGGAGGCTGACCGTTTCTTCCTGGCGACCCAGCAGCCCGGTGCAGATGTGCTGGCTGCAACGCTCAGTGCCCCCTCGCCGGTTAGGAGGGCTTGGGGGGAGCAGACCATGGCAGCTCCAGGCCGTCGTGGGGACACGGGGGAGTGTTTTAACCACGCACGGTTCGGGGCCAAGGCGAAGAAGTGCATCGCTCCCTGAAGCTACAAGCCTTCGGGAAACGAGAGGGCCGGCGCTCGGTAGTGGCCCTGAGCGTTGGCGGCACGAGCAGGCTTCTCTTCGTTAGCGTCAGTGTCTCGGTAGCTGGTTTCTCTGTGACACGGGCGCTCAACGGAGCGTGGTTCCTGCATCGAGGGAGGACGTCGCTCGGGGGGGCACGGACCACAGTTGACGACGGCTAATGGCAGCCCCATCCACACTTATGGCGTGAGGCCTATGTGTTTATGTGTTGGGGGGCAGCGGTTCAACTGGGACTTCGTCACAGCAGACATTTCTTTTCCCCTCCTCGGGCAGATCTTTTATGTGCTCACGGGCTCCTGGTGGACATTAAAAACAAACGCTTGGTTGATGCCTTGACGATTTTACTCCCTTGTGTGTACGCTTGGCAAAGCGCCGTACAATGGGCTGTCGGGCTAACTGTCAGGTGCGGACAAGTACCTCGGGTTGTTGACCGAGTTCCCGGACCTGACGCTGCCCACCTTCTTCGTGGAGCACCACCAAGCATGGGGTGGAGCACCACGTCTACACTGCGGTTGAACCCTTCCAAACTTGCAGTAGCGAAGGCGGAGTTCTCAACCATGGAACTCCTGGGTATCATCTGCCGGTCTGACAGTCCTTGGGCATCTCCTCTGCACATCGTCCCCAAGCCTAATGGTGGTTGGCGCCCGTGTGGGGACTACCGCCGCCTCAACGACGCCACAAATCCAGACCGCTACCCAGTGCCGCACATTCAGGACTTTTCGGCGCACCTGGCGGGTAGGCTCCTGTTTTCTAAGGTGGACCTGGTGCTTGGATACCACCAGGTGCCCATGGATCCCCTGGACATTCCCAAAACGGCGGTGATAACGCCATTTGGGTTGTTTGAGTTCCTGCGGATGCCTTTTGGGCTCAAGAATGCCGCTAAAACATTCCAGCGCCTGATGGATTCGGTGCTGCGGGACTTACCGTTTGTGTTCGTCTACCTGGACGACATACTCGTCGCCAGCACTTCTGAAGAGGAACACCTGTCCCACCTCCGGGCACTTTTCACAAGGCTCAGCCAACACGGGTTGATAATCAACCCTGCAAAGTGTCTGTTCGGGCTGTCTGACATTGACTTCCTTGGGCACCGTGTCCCCAAGGGCGGGGCAGCACCCCTGCCGGCGAAGGTTGAGGCTGTCGCAGCGTTTCCTCGCTCGCACACCGCCCGGTCGCTCCGTGAGTTCCTAGGGATGGTGACCTTCTACCACCGTTTCATCGCTCGGGCCGCACACATTATGCGGCCGCTGTATGAGGCATTGAAAGGTAAGGCCCCCATCCAGGAGATCGACTGGACGGCGGAGGCTGAGGCTGAGGTTGCCTTTAAGGAGGTCAAGACCGCGCTGGCTCAGGCGGCCCTGTTGGCGCATCCGTCACCCACAGCCCCCATCTCCATTACCACAGAAGCATCGGACTACGCCGTCGGTGCGGTGCATGAGCAGTGGGTGGAGGGCGCCTGCCAACCACTCGCCTTTTTTCAGCCGCCAGCTGACGCCCAGGGAACGCAGTTACAACGCTTTTGACCGGGAGCTCCTTGGACTCGGGCTGGCCGGGCGGCACTTCCGACTTTTGCTGGAAGGCCATGAATTTACGGCATTCGTTGACCACAAGCCACTCACGTTCGCCATGTCCAAGGTGGCAGAGCCTCGGAAATCCAGCACGTGGCTGGCAAGTCAAACCTGGTCACAGATTGCCTCTCCAGGGTCGTCATCGAGGCCGTCCAGTTGGGCCTCGACTATACCCGCTTGGCAGCGGACCAGGTCACAGACACCAGCGTCCAGGCCCTGAAGGGGGCTGACGTGGGGCTGCGCCTGGAGGATATGGTTTATGGAGACGCGGGCGTTACTCTCCTGTGTGATGTCTCCACGGGCCAGCCGTGTCCAGTCGTTCCCACTAGCTGGTGCCTGAGAGGAGGTTTGACCACGTCAACATCGATCTGGTTGGTCCATTACCCTCCTCCCAGGGTTTTTCCTACCTCCTAACTATGATGGACAGGACGACCCGTTGGCCGGAGGCGGTCTCACTCACGTCGACAGCGGCGGCTGACATAGCCCGGGCCTTCATTGCGACATGGGTGTGTCGTTTCGGCACCCCTTCAGACATTTCCTCAGACCGTTCACGTCCGAGCTCTGGAGCGCCGTGGCCGGAGGTTTGGGGGTTAAGCTCCACCGGACAACCGCTTATCACCCTCAGGCCAACGGCCTCTGCGAGCATTTCCATCGCTTCATGAAGGCGGCCCTCAGGCCAACAACCCGAGGTACTTGTCCGCACCTGACAATGAGCCCGACAGCCCGTTGTACGGCGCTTTGCCAAGCGTACACACAAGGGAGGAAAACGTCAAGGCATCAACCAAGCCTTTGTTTTTAATGTCCACCAGGAGCCCGTGAGCTCATAAAAAATCTGCCTCGAGGAGGGGGATAGAAATGTCTGCTGTGACGGTAATTGGGTCGACAAGCTGCCTTGGGTTATGCTGGGCCTGAGGACCACGCCTAAGGAGGATCTGCAGTGCTCCACGGCTGAGATGGTCTACGGTCAGCCGCTGAGGGTTCCAGGGGATTTCCTCCCCAACGCATTGGCCCCCTGGTCGGCGACGGCCCAGCGAGCTTTCCTGCAGGACGCCGCTAAGGCCTTTGCTCCGATCCCCACTGCTCAGCACGGCACTCAGGTGTCCCGGGTTCCCGTGGGGCTTCGCTCGGCGGAGCACGTGTTCATCCGGCACGACGCTCACAGAGGCCGCCTGCAGCCCCCTTACGACGGGCCTTTCCGGGTCTTGGAACACGGGGTCAAGCACTTGGTGGTCGACCTGGGTGGCAAGGCCGAGCACGTCTCGGTGGACCGGGTTAAGGCTGCTCACCTGGACTTGGACCAGCCGGTGGTGCTGGCACGGCCTCCGCGACAGGGCCGCCCCCCGGCCTTGACCCCTGTCAAAGAATTGGGGCCTGCGGTTCGGTCTCACCTCTCCCAGCGGCCGCCCCTGCAGAGGTCGCCTCCCCGGCTCTCGTTCTCCAGAGTCGTGGTGGTCGGCCTGTCGTTCCTCCCCGCCGCACGGACTTTGTGTATGGGTGAATTCTGGGGGGGCTTGTGTGGTGGAACATTACGGGGACATAATTCACTGTGGTATATAATGTGTGTTGCACCACGGACCGGTTAGAGAGTGTACCTGGTGGTTGTTATCATTCTAGCTTGAGTAGCATGTATGCAAGTTATGTTTTTTATATAATACATATATTCAGTGTTAGTGTTACAGTGCTTTTTGTATGTTGTCAGTCAGTCTGATAAGTTTTGTTTTGCAGAATTCACCAAATAAAATGAGGACTGGGCTTTTATTCTGAAGGACTCGAAGCAGGAAGTGATGCAGAAACCTCTAGAAGACTTTCTATTTTGCGCATGTGAGAGATTATGGGAAGTGATTGGGATGGGCTGGAGTGTGTGTGAGGAGTGTGTGCAGTTTAACCCTCAGAGGACTCCAGCATGATGAAGCAGCTTCCTCTTCTTCCTTTTCTTGCTCTTCTTCCTCTTCTTCTTCTCTTCAGTCTCCTGACTGGAAACTCGTCTGCCTGCACAAACGGTGAGAACACTTACACTCTTATTCACACAACATTACGTCATTTATGTAATTTAATTACATCTAAAATGCTGAAAAAAACATGCATACGTCTGAAAACAGAATATTATTAGTCTGCTTTTTATTGGTCATAGGGAAATGTAGAACAATATCTAAAGTAATGCATCATCAGTAGAAAGCTTATGAAGAAATGGAGCGCATCTTATCAGTCCAAGCCATAATCATCATCTTATTGTAATAGGCCTTTGTATTGCTAGTGCTCTCATAAAAACACCATTAAGGGATGTCTTTACACAAAAACATATATGGATCTTTATAAAATAAATAAAGTATTCAGCTTAGATTCAGTGTTCTTGTTCTCCAATAGGATTCAATGTAATATCATTTCTGGTAAAATGAGAGAAATCCTAGATATGACATCAGAATGTATTGCTATGAAGACAAATGAAAAATAAGTCTTCATTAAAAAAAATAAAACTATTGGGATCAATTTTTAACCTTGCATTCATCCATTTTGTTCAATATGTTCACATTTCTAAGTCATGTACAGTTAATATAATTTTTTTTCCCAGGTTCAGGTGTTAACGAGAGGCTTGGAAAAACATTTAAAAATGTTTTTAACCTGCTCTGATTTTACTAAAAGGGGACCTATCATGCAAAATGCACTTTTTGATGTCTTTTCTACATAATGTGTCCCCGGTGTGTCAGGGAACTCACGCAGCGTCAGAAAATAAAACCCTCTCTCTTTTCCTCCGTACCCAAATCTCTAAAAACGGGGCTACAACGGAGCTGATCCAAATTTGCGTCCGATATGACGTAATATCTGAAATGTGGACCCACGGCACTATCAGAAAGTTGCTATCAGAAACAATGCCCGACTGTTTTGGACGTAATATGGTCTGTGTTTACATTAGCATCGCTAACACTCAGAGCTAACCTGTACTGGAGAGCATGTGTGTGAAGAAGCAGGAAATAAAAAGGAACTCACCTTGTGGTATAACTGGCAAGAGAGAAAGCCTTTGAGCTCCATACTGTTTCAGAAATAATCCTTGATAATCCATGATATGGCGTTTCATCACGGCAGTATTTAGTTTAGACAGTAGCTGCCGGGTCCCGCATGAGCTCAGCCCCCTCCTAAAGCTTTATAACAAAATCAGCACTTTTGAAACAGGAAGTGAAATAGAGGGATATGAGGCATGGCTAGAATGGGTGATCTGGGTGATCTTTTGCTTGCAGATGTTGTGATTTCGGCCCCTTCGGCGGGTCCGTGGGGATAAAGAGGTTTTAAAACAGCACCTAAGCTAAAGGCGTCTAATGACATATTAAAGTGTAAATGTTGCATATCATATCTTCTTATTGTTTTCTTAGAAAGGTGCACCTTCATATTCGGATGACAATCAGTGTTTGTTGGGAAAATACTGAATGTCTCTTCCAATATCAGTCCATGATAACAAAGGTATCCCAACTGTAGCTGTGTACATGACAGGATGTATGATTACCTAGAAGAGCATCAGGACTGTTTTAGGCATATGATAGCTATGTGATTAACATGATGATTCAGCCTCTATGGAGATAGACATATGACAAGCATGATCATTTCTGACGTGGAGCTAATCTGAGCTAAACATTGAATACTGCTTTCTATTCCTCCATCTTGTGACTGTGTAACTCCCTCTCTTGGATATCAGCATGTGAAGGACACTGTTCAGGAACTAGTTGATGCTCTGTATGTGATGACTACTTCCATTCTTGAGAGGATCAGAAATACATGGATCCTGAGATTGAAGCTCAAGCCGGTGACCAGTGATATTTTTCTAACAGTGTTGCAGGATATTTTGGTCGTCGTTTCTTTGAATCCAAAGCATTTAATCCAGATCTAAAATGTATAAAACTCTGACTTTTTATCAAACTGCTCATAAACTTGTGTGTGTGTGTGTGTGTGTGTGTGTGTGTGTGTGTGTGTGTGTGTGTGTGTGTGTGTGTGTGTGTGACACATGTTTCTATCTTCCAGCTGACGCAAAGTGATCTCCACAGAAGGGACAGATGTTATTTTACCCTGCTCCCCCAGCACCAGAGAAAACCTCCAAAACAAACTGTTTGACTGGAAGAAGGTCGGTCAGGGAGGAGACACTCAGCACGAAGTCTTCATGTACGATTCTGCTGTTCATTATGATCGTCATTCAGGTCAGAGTGAGCAGTTTAAAGGACGAGTCTCACATTTTCAAAATGAACTGAAGCACGGAAACGCCTCCATCTTCATCAGGAAGACGAAGGTGATCGACAGTGGAAGTTACACCTGCGTTTTTCCACATCTAAAGCCTGATGAAGAATTCTGCATTGAGCTCGTTGTTGGTGAGTATTCTCATAAAACAGCAAATAAGCCTTCTTATATACAGAAATAAACAAATCTCATGTACAAGTCTCACCTGCAGCATTCATTCTCCTGTGAGACAATGTTCATCTGCTCTGTCCCTGTTAAATAAACAGACACACTGTTGGATAACCATCAGCCATATTAGTGAAACATGTTCTCATGTTACTGTCCAGCAGACACTATTTCTGTAAGGACTGACACAAACAAGCTAAATCTGAGATGGTGCTTCTTTTCAAGATTGAGATAGTACATATTTGTTGTATAACACGTTTCTGAGGACAGCTGATAATATCATCCAAGAATTGTAACACACTCCTGTTTTTTTGCCTTTCAGATCCTATCTTAACCTCTTGAGGCTTATCACAGTTATGTACATGTATGCCTCTTTATATGCTCCAATTTGAACCCTTTAATACGTCCAAGGCCAGTAGTAAATAATATGTATCCATTGCTTCACTGTAAAGCAATCTCTAAGCTTTCATGCAGTGTGTTAGTCTTCCTTGTAGCACTAACACAGGTTGTGCATTGAAGGACTTAATGGAAAAACTAAGACATTATTTGTATTCTCCTTTTATTTCATATTTTAAATACAGTAAATCAGTCATAATAAGGGCCATCAGGCTGATATTTACAGGAGATCTACCTTAACTTGTCTTTAATGTCTGTACAAAGTTTTAAGTTGATTGACAGGAGTGGCTCTGAGATATTTTAGAAAGTGCAGTACAGATCACCTCCAGCAGAGGACTCTATAGCTCTGTTAAACGTATTAAAAGTTACCAAATAATTATAACAAATCTCTTTTTAATTATGAAAAAGTGTCCTTACGTTTTAGATCTAACCATACAATTACGTTGTTGACATTTTAATAAATATTTACATATTTATAATCATTAAATCCTGCCTCCATGAACATATAAATAAAGTTTCTGTTATGTGGGTCTCCTATTGCCACAGCAGTCCAGCTACATTCACTTCCATATATGGTCAGGCAGGTAATGTAATTGGCTCCAAGCTCACCGTGTTTTCAGAATGCTGGCTTACCATTGGATGAAAGTAGCTGTCAATAAGAAACACATGGCGCGCACGACAAGGAGCTCACCTGTGATTGGCTGATTGAGTTAAAGGGCTGTTAATGACGTCGCTTTAGTTTGCAGAAAGATGCCGATTGGTTCATTTTGTTCGGGGGCTTAACTGATTTCAGAGATACCGAACATCGTTGGTTAAATATGTTGTCAATACTTTAAATTGACAGAAATAAAGTTGTTTTGGAAGTTTGACGACGGAGCTAAAACTAAACGAGGGACACAAATGACTTTTATTCACCATATTTTTACTGCCGCTTACACTGAAACAAGGTACATTTAATCAGTTGACTTTTCTTCTTTAAAACGAGACTTTTGTCTATAAATGTGCGTTTTTGGAGCTTTAAACCCATTTTAACCTCGACTAGATTGTAAAGCCGGTAAGTAGCTAACGGTTTACTGCCGTAAAGTAAAACGCTACGGTTTACATGTCCTTAACTCTGTAATTACACAGTTACATTCGTTGAAAAGACGAACATTTAGCTTTCAAACAAGGTATAATTTGTTTGTTATGACTTATACGTAATATGACATTATGTAGTTTATTTATTTATTCTTTTTTACACGTAAATCTCGGGTCGTCTGCAACCTCCGCGCTTTATAACGTTAACTGTCAGAACCATCCCAGGTGAGTCTTGATTTTTACGACATCGCTCTCTACGTCTCAGGTCTGATATTCAAAATCACTTTACTCCTCCCTGTGTTGACAAATGGAGATTATTCCTCCGGGTTTAAATTACCTGTATATTCCTGTAGGTTTAGTGTGGTTTAGGTTTAGTTTAGGTTTTGGGTACACTATTTAAGTGAGGGCTGTTTACTACAATCATAATATTGTTGTAGTAATTTTATATAAATCAGCCTCAATACTTTCTATATGTATAATTATTGTTAGGGATCAATGTTGGTAATTTAAGAAAGATACATTATTAACGTCATGGGTCTCAAAGACAGGTCACACAAAAACGAAGCAAAAAATAATTGTTATCTGAAAGTCTTCAGTGTCATCATACAAGTCACAGAAAGTTATTTTACTGATGATAAGTTACCAAATGTTAAAATTACAATAGTTTGAAATATGTTCAGCCTATTCTAAACAAAGCTCAGTGGTTTATGTGTGTTGTGATGGGTTGTTACACATTTCTATCCTTTCCATCTTAAATACACTTATACACCATCAGAGAGGGGATGAACACAAATAATGTTAGTATTTCTAAACTCTAATTGCTCTTTACAAGCTCTAGTTTATGCTGTGTTCACAGGTGCATCTCCAGAACCCTCGGTCACAATTCTTGATCAAACTAAGGGCTGGTCTCTGCTTCAGTGTTTGGTCCGAGGATCTTTTCCAGAACCTCTCCTCCAGTGGCAGGACAGTTCTGGAAACATGGTCCCTGCTGCAGAGCCTCAGGTCTCTAAAACAGGAGACCGATACAGCGTGATCCTCAACACTACTGTCACCAAGACAGACCGTTACCAGTGTGTAGCAACTCAGGAGGAGATCAAGCATCAGACTAAACCTGCACACATCTACGTGCTTCTAAATGGTGAGATATCATTGAAATTGCTCTTGTTTTAGTAAAAATATTTAATGTGTGTTCATACTAAACACAAAGAATATGTATTCACTTTTAGGAGCATGTACATTAACTCTGATAATACACTGATAGAGTATTTGCTGTACGTGATGTGAAGTCACTCTGATGGTTAGCTTCATGCTTGTTGTTCCAGTGTTTCAGATCGATTGGTCACTGAAAGTGGAGCTTAGCACTTTTACTCCTAGAAAAACTCTTCTTTCTGCCTCCTGAGGATGATCTTCTCCTGAACATCACTAATATCTCAAATGCACAGATGTGTTTCTGATTATGATGGTATTTAATGCTACAAATTACAGACTAGCCACTGAGTCCCTTATTTACAGATAATATAAACTCTAAAGGCTTCATCAATTAAACTTCATGTTGTACAGGTGAACCTCATAAAGTGACCACTGAATGCATCACTGACTAAACTCTGATACACAATGGGTGCACGTGCTTTTAAATACCCTATTGTATAAAACGTTAGTGTATTAAGAGTCAGTGTCTAATCACAAGTTCTGGAACCAAGCAATGAGTTAATAAACGACCTGAAGGTTCCTCTGAGGTAAACACTGAATCAGTAGAAATATGGAATCTTAATCCCTGACTATATTTTGGGAATTCCTTTCAAATGAATATAGTTTTATTGCAAGGAGAAGCTACTGTGGTTTCCCCTAAGGCTTCATATTTAAATACATTTCTGGAGGTCTAACAAAGCAGACTGGAAACAAGTGGATTCAGAGGAAGTTTAATACAGAAAACCCAAAGTCCTCAATATTCACATCAGTTGTAATACTCCTAGTACGTTACATAATATCCAGGTGTGTGTTCCAGTATGAGCTGAGAGTAACTGTCTCTGCTCACAGAGGGGATTCATGCAGACTGAGAAATACATGATTACCTCAACCTGGAATATAAGACAGACGTATATGACTTATCAACTCAACTATCTGACATGGAGGCAGGTGAACACAATGTCTACCTGTCATACACAACATGTTTTATGTTATTTAATTTCATGATAAATCGTTTTAGCATAACAAATATAGCGTAAAAAGTTAAAGAACGTCTTCTCTGTAAATGTGCTTCTGTCCTGAGTCAGAATAATGTTTGCAGATTTCCTAATGCTCTAATCTTTAACAGTGTGTATATGAACATAAGTGTACTGTTTTCACCACAAGGCTCTGTGGCCAACCTCGTGATTAGAAAATCATGACTGCAGATTAATAGTTAACAAACTTTAGGTAGAATTGTTTGAAATATGAGATACTGTCAGATGATGATGGGATGGGAAACTGAGTCTTATATTGTGAGGGCTTATACATGATCTAATAACCTTTTTCAAGCAAAGAACATCTAAACATTTAAAGCTGTATATCATCTATTGTTTCCATTATGCTCCCAGGTGCAGCTTCAGAGCCATCTGTCACAATACTTCATCAGACAGAAGATGGGATGCTGCTTCAGTGTCTTGTTCGAGGAGCTTTCCCTAAACCTCTCCTCCAGTGGACGGACAGTTCTGGAAACACTCTTAATACTGAGGAGCCTCAGGTCTCAGAGAGAGGAGGCAGCTACGATGTGATCCTCAACATTACTGTGACCAAGACAGACCGCTACCAGTGTGTAGCTTCACAGGAGGAGATCAACCATCAGAGTAAACCTGCACACATTTACGTGCCATTCAATGGTGAGATTCTCCCTACATTATTGTCTTCACACACTGTAAGCCCTCCAACAGCTCCACTCTCAGATCAAATGGAGACAAACAGCAACTCTGAGTTCAGTCTGAATTCAGCTTTCTTAGAAACATGTTAGTCATTGATCACTGAGACTTTCTACAGCTGAGATGAAACATGAAGACCACGTTCACTTTCTCTCAGAGTTCCATTCACTGCCTTTAAACACAGGAAGACTTTGAGGACAGAAGACATGGAGACGTGTCGTGCAGCTCTACTCCAACATCAACACAAGCTGAGGATCTGATCTGAGTATCAGCTGCTGTCAGATACATGACATCAGAGAGCTTGGGTTTGAGTCTAGATGCTCATGAGTCAGATACATGACATCAGAGAGCGTGGGTTTGAGTCTAGATGCTCATCAATCAGATACATGACATCAGAGAGCTTGGGTTTGAGTCTAGATGCTCATCAATCAGATACATGACATCAGAGAGCTTGGGTTTGAGTCTAGATGCTCATGAGTCAGATACACAAGATCAGAGGGACTTTATCTCTCAGATAGATGCAGTAAAACACTGAATATTTCCCAATGACATGTAAAGGATTCAAGTGCTTTATTGTCATATTCATTACAGCTACAGCGTAGTTTTGGGAGTGAAGTTCGGTCTACTAACAGTTCACCATTAAACCTACTTACTACATACAAATAATTAAAATGGTGTCCAAAGCAACATTTTGTAAATTATGTTTACATGTCAAATATAGTTAGATAAGATAGAAATAGGATGTAAACAGATGGATGTGTTCTGTAAGTAAATACACGTCACAGAGCTCAGGAGTTTCACAGTCTTCTGGCCTGTGGGGTACGACTGTCTGGTGGTTTTTGTCTGGAGTATAAAGTAAAGCTTTGAGGAGTAGTTCAGCTTTAGTTGTTCAGACTGTGAGCCTCGATCTAATGTGAACTTTATCCACTCACTTTCAGAGTTGTATTTACTTTGTGTCTTCAGATTCAGGGTCCCCCATTGGATGGATTCTCTCTGCAGTGCTCGGCATTATTGTAGTTGTTGGTGGTGTCGTTGTTTACAAGGGTTACATCAAACTAAATCAACTTAACGGTAAGTTTGAATAATGTTTTTGTTCAACATCTTTGTATCTGTTTCTCATGAGTCTTGTCTTGTCAGTAGTTTATTGTCTCCATCATGAAGTATTCTGCTGGTATTTTCACCCTGAGTAGCATGCAGTCAGGTGGGATCTTCCTGAATATGATTGTGTTTTCCTTTCTGCAGAAAAGATAGAGAAGCTTGAAAAGACTGAACAGAGGCCAAACACGCCTCCTGCAGATTCTGCAACATATCCAATGATTTCAGAGCAGTTACCCGAGTCATGAAGGTAACCAGATTCACCTGTGCTGAAGTGTGAGTTTACACTGTGTGTTTTACACTGTGTGATATGTGAGGACGTTTGATCTGCTCCTCATTTATAGGGTTCTGATGAGTTTCAGGTTAACAGGAGGCCGTGGTTCACGGGTAAACTTTAATATATTGTAACACCTGAATATTTTAAACAAACAGAAATGCATTTCAAACTCAAAAGGATATTAAGAAGGAGAAAACAGAGAGAGGAAGTTTCCTGTAATGCTGACAGATTATTAATGAGTCATTCCTTAAAGAGAGAATTTCATTTATAGTTTTTCTCCTTCAACAAAACAACACTTGAAATCGAGGAGGACGGTTTCTTACGATGTGTTTTAAGTCACTTTTTTTCTCTAATTTGGACAGGAAGTGTCCTTTAATATCGGGTGAACTGATTATTAATGAATCATTTGTTAGACACCTTTACCCAAAGCGACTTACATACACTACCCCACTGAGCCACAGCCAGTAATAGTTTAAGTTGAATTTTGATATTTTGTGTGACGGAAATCTACTTTAAAAAGTTGAAATGCCTTAATTTCCTTAAAGGGGACCTATCATGCAAAATGCACTTTGTGATGTCTTTTATACATACATATGTGTCCCCGGTGTTCCAGGGAACTCACAAAGTGTCAGAAAACACAACCCTCTCTCTTTTCCTCCATACCCAAATCTCTAAAAACGGGGCTGCAACGGATTTGATACAGGTGGATTTTTTATTTGCACCTTTTTGACGTAATGTAGGTGCACTCCGCCTGATTGGTCAACTCTCCACCAATCAGGGGAATGAGAGGTTGGGCCATGTTGACTCTCCAAACACAGCAAGCATGATAACATGACGCTCGTGCCGGGGCCGTGTCACGCCCCCCTCTTCCGCATGGGGGCGTGGTCAGCTGAATCAGACCTTGCAAAGACAGAGCTGGAGTGAGGCAAAATGAGGCATGGCTAAAATGCATGATCTGTTTCGTATTTTGAAAATTAAAACGTATTAATATACCTTTCACTGTGTTTTATCTTTTATATTTTAATATAGTTTTCCCTTGATTTGTGCACGTCTATATATGAATTAATTCCAGGTTACAGTAATTTATTCTTATTCAGAGAGTGATAGGATGAATGAGGACACGTTATCAGCTCCATAGTTGTAGTCCTCTAACAGCTCCATAGTTGTAGTCCTTTAACAGCTCCATAGTTGTAGTCCTTTAACAGCTCCATAACTGTAGTCCTTTAACAGCTCCATACTTGTAGTCCTTTAACAGCTCCATAGTTGTAGTCCTTTAACAGCTCCATAGTTGTAGTCCTTTAACAGCTCCATAACTGTAGTCCTTTAACAACTCCATACTTGTAGTCCTTTAACAGCTCCATAGTTGTAGTCCTTTAACAGCTCCATAGTTGTAGTCCTTTAACAGCTCCATAGTTGTAGTCCTTTAACAGCTCCATACTTGTAGTCCTTTAACAGCTCCATGCTTGTAGTCCTTTAACAGCTCCATAGTTGTAGTCCTTTTACAGCTCCATACTTGTAGTCCTTTAACAGCTCCATGCTTGTAGTCCTTTAACAGCTCCATACTTGTAGTCCCCAGTTCAAGTATCTTGGAGTCATACTGGACTCGAACTTGACTTTTAAGAAACATATCAAGAAAGTATCCAATACCATTCAATTCAACTTGCAACATTTTAAACAAATTAGACCTTTCTTAACTGTCAATGCTGCAAAGTCATACCTCCACTGTCTGATTCTCTCCCACATTGAATACTGTTTGACAAACTGGTCGTTTGCTTGTGCCACAAACCTGAAACCCATAGAACAGCTGTACAAGAGAGCTATCAAGGGGTTTGACAGAAATAATTCATACCACCACTGTACCATCCTTGAGAAACACAATTTCTTGAGTTTTGACAATTTTAAGTCTTTTAAAAGTACGTGTTTTATTTATAAATGTTTACATGGACTGCCCCCCCCCCCTCCCTTAGGGGAATTCATCCACAAAAAACACACTGGACGCTGCACTAGGTCAGAGACCAGAGGAGACTGTGAAGTCCACCGTAGACAGACCACTTTTGGACAAAATGTCCTCACCATTAAAGGCAGCTCGTTGTGGAATAGCCTCCCAACTGAGATACGGAATTGTCCCACTCTCAATAGTTTTAAAGGACAACTCAAAGAATGGTTGAGAAACAACCAGACGTGCGATCACCGCTAAATGCACTTTAACACAGGGGTATCTTCTCTTGCACTTTATATGTCGTAGCTGCTACAGTGTACTGCCATGTGGTTAATGCTTGTATGCTGCTCATGCTCTTTCTGCATATCATGTATTTATTTTTGCTGTGTATATAAATGTCATGTTCTTATATGTTGTATGTGACTACGGATGGAAATTAGCTCAAAGCTAAAATCCGGCTCATTTACACTTGTAAGCATTATTTTGTTTTAAAGTGTTCATCAATGCGCACTGTCCCTGTTCAAAGAAACAATTAAATGAAACAGCTCCATAGTTGTAGTCCTCTAACAGCTCCATAGTTGTAGTCCTCTAACAGCTCCATAGTTGTAGTCCTTTAACAGCTCCATAGTTGTAGTCCTTTAGCAGCTCCATAGTTGTAGTCCTTTAACAGCTCCATAGTTGTAGTCCTTTAGCAGCTCCATAGTTGTAGTCCTTTAACAGCTCCATAGTTGTAGTCCTTTAACAGCTCCATAGTTGTAGTCCTTTAACAGATGCTCTCCTGCTGCTTGTAGTTCTTAAAGGATGTAGAGACGGCATTAACAGAAACTCTCTCTGATCTGAAGCTGCTGTAAAGAAATGTTCTCTGGAGCTGGAATATAATGTGACTTATTTTATAGTTTTTATTGACATTGTTTGTTACGAGCTTGTTGTTTCTGATGTTGTTAAAGTGCTAATCCAAAGTATATCATCTGAATGATGACCTGCTGTTACTGTGAGGCTTGAACCGTTTTGATCTGAAAGCTCCTTTCTGATGTTCTCTGTTGCTCTGCAGGGTTTCTATGCTGTCATTAAGCTGTACCATTTATATCCAAGTGTTTGAATAAAACATGAAACAAGTCAATCTGTGAGTTTGGACTGATATTAATTATATATTTTCATATTTGTTGCATAGATGCACTTTAATGAAAGTTTTTATACTCGTTTTAATTATCATTTGAGAGCATTTTACGACTTTATTAAATAAGTTGGTAGAGAGTGACAGAAAACTTAAGAGAGGTGAAACACATCTGTGAACAGGTTGTTTAACAGATACTGCATAATAAATAATAAAGGGTATTTATATTTGTATTAATATACCACTTAAGATACAAGAGACTAAGCTCAAAGTGCTCACAGAAACACATTTAACAAATAATACAGTTGTAAAAAAGATGATAAATATATAGACTCAGTGAAAGAAGATAAAGACAATACATTAAGAGAGACATCATTGAGAATTACTAAAACTAAATTAAAGAAAAGTCAAAATTAAATTAAAAAGGGACATTATTTGTCAGGCATTCATTTTTCTAATTCAGGTTTTCCCCTCACATGACTTCACATACTAAATATTTGTTTTACAATAGTTTAAGATATATTAGTACATGGTTTTATCCTGATTTCACATTAACATCAGTACACTTTCTAAATGTAGTGTACATGTTTCTTTATGTTATCAGTGGTAGATTGCTGGATGGCTGCTCCTCTGTTACTCTGTTCTTATTCAACAGGCTGAAGTCACCATAAGGAAGGAGTAAGAACCAGTTTTAATCTTCCTTATTTACTTAATCTAACTTTCACTTTCTCCATAATAAGTGGAATGACAGGATTTAGATTTAACAAAGTCACTGTTGAACACATTCTTTGTAAATAAACAGTTCAAGTCTGTGTTGATTTTGAAGATGTTCTTAGTGCTGTTGGCTGGTAGCCATTTGGCATGACTGCTGTGTGTGTGTGTGTGTGTGTGTGTGTGTGTGTGTGTGTGTGTGTGTGTGTGTGTGTGTGTGTGTGTGTGTGTGTGTGTGTGTGTGTGTGTGTGTGTGTGTGTGTGTGTGTGTGTGTGTGTGTGTGTGTGTGTGTGTGTGTCTTAGTCTTAGTCTTTCAAAATGTAGTTCATTGTTACCACTCTTGAAAAAAATGTAGGAGGAAGACTTCTTCTTGGGAAGTTCATCTTAAAATATGTGAGCAGTGCATGCTGGGAGATTTGCACCCTCCTCATCACAAAGTTACTGGGAATTTAACTAATGCAGTCAAATAATAAAGATCCACATCACAAAATAACTTCTTAATTTGTGCTAAACTAAATCTGCTTTTATTGTGGAGAAATGCACCGGAAGTGCTTCTGCTAACAAAGTAAGCTGCAGGTGAGTTCAGGTGAAACAGTGCAGTGTGGTGGAACATTACGGGACATAATTCACTGTGGTATATAGTGTGTGTTGCACCACGGACCGGTTAGAGAGAGTACCTGGTGGTTGTTATCATTCTAGCTTGAGTAGCATGTATGCAAGTTATTCTTCCCTTCTGTAAACCTAATGGAAAATAAAGTGTGGAGTTCCATACTCAACACGCTGCCTCCGACTCCCATTCATTGGCTCTACACTGGTGACCCTGACGTTTTCGAGATAGTTTCCGAAGACTTAGTGAACAAGACTGATAGCGATGTTTATATTAAACTGCCGGAGTTTTGGAAACATGCCGCTACGGCGTGGTTCGCACACGTGGAGGCACACTTTGCCTGCTGCCAGGTCCGTGACGAGGACCTGAAGTATTTTCACGTGGTGAGGGCGCTGGGGAGCTCCACGTCGTCCAGGTTGGGTCGGATTTATCGCAGATCCCCCACGCCAGGGCTAATATGAGGCGATTAAAGCCCTTCTCCTTAAGACATTTACATTATGTGCTAAGGAGAGGGCTCGCCAGATTTTTGAGATTCAGGGTCTGGGGGACAGCAAGCCGTCCCAGCTCATGGAGAAGAGGCTGAATCTGCTGGGGGGGGAAGATGTTTGTGGAGACGTTCCTGCGCCACTTGCCGCCTCGGGTTCAGACGGCGCTGGCCAACACGACCATCACTGAACCCCGCGCCCTGGCTGAGGAGGCTGACCGTTTCTTCCTGGCGACCCAGCAGCCCGGTGCAGATGTGCTCGCTGCAACGCTCAGTGCCCCCTCGCCGGTTAGGAGGGCTTGGGGCGGACCGCAGTTGACAACGGCTAATGGCAGCCCCATCCGCACTTATGGTGTGAGGCAGCGTTTCCGCCAGGGGGGCATCTTGCCGTCATTTGACGCCCTTATTCAGCTCGGAACACCCCTGAACTCGAGCCGAAGGCGTCCAAAAAAATAAATAATTCGAGAGAAGATTGAGTTTTTATCGCTTGAAATGACGAAAATGAAAAAGGACAAGGACATCCCTCTGTTGGAGGGGCAAAGGAGTCTGGTGGGATTATTTTCGCCGCCAGCAAAGCGTGTTCCTGTGACGGAAAGTGTACTGCCGGCGAGCCTCGGCGGGGGTGCGAGTGAAGCACGCGCGTGAACTGCGAGCGCCGGAGCCTCGCAGCGGCGAAACTGAGGCTCCGTGGTAAACTGTGGTAAAATGAAGAGCCGTTTAGGAGCCGAAAGAGCTCTTCTTAGTGAGCTGAGCCAAATGATCCAGAATTCCCATCACTAATACGTAAAGAGATCGTATCTATAAGGGACGGCTCAATTCAAAATTCAAGTCACGTGACACGACGTGACGTCACACACCCCCTGACGTCTCCTCTGCACATCGTCCCCAAGCCTAATGGTGGTTGGCGCCCGTGTGGGGACTACCGCCCCCTCAACGACGCCACGACACCCGACCGTCAGGACTTTTCGGCGCACCTGGCGGGTAGGCTCCTGTTTTCTAAGGTGGACCTTGTGGATACCACCAGGTGCCCATGCATCCCCTGGACATTCCCAAAACGGCGGTGATAACGCCATTTGGGTTGTTTGAGTTCCTGCGGATGCCTTTTGGGCTCAAGAATGCCGCTCAAACATTCCAGCGCCTGATGGATTCGGTGCTGCGGGACTTACCGTTTGTGTTCGTCTACCTGGACGACATACTCGTCGCCAGCACTTCTGAGGAGTAACACCTGTCCCACCTCCGGGCCCTTTTCACGAGGCTCAGCCAACACGGGTTGATAATCAACCCTGCAAAGTGTCTGTTCGGGCTGTCTGACATTGACTTCCTTGGGTACCGCAACACCGAGGGCGGGGCAGCACCCCTGCCGGCGAAGGTTGGGGCTGTCGCAGCGTTTCCTCGCCCGCACACGTCTTGGTCGCTCCGTGAGTTCCTAGGGATGGTGACCTTCTACGACCGTTTCATCGCCCGGGGTGCCCACAATATGCGGCCGCTGTATGAGGCATTGAAAGATAAGGCCCCCATCCAGGAGATCGACTGGACGGCGGAGGCTGAGGTGGCCTTTAAGGAGGTCAAGACCGCGCTGGCTCAGGCGGCCCTGTTGTTGCATCCGTCACCCACCATTACCACAGACGCATCGGACTATGCCTTCGGTGGGTGCATGAGCAGTGGGTGGAGGGCGCCTGGCAACCACTCGCCTTTTTCAGCCGCCAGCTGACGCCCAGGGAACGCACGTACAGCGCTTTTGACCGGGAGCTCCTTGGACTCTGGCTGGCCGTGCGGCACTTTGCTGGAAGGCCGTGAATTTACGGCGTTCGTTAACCACAAGCCGCTCACGTTCGCCATGTCCAAGGTGGCGGAGCCTTGGTCTGCTCGCCAGCAACGACAGCTTTCCTACATCTCGGAGTTCACCACGGACATCCAGCACGTGGCTTGCAAGTCAAACCTGGTCACAGATTGCCTCTCCAGGGTTGTCATCGGGGGCCGTCCAGTTGGGCCTCGGCTATACCCGCATGGCAGCGGACCAGGTCACAGACCCCAGCGTCCAGGCCCTGAAGGGGGCTGACGTGGGGCTGCACCTGGAGGATGTGGTTTTCGGCGACGTGGGCGTTACTCTCCTGTGTGATGTCTCCACGGGCCAGCCGTGTCCAGTCGTTCCCACCAGCTGGAGGCGCTCCATGTGCACCCCGTCGTCAAACCTTCGGTGCGGATGGTGGCCGCGAAGTTCGTCTGGCGGGGGCTCAAAAAGGACGTGAGGGCTTGGGCCGGCACGTGCTTGGCTTGCCAGCGTGCTAAGGTGCACCGCCACACGAAGGCCCCCGTGGAGTGATTCCTGGTGCCTGAGAGGAGGTTTGACCACGTCGACATCGATCTGGTTGTTCCATTACACTCCTCCCAGGGTTTTTCCTACCTAGCTAACTATGATGGACAGGACGACCCGTTGGCCGGAGGCGGTCCCACTCACGTCGACAGCGGCGGCTGACATAGCCCGGGCCTTCATTGCGACATGGGTGTGTCGTTTCGGCACCCCTTCAGACATTTCCTCAGACCGTGGTTCGCAGTTCACGTCCGAGCTCTGGAACGCCATGGCCGGAGGTTTGGGGGTGAAGCTCCACCGGACAACCGCTTATCACCCTCCGGCCAACGGCCTATGCGAGCATTTCCATCTCCCTCAGGGCCTGCCTGAGGGACGGTAATTGGGTCGACAAGCTGCATTGGGTTATGCTGGGCCTGAGGACCGCGCCTTAGGAGGATCTGCAGTGCTCCACGGCTGAGATGGTCTACGGTCAGCCGCTGGGGGTTCCAGGGGATTTCCTCCCCAACACATCGGCCCCCTGGTCGGCGACGGCCCAGTGAGCTTTCCTGCAGGACGCCGCTAAGGCCTTTGCTCCGATCCCCACTGCTCAGCACGGCACTCAGGGTTCCCGGGTTCCCGTGGGGCTTCGCTCGGCGGAACACGTGTTCATCCGGCACGACGCTCACAGAGGCCCCCTGCAGCCCCCTTACGACGGGCCTTTCCGGGTCTTGGCACACGGGGGCAAGCCCTTGGTGGTCGACCTGGGTGGCAAGGCCGAGCACGTCTCGGTGAACCGGGTTAAGGCTGCTCACCTGGACTTGGACCAGCCGGTGGTGCTGGCACGGTCTCCGCGACGGGGCCACCCCCCCCGGCCTTGACCCCTGTCACCGAATTGGGGCCTGCGGTTCCGGTCCCACCTCTCCCAGCGGCCGCTCCTGCAGAGGTCGCCTCCCCGGCTCCCGTTCTCCGGAGTCGTGGTGGTCGGCCTGCCTTTCCTCCCCGCCGCACGGACTTTGTGTATGGGTGAATTCTGGGGGGGCTTGTGTGGTGGAACATTACGGGACATAATTCACTGTGGTATATAGTGTGTGTTGCACCACGGACCGGTTAGAGAGTGTATCTGGTGGTTGTTATCATTCTAGCCAGAGTAGCATGTATGCAAGTTATTCTTCCCTTCTGTAAACCCAATGGAAAATAAAGTGTGGAGTTCCATACTCAACACGCCGACTCCGACTCCCACTCATCGGCTCTACAGCAGTGAATATGTGGTTGAATTGTAGTTTTTTATATAATACATATATTCAGTGTTAGTGTTACGGTGCTTTGTGTATGTTGTCAGTCAGTCGGATACGTTTTGTTTTTCAGAATTCACCAAATAAAATGAGGACGGGGCTTTTATTCTGAAGGACTCGAAGCAGGAACTGATGCAGAAACCTCTAGAAGACTTCTATTTTGCGCATGTGAGAGATTATGGGAAGTGATTGGGATGGGCTGGAGTGTGTGTGAGGAGTGTGTGCAGTTTAACCCTCCAGCATGATGAAGCAGCTTCCTCTTCTTCTTTTTCTTCCTCTTCTTCCTCTTCTTCTTCTCTTCAGTCTCCTGACTGGAAACTCGTCTGCCTGCACAAACGGTGAGAACACTTTCACTCTTATTCACACAACATTACGTCATTTTGGTAATTTAATTACATCTAAAAGGCTGAAAAAAACATGCAGGAGTCTGGAAACAGAATATTATTAGTCTGCTTTTTATTGGTCATAGGGAAATGTAGAACAATATCTAAAGTAATGCATCATCAGAAGAAAGCCTATGAAGAAATGGAGCGCTTCTTATCAGTCTAAGCCATAATCATCATCTTATTGTAATAGGCCTTTATATTGCTAGTGCTCTCATAAAAACACCATTAAGGGATGTCTTTACACAAAAACATGTATGGATCTTTATAAAATAAATAAAGTATTCAGCTTAGATTCAGTGTTCTTGTTCTCCAATAGGATTCAATGTAATATCATTTCTGGTAAAATGAGAGACAGAGAGCAAAGAAATCATAGATATGACATCAGAATGTATTGCTATGAAGACAGATGAAAAATAAGTCTTCATTAAAAAATATAAAACTATTGGTATCAATTTTTAACCTTGCATTCATCCATTTTGTTCAATATGTTCACATTTCTAAGTCATGTACAGTTAATATTATTTTTTCCCAGGTTCAGGTGTTAGCTAGAGGCTTGGAAAAATGTTTTAAAATGTTTTTAACCTGCTCTGATTTTACTCAAAGGGGACCTATCATGCAAAATGCACTTTTTGATGTCTTTCATACATCAACATGTGTCCCCGGTGTGTCAGGGAACTCACGCAGTCAGAAAATAAAACCCTCTCTCTTTTCATCCGTACCCAAATCTTTAAAAACGGGGCCACAACGGAGCTGATCCAGATTTGCGTACGATATGACGTAATATCTGAAATGTAGGCTGGCTTTAAACCCACGGCCCTATCTTAAATCAACACCGCTGAGCTAAAGGCGTCTAATCACATATTAAAGTGTAAATGTTGCACATCATATCTTCTTATTGTTTTCTTAGAAAGGTGCACCTTCATATTCGGATGACAATCAGTGTTTGTTGGGAAAATACTGAATGTACTCTTCCAGTATCTGAGTCCACATGATAACAAAGGTATCCCAACTGTAGCTGTGAACATGACAGGATGTCTGATTACCTAGAAGAGCATCAGGACTGTTTTAGGCATATGATAGCTATGTGATTAACATGATGATTCAGCCTCTATGGAGATAGACATATGACAAGCATGATCATTTCTGACGTGGAGCTAATCTGAAGTAAACATTGAATACTGCTTTCTATTCCTCCATCTTGTGACTGTGTAACTCCCTCTCTTGGATATCAGCATGTGAAGGACACTGTTCAGGAACTAGTTGATGCTCTGTATGTGATGACTACTTCCATTCTTGAGAGGATCAGAAATACATGGATCCTCAGATTGAAGCTCAAGCCGGTGACCAGTGATATTTTTCTAACAGTGTTGCAGGATATTTTGGTCGTCGTTTTTTTTAATCTGATCCATTTAATCCAGATCTAAAATGTATAAAACTCTGACTTTTTAATCAAACTGCTCATAAACTGGTGTGTGTGTGTGTGTGTGTGTGTGTGTGTTTGTGTGTGTGTGTGTGTGTGTGTGTGTGTGTGTGTGTTCAGACTCTGCAGGTGAACACACTGAGTAACACATGTTTCTATCTTCCAGCTGACGGCAAAGTGATCTCCACAGAAGGGACAGATGTTATTTTACCCTGCTCCCCCAGCACCAGAGAAAACCTCCTAAACAAACTGTTTGACTGGAAGAAGGTCGGTCAGGGAGGAGACACTCAGCACGAAGTCTTCATGTACGATTCTGCTGTTCATTATGAACGTCATTCAGGTCAGAGTGAGCAGTTTAAAGGACGAGTCTCACATTTTCAAAATGAACTGAAGCATGGAAACGCCTCCATCTTCATCAGGAAGACGAAGGTGATCGACAGTGGAAGTTACACCTGCGTTTTTCCACATCTAAAGCCTGATGAAGAATTCTGCATTGAGCTCGTTGTTGGTGAGTATTCTCATAAAACAGCAAATAAGCCTACTTATATACAGAAATAAACAAATCTCATGTACAAGTCTCACCTGCAGCATTCATTCTCCTGTGAGACAATGTTCATCTGCTCTGTCCCTGTGAAATAAACAGACACACTGTTGGATAACCATCAGCCATATTAGTGAAACATGTTCTCATGTTACTGTCCAGCAGACACTATTTCTGTAAGGATTGACACAAACAAGCTAAATCTGAGATGGCGCTTCTTTTTAATATTGAGATAGTACATATTTGTTGTATAACACGTTTCTGAGGACAGCTGATAATATCATCCAAGAATTGTAACACACTCCTGTTTTTTTGCCTTTCAGATCCTATCTTAACCTCTTGAGGCTTATCACAGTTATGTACATGTATGCCTCTTTATATACTCCAATTTGAACCTCTTATTTTTTCCAAGGTCATGAGGTTCTGAAATACATCCATTGAGTCATTGTTAATTAATCTCTAAGCTTTTATGCAGTGTGTTCGTCTTCCTTGTAGCACTAACACAGGTTGTGCAAGGAGGGAATTCATGGAAAAACTAAGACATTATTTGTTATTCTCCTTTTATTTCATATTTTACATACAGTAAATCAGTCACAATAAGGGCCATCAGGCTGATATTTACAGAATATCTACCATAACTTGTGTTTAATGTCTGTACAAAATTTGAAGTTTATTGACAGAAGTGGCTCTGAGATATTTTAGAAAGTGCAGTACAGATCACCTCCAGCAGAGGACTCTATAGCTCTGTTAAACTTATTCAAAGTTACCAAACAATAATAACAAATCTCTTTTTAATTATGAAAAATTGAACCTAAGTGTTAGATCTAACCATAAAATGATGTTGTTAACATTTTAATAAATATTTACATATTTATAATCATTAAATCCTGCCACCATGAACATATAAGTAAAGTTTCTCAGTTATGTGGGTCTCCTACTGCACAGACAGTCCAGATACATTCACTTCCATATATGGTCAGGCAGGTAATATCATTGGCTCCAAGCTCACCTAGTTTTCAGAATGCTGGCTTACCATTGGAGGAAAGTAGCTGTCAATAAGAAACACATGGCGCGCACGTCAAGGAGCTCACCTGTGATTGGCTGAATGAGTTAAAGGGCTGTTAATGACGTCACTTTAGTTCGTAGAAAGATGCCGATTGGTTCATTTTGTTCGGGGGCTTTAACTGATTTCAGAGATACCGAACATCATTGGTTAAATATGTTGTCAATACTTTAAATTGACAGAAATAAAGTTGTTTTGAAAGTTTGACGAGCGGAGCTAAAACTCAACGAGGGACACAAATGACTTTTATTCACCATATTTTTGACTGCCGCTTACACTGAAACAAGGTACATTTAATCAGTTGACTTTTCTTCTTTAAAACGAGACCGCTTTTGTCTATAAATGTGTGTTTTTGGAGCTTTAAATACATTTGAACCACGACTAGATTGAATAGCCGTTAAGTAGCTAACGGTTTACTGCCGTAAAGTAAAACACGACCGTTTACATGTTCTTATTTCTGTAATTACATTGTTAAGTCTGTTGAAAAGACGAACATTTTAGGTTTCAAACAAGGTATAATTTGTTTGTTATGACTTATAACGTAATATGAAATACTGTAGTTTCTTTTAAAAAATATTATATACACGTAAATCTCGGGTCGTCTGCAACCTCCGCGCTTTATAACGTTAACTGTCAGAACCATCCCAGGTGAGTCTTGATTTTTACGACATCGCTCTCTACCTCTCAGGTCTGATATTCAAAAACACTTTACACGTTACTGTGTTGACAAATGGAGATTATTCCTCTGTGTTTAAATCACCTGTATATTCCTGTAGGTTTAGTGTGGTTTAGGTTTAGTTTAGGTTTAGGGTACACTATTTAAGTGAGGGCTGTTTACTACTATCATAATATTGTTGTAGTAATTTTATATAAATCAGCCTCAATACTTTCTATATGTATAATTATTGTTTGGGATCAATGTTTGTAATTTAAGAAAGATATATTAATAATGTCATGGGTCTCAAAGACAGGTCACGCAAAAACGAAGCAAAAAATAATGGTTATCTGAAAGTCTTCAGTGTCATCATACAAGTCACAGAAAGTTATTTTACTGATGATAAGTTACCAAAAGTTAAATTACAATAGTTTGAAATATGTTCAGCCTATTCCAAACAAAGCTCAGGGGTTTATGTGTGTTGTGATGGGTTGTTACACATTTCTATCCTTTCCATCTTAAATACACTTATACACCATCAGAGAGGGGATGAACACAAATAATGTTAGTATTTCTAAATCTCTAATTGCTCTTTACAAGCTCTAGTTTATGCTGTGTTCACAGGTGCATCTCCAGAACCCTCGGTCACAATTCTTGAGGAAACAAAGGGCTGGTCTCTGCTTCAGTGTTTGGTCCGAGGATCTTTTCCAAAACCTAAAGTAGAGTGGCAGGACAGTTCTGGAAACATGGTCCCTGCTGCAGAGCCTCAGGTCTCAGAGAGAGGAGGCAGCTACGACGTGATCCTCCAAACTACTGTCACCAAGACAGACAACTACAGCTGTGTAGCTTCACAGGAGGAGATCAAGCATCAGAGTAAACCTGCACACATCTACGTGCATCTCAGTGGTGAGATATCATTTAAATTGCTCATGTGTTGTTGTTTTTTTATATTTAATATGTGTCATACTAAACACAAAGGAAAAATGAATTCACTTTTAGGAGCATGTACATTAACTCTGATTATACACTGATAGAGTATTTGCTTTAGGTGATGTGAAGTCACTCTGATGGTTAGCTTCATGCTTGTTGTTCCAGTGTTTCAGATCGATTGGTCACTGAAAGTGGAGTTTAGCACTTTTACTCCTAAAACTCTTCTTTCTGCCTCCTGAGGATGATCACTAATATCTAATATGTACAAACATGTTTTTGTTTATGATGATATTTAGTACTACAAATGACAGACTGCATGCCACTGAGTCCCTTATTTACAGAAAAATAAAAACTCTTATAGGCTTCATACATTAAACTTGATGTTGTACAGGTATACCTCATAAAGTGAACACTGAATGCATCACTGACAAGAGAACTCTGATGACACAACAGGTGCACGTGCTTTTTAATACCCTATATGTGTATAAAACGTTAGTGTATTAAGAGTCAGTGTCTAATCACAAGTTCTGGAACCAAGCAATGAGTTAATAAACGACCTGAAGGTTCCTCTGAGGTAAACACTGAATCAGGAGAAATATGGAATCTTAATCCCTGATGATATTTTGGGAATTCCTTTCAAATGAATATAGTTTTATTAAAAGGAGAAGCTACTGTGGTTTCCCCTAAGGCTTTATATTTAAATACATTTCTGGAGGTCTAACAAAGCAGACTGGAAACAAGTGGATTCAGAGGAAGTTTAATACAGAAAACCCAAAGTCCTCAATATTCACATCAGTTGTAATACTCCTAGTACGTTACATAATATCCAGGTGTGTGTTCCAGTATGAGCTGAGAGTAACTGTCTCTGCTCACAGAGGGGATTCATGCAGACTGAGAAATACATGATTACCTCAACCTGGAATATCAGACAGACGTATATGACTTATCAACTCAACTGTAATATCTTTCATGGAGGCAGGTGAACACTAGGGCCGTTTCTCAATGTCGAGTAAACCTGCTGCAGAGCCACTATTTCAAGTATACTACGTCATCGAGTGGCGCCGAAGGACTGTTTAAATGCATGTTAAATGCCCAGCATTCGGCGCCACTCGATGATGTAGTATACTTGAAATAGTGTCTCTGCAGCAGGTATACTCGACATTGAGAAACGGCCAATGTCTACCTGTCACACACAACACATTTCATCTCATGATAAATAGCTTTAGCATAATAAATATAGCGTAAAAAGTTAAAGAACGTCCTCTCTGTAAATGTGCTTCTGTCACGAGTCAGAATAATGTTTGCAGATATCCTAATGCTCTAATCTTTAACAGAGTATATGAACATAAGTGTACTGTTTTCACCACAAGGCTCTGTGGCCAACCTCGTGATTAGCAAATCATGTGAATGCAGATTAATAGTTACCAAACTTTAGGTAGACTTGTTTGAAATATGAGATACTGTCAGATGGGATGGGAAAATGAGACTCATATTGTCAGGGCTTCCTTTTGTTTTAACTTCATCTTATACATGATCTAATAACCATTTCCAAGAAAATAAATGAGCAAAAAACATCTAAATATTTCATTTATGAAGCTGTTTATCATCTGTTGTTTCTATTATGTTCCCAGGTGCAGCTTCAAAACCACATGTCCTAATTCTTGATCAAACAAAGGACCAGTCGCTGCTTCAATGTGAGATTCTTGGAGCTTTCCCTAAACCTCTCCTCCAGTGGAGGGACAGTTCTGGAAACATGGTCCCTGCTGCAGAGCCTCAGGTCTCAGAGAGAGGAGGCAGCTACGACGTGATCCTCCAAACTACTGTGACCAAAACAGACAACTACAGCTGTGTAGCTTCACAGGAGGAGATCAAGCATCAGAGTAAACCTGCACACATCTACGTGCCTCTCAGTGGTGAGATTCTCCCTACATTATTCTCTTTTTGTGTGATTTAATATGTGTTTTAAATGTGTCTTCAGACTGATCACAGAGTGAATTTCCTCTCAGCACCAGACGTTGTGATGAAGACCTCTGCAGGAGTTAAAAAGGTTTCAATCTGCAGTGTTTCCCCTAGGATGGAGTCATAGCAGCGGTGCTAAGGCACGCGGGCCCAGCAAAATGTGAGCGCGGCGCGCGTGGACATTTTAAGTGTGTGCGCGTGTGAAGTGCTTCCCGCCATTATGTTTCTATGTGTCTGCCAGCACAAGAAAGACACATACATCATTAAAGGCTTCAAATGTATTCAGTATTGTATGAACATAATTGGTGGTTGGACATCACATCCTCTAGGGGGGTCCGGGGTATGCCCTCCCGGGAAGATTTTTTTTTACATTTTAATATAAAATGCTTCAATCTCTAAACACCCATATGAAAAAGATCGTACATTTTAATAATCAAATAATTGAACATACCAATAACCTACCATAGCCAATAACACATATGTAACTTATTTTATTTTTGTTGTTCATTTACATCACTTTCATCTGGCAATTTTTTAGTCTTTTTTCTTCTAATTTTTTATGTCTGCTTCAACTTGCTGTTGTCTGTCTTGTCAGGCAGTTTTCCTTCAGCTCTGAAAATGACAGCTTTCCCGCGTATCAGTGTTTCCCCTATATGTTTTCAGCAGCAGCGCTGCGCCGCTGCTGAAAACATATAGGGGAAACACTGATCTGAGTGGAAAGTTTAATCTGAAACTCTGAGCCTCCTCTTCATGAAAGAGATGAGAGGAAGAGTGAGAGTGAAAGAGTCTGAGAAAATAAAGAGCTGCAGTTTGTAGTGAATACTGAGATCAGTGACATCAACACACACACACACACACACACACACACACACACACACACACACACACTGTAAACCCCTCCAACAGCTCCCCTCTCAGACCAAATGGAGACAAACAGGAACTCTGAGTTCAGTCTGAATTCAGCTTTCTTAGAAACATGTTAGTCATTGATCACTGAGACTTTCTACAGCTGAGATGAAACATGAAGACCACGTTCACCTTCTCTCAGAGTTCCATTCACTGCCTTTAAACACAGGAAGACTTTGAGGACAGAAGACATGGAGACGTGTCGTGCAGCTCTACTCCAACATCAACACAAGCTGAGGATCTGATCTGAGTATCAGCTGCTGTCAGATACATGACATCAGAGAGCTTGGGTTTGAGTCTGGATGCTCATGAGTCAGATACATGACATCAGAGAGCTTGGGTTTGAGTCTAGATGCTCATGAGTCAGATACATGACATCAGAGAGCTTGGGTTTGAGTCTAGATGCTCATGAATCAGATACATGACATCAGAGAGCTTGGGTTTGAGTCTAGATGCTCATGAATCAGATACATGACATCAGAGAGCTTGGGTTTGAGTCTAGATGCTCATCAATCAGATACATGACATCAGAGAGCGTGGGTTTGAGTCTAGATACTCATCAATCAGATACATGACATCAGAGAGCGTGGGTTTGAGTCTAGATACTCATGAGTCAGATACATGACATCAGAGAGCTTGGGTTTGAGTCTAGATGCTCATGAGTCAGATACATGACATCAGAGAGCTTGGGTTTGAGTCTAGATGCTCATGAGTCAGATACAACACCACAAGGATCTCATCAGGCTCTAACCATCTATCAGTTTCAGATGGTTGGAGAAAACATTACCAATAAATATATGTATTTTGTTTCCAGTGTTCCTCTTTTATTTTCCCAATCACTCTGACATGTTTTCTTTTGTATTTTAGGAGAACAACCAGAGAGGAGCTCAGGTTAGTCCTGATTTTAACTAATCTAATATTTAACTGCTCAAATAGTGTTAGACTTGATTCTTTGTGAATGTGTGTGTAGAGCCCTGAGTCTTTACCTCAGTGTGTCCTCAGAGCAGAATCTGTACATGTTCTTTATAGAGTTTTCTGAATGAGTGAAAGTGTATTTGTGTTTGGAGGCTCTGCTGCATAAACCCAGAGTGAGTTTCCCTCTGTAGAAACATCAGGATGTTAATCTGCTCTTCACTGAGCTGCAGTCAGGGAGGAGGACCTTCTGTAGTTCAGGAGGAGGAGCAGAACCTCTCTGTAGAAACACTCAAAGTACACTTTAGTCATTAGAGAATCAGCAAGCTAGTATCACATGTTATAAGATGATCCATGTTTAAATGTGTCAGATCAGAGGGACTTTATCTCTCAGATAGATGCAGTAAAACACGAATATATTGCCCTCTGACATGTTTTGGAGTATACATCAAACTAAATGGACACACTCATGTAATTTGTAGAGGAAAGTGTGTGTGAGATCAGAGTGAACATCTCTGTTTTCTCTGCAGAGCTCAGCTTCAGATGTTCTCACTGAGAGCTTGAATCTGATGAGAACAACATGCTCTGACCGTCTGAGTGACATGAACCTTTCTCTTTAGGGTCAGGGTCGAACACTGGATGGATTGTTCTTTCTGCAGTTCTTGGCGCTGGTTTTTTTGTAGTTCTCGTGGTTCTTGTTGTTGGAGGTGTTGTTGTAGTTCGGGTTGTATCCAAGGATCGCATCAAACTAAATCAACTTAACGGTAGGTTTAAATAATGTTTACATCAACAGATTCAACATCATTTGTATTATTAATTGCTGGTATTTACAACCGGACTATCCTAAAGTCAGGTGGGGTCTTCTTAAATATAATTTTGTTTTGTTTTCCTTCCTGCAGAAAAGATAGAGAAACTTGAAGATGAACAGAAGAAGACTTCCTCCCAAGACACGCTTCCTGCTGAATCTGTAGCTGATTCTCCTGAGAATAAAATCCTACTGAGGTCAGATCAGTGAGTCAGAAAGACAGTGAGTCAGATCAGTGAGTCAGAAAGACAGTGAGTCAGATCAGTGAGTCAGAACAGTGAGTCAGAAAGGTCACCGGGTTGACCTGTGCTGAGGTGTGTGTGTGTGTTTACACTGTGTGTTGTACACCGTACTGTGTGATATGTGAGACATTTGATCTGCTCCTCATTTATTTCTGAGAGAGTTTAAGAGCTGGTTAAGGGTTCACAGGTCAAATATCAAACTCCTGTAAATTGCAAACATTTAAGTAGAAGAAAACTTGAAGTAAGAGTAAATTCATGTAATCCTGTATAAAACTACATTCTGATCCTCAGCTGTGAAACACCTGCATGCTGTCAGTTAGTCCTCAGCTGAGTGAACGGATGAATGAGGGACATTTTAACAGCTCCATAGTTGTAGTCCTTTAACAGCTCAATAGTTGTAGTCCTTTAACAGCTCCATACTTGTAGTCCTTTAACAGCTCCATACTTGTAGTCCTTTAACAGATGCTCTCCTGCTGCTTGTAGTTCTTAAAGGATGTAGAGACGGCATTAACAGAAACTCTCTCTGATCTGAAGCTGCTGTCTCGCTGTAAAGAAATGTTCTCTGGAGCTGGAATATTATGTGACTTATTTTATATGTTTGTATTGACATTGTTTGTTACGAGCTTGTTGTTTGTGATGTTCTTAAAGTGCTAATCCAAAGTATATCATCTGAATGATAACCTGCTGTTACTGTGATGCTTGAACTGTTTTTATTATATATGTGTTAATGTTGATCTCTGATGCACTGCAGGGTTTATCACGTGATTAAAGCTTTAACATTTATGTCCAAATGTTTGAATAAAACATCCTCTGAGCTTCTGATGACTTGAATGATTTATTTATGGGACTCATATTAACTCATTTTAGTCTTGACCTAAGATTTTCATTGTCATATCTACACTGTAGCTATGTACAAAGGACAATAACATCCTTGAATCTTGAATATATTTTTACATATATTATTTTTTAATGTACACATGGTTTAACTCCACAAAAGAAGGGCTTTAAAGTCTCCTCCGTCTCCTCCTTTACTCTGACCACAACCACTCATCTGTAAAGAGTCATGACTGTATCTGATCAATGTGACAGATATGTCCACAGACAGAAAAATGAGCACCCAGAAAAGTATACCTTTAAACTCCTCTGTGGTAGTTCCTGCTACAGGAGCACATTTTGAAATCACACAGACTCACAAACAATACCAGGCTGAGATAATAATATGGGGAATAACGGGAGTTATCAATTTCACTAATATCACGTGACTGGGATGAAACAGTGTCATGGCACACCTTCTGGAGCCTGCAAATTCACGGTCTCTGGCACCACCCAGTGGGTTTTGCAATTAAGGGACAGGATCTTTATTTCATTTTGATATGTGTTCTGTACCAAACCTGGATGTTTTATTAAGTCTGTAGAATACTGCTTGTAGGCCCGGACCTGTTCGAATAACAGAAATATTGTGGGTTGCCATGGGGACGTTACCCGCACATTTTCGTAAAGCAAAAACATTTTATTTTTTGTTTGCTGTAAGTTGTTTGTATGTTTGCACTTTATCAACACCAAGTTACATTCATTACTGTTACAATGAGTCTTGATGGTTTGTAAAATAATAAAATGTATTAATTAATTAAAAAAAACATGGGGACGTTCTCTTTCTACGTTCATGACGCAATCACGCAGAGCTACGTTAAGGCGGAAGTGGGCGTGGTTAAATGTGAACTGGGTTTGAAAATCGATAGACGAGCATTTATTTTATGTAATTCTTACTTACCTTATATGTCATTGTCTACCCCCGATGAACCCATATGCTTTTATTTATGTCCTTGAATAAAAAATAGGAAACAACACCCATGGTCGATAATCATGTTTAAACTTGCAGTAAGTAAATATCACCGGTATTACAAATAACTCATCGCTCTGGTTCAGATTAATGTTGTCAGGTTTTTTGTGTTTCTCTTTTCTTCTTTGCGGAACACCTCTGTGTCAAATTTACAACATTTAAGGCACTTAGTTTCGGTTAATAACATTGAATAGTGCAAATACAGTATAGATACAATAAAATAAACAGTTTACATCTAACACCAATAGAAACTACATTAAAAAAAACAATCATTTACAACCAGAGGTACTCAGATATTATACGTGAGTAAATGTAGAAGTACTCTAATCTTGTACTTGAGTAAATGTAGAAGTACTCAGATCTTGTACTTGAGTAAAAGTAGAAGTACTCAGATCTTGAGTAAAAGTAGAAGTATTCAGATCTTGTACTTGAGTAAAAGTAGAAGTACTCAGATCTTGAGTAAAAGTAGAAGTATTCAGATCTTGAGTAAAAGTAGAAGTATTCAGATCTTGTACTTGAGTAAAAGTAGAAGTACTCTGATCTTGTACTTGAGTAAAAGTAGAAGTACTCAGATCGTGTACTTGAGTAAAAGTAGAAGTACTCAGATCTTGTACTTGAGTAAAAGTAAAAGTACTCAGATCTTGTACTTGAGTAAAAGTAGAAGTACCAGAGTGTAGGAATACACTGTTACAGTAAATGTCCAGCATTCAAAATGTTCCTCAAGTAAAAGTAGAAAAGTATTATCATCAAAATATAGTGAAAGTAGCGACAGTAAAAGTAGTCATTGTGCAGATTGGTCAATTTCAGGATAATATATATGATATGTTTTATAATGATTGATCATTAAAGTGTTCTCAAAGCTGGTAAATGTGCAGCTAGTTTGAATGACTTTGTATACTGCAGGGTAGCTTGTGGATTTACTCCAGGTGGAACTAAAGTCTGATTTAACACTTGATCATATTTCACATCATTCATCCACATCTGTAAAGTAACTAAAGGTATTAAATACATGTAGTGGAGTAAAAGTACAACATTTACCTCTGAACTGTAGTGGAGTAGAAGTACAAAGTAGTATAACATGGAAATACTCAAGTAAAGTACAAGTACCTCAAAATTGTACTTAATTACAGTAGCTACTTGAGTGATCTACTTAGTTACTTTACACCTCTGGGTACCTGTGGGTTATCTGTCTCCACTTTTTATTGCGGGTAGCTGGCTCCTCCACATTAATGTTTTCATTTCTCAAAATAACAAACATTAATCCTATTTTGCGGCGATGGGTTAGGCGTATTTAGAGAATCTGAAAAAAAAGGTGCGTAATTAGAGAGTCAGGAAATGATGGATACACGGATCGTGTTCAAATCAATAGGCACGCAATGACTCTAAATAATAATGATCACGCCACCAAACACACATTCAAACTAAAGTAACCAGCCTGTTTGGGAAATGTAAGAAGTAGAAAGTACAGGTATTTGTGTTAGAAATGTAAGAAGTAAAAGTAAAAAGTCTTCAGAAAAATAATAAGTGGAGTAAAGTACTAATAACAGAAATATGTACTCAAGTACAGTAACCAAGTATTTGTACTCCACTACTTCCCACCTCTGTTTATAACAGAGTAAGGGTCTATTCAAGTGACATAAATAAAGTCAAATAGTAAAAAGATCCGCATGTGTTATGAAAGCTCACCGCTAGAGGGCAGTATTTCAAAACAACACTGGATGCAAGCTACCGCTAAAGCAGCAGACGAAGAAGAAGCCTCAGTAGCCATTATGTAGAATGTAGAACTCTTCGGTCTGAAAACAGATTGTTCTCCCCTAGAAACAGAGACCCTGCACCGGGGAGACCAGCACCGCGAACAGGACGTCTATAAACCCCACCAGAGGAAGTGTGTGTGTTGTTTTTAAAGACGATGAGGCAACCACACACACACCGGATGTGTCCTCTGAGGAAAGAGATAAAATGAAAGGTAAAGGAGCCGAGTTGTGCTCCATGGAGGCAGGGAACAGTGAGGTGATTCTGTGTGATCCTAACGACTGTGTGGACAAGAAAACGGACCATGTTTTCAACCTGCTCTCCCTGAACGACACCGTGAACAACCAGCACCATCACACCGTGGAAGACGTGGTTCTCACAAACAAATATGGCGATAAGATCTGCGGTCAGATCTGCACGGAAAACAACGAGAGTAAACTGGTCAGGGGGGTGACGTCACATGCATTGATTTCAGGCACTTCTTCTTCGTCATCTTCTTCTTCGTCTTCTTCTTGTGAAGCCATGGACACCTCGGGGTTTATTTCAGGGCTGCAGCAGGAGGGTGTAAACACGGCCTCCTCCACTGGTCCTGGATCTGCTGCTGCTGGGGAAACCTTCTCCGGAACCATCACCATAAACAACCAAAGCATCATAGTGACTATAGAGAACGGGATCCTCACTCTGGCTGCCCCCCGGAGGGATATGTGCACAAGGAGGACGACATGGTGAGTTTAAAGGAGCACCTGGGCATGAAGGACCATGAGGATATTGTGCTGTTGAACTATGACAGTGGCACGAAGTCCATTGGGAAGATCAGCACCTTAGCAGTGACCAATCAGCAGGAAGAACCCAGAGCTGGTTTGTCTGTCAGTGAGTCCGATCTGGCTCTGGTGGATGATTGCTCTCTATCAGATCATGGCACTTCTTTGGGTGCCATTGTGAAGCAGGAGGCAGGGGGGGTGTGTGCTGTCACTGAGGCAGATCTGGTCAACCCGTGCCCTAAAAACTCACTCACAGATTGTGATAATGCTGATTTCCAGTCGTTACCTCTCATAAGGTCCAAAAAAGACACGTTGGTGCCCATTGGGTGTCCGAACCGGGCTGCGCTTTCACGTTTGATTCACGTCAGAAACTGAAAGTGCATCTTCTGAACCACGCAGAGGACCCGAGGCCGTATCAGTGCACGGTGCAGGGCTGTGGGTGGGCTTTTGGCACTTCTTACAAACTAAAAAGGCACCTCCAGTCCCATGACAAGCAGAGGCCGCACACCTGTCAGTTTGAAGGCTGTGGGCGGCGGTTCACCACCGTCTACAACCTGAAGGCTCACGTTAAGGTTCACGAACAGGACAACGCCTTCACCTGTGAGATCTGCAGCGAGAGGTTTCGCAGCGCCACACGACTCACCAACCACCAGAGGGTCCACTTCGAGCCCCAGAGACCCCACAAGTGTGAATTCCCAGGTAACACAAAGTGGATTTGAATGTATCTTGCCTTTATTTGTGAGTATACGCCATCGGGTGTTGGCTGAGCTCTGGTGCCATAAAACAGCTCAACGGTTACATTTATTATGAAGCAAATCCCCTCAAAGGAAGGTGTGTTTCATGATGGTCTATATACACATTACATTCCTGGTAAGCATGAAGACATGGGCGACGCTTCTTTCAGATTGAAAAGAAACACTACTGCATTGAGCGCCCCCACGAACAACACACACATACACACATGCATGATAACAACACAAGTGTACAACTCTTTGTGTACGCTATCTTCAGAACATTTTAAACAAACTATCCTAATGCAAATTGGTGGCGACACGTCCCCCAGCGTCCCCAGTATAAATGATGCTTGTCTATCAGTGTGATGCTTTATTCCTAACACCATCTTCCTCTGTCTCCCTACACGTTCAGGCTGTGAGAAAACCTTCATCACCTTCAGCGCTCTGTTCTCTCACAACCGGACTCACTTCAGAGAGACGGGACACTTCACCTGCTCCTTCCCCGGCTGCGACAAGACGTACGACAAGGCCTGCCGCCTCAAGATCCACATGAGGAGTCACACGGGTGAGGCTTTAAGATCCTGGATCAACATCAGTGGTTTTATTAAACCCTCTCTGTTGTTGACCTCTTCTCAGAGAGGTTTTCAGGCTGAGAGAGAAAGTCATTCTTCAATCACATGATGCTGCAAATGTGTTGCTCTCTGTCCGATTCGAGCAGCTGCTTGTTTTCAAAACATTACATTCCTAAGCTAGTCACAGAAAAGCAAGCATATGCTTCTTCTGAATCCTTTAAATGAAGGCATTACACCTTTCTTTGTACTGCTGCTTTTCCAGAGACGGGAAGCACTTTGAGTTGCAGTGTGTCTGAAACGTGCTAGAGAAATAAACTAACCTGGGCTAAGACCAAAGTTAGTTGCTTAGCTCTCTGATACAGGTGCATTGGTAGATAATAAACGTCTAATTACCTGTTGTTGTTGTTGTTGTTGTTGTTGTTCCAGGTGAGAGACCGTTCGTATGTGACTCTGGCGGCTGTGGCTGGTCCTTCACCAGCATGTCCAAACTGCTCCGACATAAACGGTAACTCACAGAAGCTTTTCCTCTTTGTTTAAACTGCATGAACTCCAACATTTACTGACAAATTAGAACTGACTCACCTGTTGTCATAACCTAGTACAGGTGTAGGCAACCCCCTTCCCCCCTGAGGGTCTCCAGACAAACATAACATGGAAGTAGTTAGCGGGTATTATTTTTCATTTTTGTTGCACACGGACACGTGTTTTTTAAACAGATGACACATAAAAAAACGTGCTGGCACCTTCCCGTAGAGGTGTCTTAGTTTGAGACCATGGAAAACTCACCGTGGATACATTCATAAAAAAAACTGTCAAGTAGGAAATAGAGTTTAATTCTGCATGGATAGATTTCAACATGATGGCTTTCCTGTGTGCTTAATATTTGTGAGAAGTTAGTACAAACTGTATTTTTAAAAGAAACTTCCAGAACAAGCACACCGCATTGTTGCTCCTTGTGTTGTAACAGGTACAAATAGCATTGATCTTTAAGTTTATAGATCGATATATAATAATAATAATAATAAATGAGATGTTTATAGTGCTTTTCCTAAAGCTCAAAGACGCTTGTATAAATAAATATATGTAAACGATATACAAACCTTTTTATAAGACGTGTTTTAAATATGTTTTGCAGCAGCAGCTTTATTTAGAGGGGGAACAAATTGCTCTATTGACAGGAAATGTTACCGACCCATGACCTAGGGCTTCGGCTGATATCTGTCCATACATCTGTGTTCCTCTCACTGACCACACTCTCCCTTCCCTATGTTTTTCAGGAAACACGACGATGACCGGCGCTTCGTCTGCACGGAGGAGGGATGTGGGAAGTCCTTCACCCGGGCGGAGCACCTGAAGGGGCACAGCATCACTCACCTGGGCACCAAACCCTTCCAGTGCCACGCAGAAGGTAACCAGACAGCGCCGAAATGCGTCTTTATGAACCGATTTGTTTTGACTTTATGTCATTTGAATAGACTATAATGTGATATATTATCTTGACTTCCTGAAGAGTAACCCTTATCTCTTTGTTCAGGCTGTAATGCTAAGTTCTCGGCTCGCAGCAGCCTCTACATCCACTCTAAGAAACACAAGCAGGAGGGCGGCAGCAGCGCTCTGAGGAGCCGCTGCCCGCTGCCAGACTGCAGCAAACACTTCAGCTCCAGGAGCTCCATGAGGAGTCACATGATCAAACACCACCACCTCAGCCCAGGTAACACACACACACACACACACTCACTCACTCACTCACTCACTCACTCACTCACTCACTCACTCACTCACTCACTCAGATTTTGCTGGGACTCATTGCTGCATCACTTTATAAAGACACACATTCTATAAAAAAATAAAGTAAATAATGTTTCCCGCTACATTTTACTAAAATTAACTCATTCCTCCCCCTTTTCCAGATATTCTGAGTCAGATGGAGACCACGCCCTCTCTGACCCCCAGCAGCGAGCTCATCAGCTCTGCCCCAGCAACGGTTGCCGGGCCCTGTGTTTCGGGAGGCGATCAGCTGACCAACCTGGACCTCAGCTCTTTGTTCTCAGCTGTCCCCGGAGGCCCCGCCCCCCCCACGGCTCTCGGAGTGAGCATCCCCGTCGGCTCAGTCTCTAACAGCACTTTCACCATGGACCTGTCTCTCGTCAGCGCTGGGATTCTCACCATAGACTCTGTCTCCTCTTCCTCTGTCATCCCCAAAACCGTGGACCCTCTTATCCTGGCATCCGGCCCCGAAATGGCCCCGCACCACGGTTTGGAGGGCGACGTCCTGCCCCCACAGGTGACTCTAAACCTGGATGATGTTCAGACGGTTTCCCCCGAGGCTCTGGGAAACCTCACCTCTCTCACAAACTCTCTGGAAGTCGTCCCCGTCTCAGAGCTGCTATCCTCCCCCTCCAAGGTGGTGGATTTGGGGGTCCAGGTGGTGGATGTTGGGGGTCAAGTGGTGGATTTGGGGGGCCAGGTGGTGGATGTTGGGGGTCAGGTGGGCACGGGACCCCTGCTGGGCTGTGTGGATGTTTTGGGGCCCGATGAGGGAGGGAAGGTCCTCTCTCAGTTTGTGTTTCCGGGGCACAGCAGCAGCAGCAGCTTCAGCCCCCAGAAAGAGACGGAGCTCAGTGTGGGTCGCCCAGCGGCTTCCTGGTGAGTGTGAACACCGTTTATACTTAAAATCATTTATCACTTGTATATAGACTCTATGGCACTACTTCTATTCTATTTTATTGTATTTACTTGCACTATTTTATCTGTTTTATTGTGTTGCTCTGTTGGAGGAGCCTCAGACTTTCATTGTCATACCTACACTGTAGCTATGACAAATGACATTAACAGCCTTGAATCGTGAATCTACTTCCCGGTGTACTGTCGTGGATCCGATGTAACACTCGCAACATTACAGAACAAGACAAAGAGGAATCAATAAGACACAGAGATGGTTGAAGTGAAATATTATATCGCTGTACAGCAGTATAAGAGACACATTACCTTGCACCAAAGCAGTCAATAGTGTAATGCCCTGTAGACTAAGAGAATCTTACAGGTTGTATACACTTCAAACAGCATACGTTATACTTTCACACGGGGTGTAGCGGCGACAAGCAAAGAAATATAACTGAAAATGTACTCAATAAAAAACTGCCGCTGAGGCTCCAGAGAGAGAAGTATCCAGAGTCCAGGCACGAATATCCTTTTTGTGCATTTGATCCTAATAACACAGAACAAAGGTTCCTCATTCTTCCTGTGGCTTTCCTCCCTTCCCCCTGGTAAAAACTGACTGGTGCTCCAATGAGTCCAACAGTCTAATCGTATTAATCATGGCACCTTGTTTCTCTGATTTGATGGAAACAATTAATATTCACTGTTCAGGACATGTCTGGACTCAGAGACGGTGTTATTAGGTTGTCTTTGAGTCTCTCACAGGGTGGAGCTGCAATCTTTGGTGGAGCAGTTTTGACTTGTAGTATTACAATACTGTTGAATATTCAGAATCACAGGTGTATAATCTCTGCTGCAGCTAACATTAGCTGCTACTAGCACACACACACACACACACACACACACACACACACACACACACACACACACACACACAGCTGCATAGTTTCACTCTTTTTAAACAAGGAAGTCATTGACAATGAAAAAGTCAATGTGTCTGGTTATGCTGCTTCCTTCTTTTTGTTTTAAAGAGGCCATATTATACTTTTTGGGTTTCCCCTTTCCAGTAGTGTGTTAATAGGTTTCTGTGCATGTAAATGGTCTGCAAAGGCTAAAAACACCTTTTTGAACATTAAAGCATGTAAACATGTCACAGTAGAGACACTACATACTAACATGAACCTGAAATGAGCAGAATACGTCCTCTTTAAGCTATCATCATGCGGCTGACAGTCAGAGGAGTTACTCTTCAATAGAAATACGCATTTGTTCGTATTTTAATAAATCAAGGGTCCTCTTTAGGAGCTGGCATTAGCATCTGCTTTATCAGACGGAGTAGATTCAAAGATTCAACATTCAAAGGTTTTATTGTCACAAAGCTACAGTGTAGAAATGGAAATGAACATCTTCTGACCTGAGCTCCTCCAACGAGGCGACATATATTATAAAATACAAAATAGTGCAAGAATTCTATATACACGTAATTAGAATATGATATAAGAACAGAATGTAACATTTAAATATTGTATTGTAGTTCCTATTATCCGTTAAACGCCTGTGTGATGGTGTGTATTCCAGTTACCTGTATATAGACTCTTATGGCACTACTTCTGTTATATTCTATTTTATTTGTATTTACTTGCACTATTGTATCTGTTTTATTGTGTTGCTCTGTGGGAGGAGCCTGTGACCTCAGATTTTCATTGTCATATCTACACTGTAGCTATGTACAAATAAAAGCCTTGGATCTTGTAGTAACTTCTGTTCCCTTGTTGTTCATCAGGAGAGTGGAGGCTCAGCGAGGACGGACTACAGAGCCATCCAGCTGGCCAAGAAGAAGAAGCAGAGAGGTCCTGCAGCCTCTTCTGGTAAGAGACACACATTGATCAGGTTTAAAGGTCACCTATTATGCAGAATCCTCTTCTTCATGTCTCTTCTACATCAACATGTGTCCCCACTTCTTCATGTCTCTCTACATCAACATGTGTCCCCTCTGTGTAAAGAGACTCTGAAAGTTTCAGGAACAAAGATTCTCTCTCTTTTTGTCCTGATCCATTTCTATAAAAACCTGTCTGAAAATGAGCTGATCAGATTTTGGCCACTTTATGATGTCATAACGATGTTTTTTTTAGCCAATCACCAACCAAGGTAACCCCCCCCCCTTGTCACCTGAATCTCCTCCTAGAGCACCATTGTGTTCTTTTTAACCACATCTCTCTCAGAGGGGCGTGGGGAGGGGCTCCTTATTTTCATCTAAAGTAACAGACAGAGAATCGCACTTTGGAAACAGGGCTGAAACAGAGGGGATTCTGGGATCACACACACTTTTCTGATTCTGATTCTGAGTAGGAGAGAGCTTGGGGGCGGAGCTTCTATATTCCAGTAGCAATATCACTTCTGTCTCCTCCGCATGCATTTAAGCGACTGGGATATCTGAATGGATGTCTGGTTCCAGTGGTGGAGCAGAGAGGAGGGACATGAGGATGAGGTAGAGTGATGACGGTGTTTTATTTGTATTTTATCTCTCCAGGCGCTTCAGGGCCGAGTCAGAGGAAGAGTAAAGGAGGGAAGGCAGCCTCTGGGCCGTCTGCTGGTCGCTATGGTGACGGAGCAGCAGCAGCCAATGGGGGCCTGACGTTGAGAGACCCTGTGACCGGAGCTCAGTACGTCCAGATCCAACTGCTGCAGGTGAGACACACACACACACACACACACACACACACACACACACACACACCTGATTATAACACAAACACACACCTGATAATAACAAACACACACTGTATGATTATAACATACACACCTTATAACACACACACACACTTGATTATAACACAAACACACACCCCTGATTATAACAAATAATAATAAAATAATGTGTGTGTGTGCCTGTGTGTGTGTAGGATGACCCTCCCACTGATGGAGACCTGGCCTTCCAGCTGAGCTCTCAGCCCTCCAGCTCTCACGCCCAGCTGACTGCAGATCTGCCCGTCAACATCTTACAGGTGAAACAAACTATCAAATACACTGCCTGATGCCTTCATACAACAGAAACACGCTTTCAAACACTGGATACAGGAGCCAGGGAACATCAGCATGAGAGGACTCTTTAAAGTAGAGACACTACATACTGATATACACCTGAACATCAGCAGGAGAGGACTCTTTAAAGTAGAGACACTACATACTGATATACACCTGAACATCAGCAGGAGAGGACTCTTTAAAGTAGAGACACTACATACTGATATACGCCTGAACATCAGCAGGAGAGGACTCTTTAAAGTAGAGACACCACATACTGATATACACCTGAGAATAATGTGTCCTCTTTAACGTCCCTTGGTACCAACAGGGACTCTTAGTTTTAAACTGATCTCTATATCTGTTTCTCTCCAGGAACCTTCAGTGATGACGGAGGACGACAACAACTCTGATAACTCTCAGTTCACAGGGAGCACAATCAACCTCCAGGACCTGGAGTGAGCAGCGCAGAGTTCACACCAATAAACATTATGGGATGTTTGAGTTGTCCCAGGACTTTGGAAAGCCTTTGTGGACTGTGGTTTTGGGAGGGGGTGGACACGAGTCCCCTGAAAATGCACCTTGACAACAGGAGATGAGCTCATGTTGGTTCAGAAGATGATCATATTTGTAAAGATGACTTTGTACCAAAATCCAACCTGGGAGCGTTTTCGTGTCGTGGAGACGTGAGGCTCTCTGTTCCTGTAACGGTGTCTATTCCATGGTGCCCCCCACACACACACACACACACACACACACACACACACACACACACACACACACACACACACACACACAACACACACACACACACAACACACACCACACACCACACACACACACACACACACACACACACACACACACACACACACACACACACACACACACACACACACACACACACACACACACACACAGCGCTGTCTACGCTCGTACCTTTGATGTTCACTTTGAATAAAGGTACACATTTAATGAAGAGCCCGAGGCACTAACATGATGACCACACACACACACATACACACACACACTCACACACACAGCGCTGTCTACGCTCCAGTTGCCTTACAGACGCCTCACGCTGTGCATTCCTCCGGGGGGAGGGGGGGGGGGGCGGTCGTCTGCTTTATCTGTTGCTACTTTCCTTTCTTACGGTTTGTTAGATTTATTTTTCTATGGCGGCGGCGGTGAGATGTTGAAAACATGCCTGTCTGTGTGTCTTTATACAGTTTGTCATGAGTTGCTACTACCTTCTTGTAACAATTGTATTTGTTTATTATTTATTATGAAGCTGTGGGTTTACAGAATGGCAGAGCCAAACACAGAGATGAATTAAAGAATCAAAGCACAATCAGAACGGTTTGTGAGGAGGCCTTCATTTCACTTTCCTTAAAGATGCCCGGTTACACTCTTTGGAGTAGTGTGTTCTTTTAGCTTTCTGTGCATGTAAATGGTCTGCAAAGCCTAACATCACAAAGTTCCCTCCAGAGGGAGTTTAATCACATGTTTGGAGCCGAATATTGCAAGTTACACATTAGTCTCAGGGGTTTACAATCAGTACAGCATACAGCAATTCTTCAGGTAGCAGAGATATAGAGGAAATGTCACAAACTGAACTCAAGTCTGAGGAGGCAGACATTTCAACCGTTCTTATTTTTGGACATGTTTATAAAGTTATTGGGGAAATTGGGGCTCTTTTCTTATATCTGTGCTGTGTGCTGAATGTAGTCCACATTTCCCAGAAGCCTTTGTTCCAACTGTCCTTCCTCCATATATCTCAAAGTGACAAGTCGGATTATATTTGGTCTTTAATTACTTTCCTTATTCGTCATTTGAAGCTGTAGCTCTGACTAGTAAAAGGAGCATGCATTCGGGTCACTTTGTCCAAATCCGGAAGAAGAAAAATCCGAAATGCCCTGCTGTACCTTTTCTGACCACTAGATGGCATCAAAGTCATTCAGCGTTTCCTATTGCTTCCGTCAGTGGTGGTAGAAGTACTCAGATTTCTAACTTAAAGGTTAAAGCAGACATACTCAATTGTAAAGGTTGTGTATTCAAAGTCTTGCTGAAGTAAAATGACAAAAGGACCGGCATCAAAAAATACTTGAAGTGCCAAAAGTAACAGTACTCGTTAACCGTAATGGCCTCATGTAAGAATCATATTTATTTAATGACTGGGATATGATTATAGATGCATTCATGTGATCATAACAGCTGGTAAAGTTGTGTTTAATTACTTCATATACTGCTGCTGGATCTTAACATATACGTTTATGGAAGTAGAAGCAGAAGTCTTCTCTGGAGGGAAATCATTTTTCAACATCCACCATGTAAATATGAGAGTCTGAGCGCATCCCTGGGGAGACAGAGAGAGAGAAAGTAGGGCAGAGGACTCGACTTATCCTCCTCTCAGCTGCAGACACAGTGACCCGCTCATGGCTTCTGGCTCCAGCTGTTTGATGCCTGGATTAAAAGGTCAAGTGGGGTCAAACAGGCCTGTCGTACAACATGTTAGCCGTAATATCATCCAGTTACTGTAATGGATTCTGTACCGCGCTGAGCTGAGCCGGGTCAAGCACTTTACTGATCCATCACTGCAGAAAGGGAGGGGTCGGTATGAAGAGGGGGTCATAGTTAGAGAAGGCCGGCAGGATATGCATCAGCTGATTTAAAGGCCTCCTATCATGCAAAATGCACTTTCTGATGTCTTTTATACATAAATATGTGTCCCCGGTGTGTCAGGGAACTCACAAAGTGTCAGAAAATAAAACTCTCTCTTTTCCTCCGTACCCAAATCTCTAAAAACGGGGGAACAACGGAGCTGATCCAGATTTGCGTCCGATATGATGTAATATCTGAAATGTGGGCTGGCTTTACACCCACGGGCCAATCAGTAACGTCGCTGTCAGAAACAATGCCTCACGTGTTTTGGACGTAATATGGTGGTCGGTGTTTACATTAGCAAGCATCGCTAACACTCAGGGCTAACCTGTACTGGAGAGAGCATGTGTGAAGAAGCAGGAAATAAAAAAAGGAACTCACCTTGTGGTAAACCTGAGAGAGAAAAAGCATTTGAGCTCCATACTGTTTCAGAAATAATCCTTGATGTGGTTTTGAACATGATGGCGTTTCATCACGGCAACATTTAGCTGAGAATCTCTTGCTAGAATTCTGAGCAAGCATCAGCTCCCCTTCCTCCTTTTTTTTTTTTTTAAAGCTAAGGACCCGGAATCAGCGTTTCTCTAACAGGGCTGAAACAGAGGGATATGAGGGATGTCTAAAATGCATGATCTGTTTGGTATTTTGAGCAAAACACTTCATAGACATGTTTTTTATATATTTGTATATATCTGAGACCCATAATATATGCCTAAAAATAGTATAATAGGAGACCTTTAAGACTCAATACTGTGAGCAATCCCCACAGGAGCGATTTGGGGTGAAATGCCATGCCCAAGGACACAGTGACATGCTGACTGCAGGGGGATTGAACCAGCACTCCCCTGATCTGAATATCAGCGCACTATCCCACTAAACCACATCCTTCCCTTTTCCTTTATCACCATCAACACACACACTG
>CM062265.1:4997774-5065274 GCA_031216635.1 Dissostichus eleginoides | reverse complement strand
ATAACCTCAAGACACGACTGAACACGGATTACAGTCAAACTTGTATTAAAAGTTATCAAAATAAAAACAAATTCATATAATATTTTGCTTATAAGCTCTTTACTGAAAATATTGTACTGATATTAGTCTTTTGTAATCATACATGTATATATGGTCAGTTAAATGCAACATACTTATAAACCGAGAAACAATTTTACTTAAGTTTTAGTAATACCCAGCAGTATTTGAATCAGCACAACACATAAATGAACACACACCTTCCTCCAGCCCTTCCTCCACGTCCATGCTGTCTTCCTCCTCTTCATCGTCATAGTTGTAGTTCGGGTCAAAGGTCATGAACTTAAGGCAAAGCTTTGTCACCGTGGCAACATGTGGGGACATCTCCTTTGGACAGCTGTCAATCAACGGAAACAACATGAAGGTCAGTGTGTGTGTGTGTGGTGTGTGTGTGTGTGTGTGTGTGTGTGTGTGTCTGTGTGTGTACCTGCGTATAAAGGCTTCAAAGGCCTGGAAACAGTACTCTCTCAGCTCGTCGTCCTCCACGTCCGTGAACTTCAACACCATCGGGATTAACTTCTCTAAATGTTCACCTACACACACACACACACACACACACACACACACACACACACACACACACACACACACACACACACACACACACACACACACACACACACAAAACAAAGCTTATGAGTTTCTAGATGTGTTCTTTTGTCATAAATTCAGAATGAAAATGTCAAAATGAAGATCTTTTCAAAATAAAAGTATGTTAGTAATCGACATGGAAACTGATATCCAAAAGTTACGGGGGAAAAAAGATGACAACTTAGCCGTGTGATTCAAAAAGATACTTTAAAATCATTATGCAAAAACGTTCTGTACTTTAGACTACTGAGTCATTATTGAGAAATGTCTCATTATGATAATTTTGAGAAGCTAAACAATTATTTTTAGATATCTAATCATTATTTTAGCATATTAACTCATTCATTTGAGATACTAAGTCATTATTTCTTAGATATTAAGTCACGTTTTTAAGATACTGTGTTACTTGTGTTATACTGAGTTATTTCATCATTACCAAGATACCATGTCATTATTTTGAGATAATAACTCATTGTTTAAACCTTTCTAATTGAAATGACCAAAATATTCTCTTTGTGTTTCATCACAAGGCAACAAATCTAAATGTCTTCATTTTATTTTGTTACTTTAACAGTTGTGTAACTGACCAATGTGTTGTCCTTAAATCTAGTATCACGTGAGCGTGGCAGCAGATCTCACCGACTCGATGGCCGCCCTGACGACTGACGGTTGCTAGGCACTGGATGTACGTCCTCGCCATGGAAACGGGCGGGGCCTTGGCGAGCTCATTGGTCAGGTGTTCAGTCAGCTGGGAGAAGAGGGCGGGGCTACAGCAGGGAACCAGGTGACCCAGAGCCAAGATGGAGCGCTTCCTCACCGCCATCCTGGAGCTGGTCAGCTGACGGAGGGATGGATGGATATTAGGTTTATCTGAAGGGTGTCTATTTTAACTCACAACCAATATGCAACGTGGGTAGGCAGTTCATTAAAACATCACTATTTTGAGATGCTTACTCTTTGTTTTCAGATACTAAACTTTGTTTTTGTACATTCCCAAAGATATTGAAGTGACTGTTATTTTGTATATATTGATTGTTGTGCTTTTATCTTATAATGTGTGCATATGTATAAATGTGTCTGTTGATTGTGTATATATAGGATATACATATTTTATATATATTTGTATTTTTGTATTGGGGATTGTGGGAAACGGTATTTCGATCTCTGTCTGTACACACAAACTGAAAGATTGACAATAAAGTTGACTTTGACTTTTGAAGTTCCTTATCCTTATTGCATGGCTAGGTTTTCATTTAATTGTATCTTAACTTAATTAATTATGATTTATACAAATAAATACAATAAAAATAACAATATTGCCAAAACTACTATTGCTACTTATATTCTGATTTGATCATATATCATTTTATATCATATTCCCACTTGTCTTTTGTTATATATTTCTTACCTGAGGGAGCAGACTGGAGAGCAGAGCGCTGTGAAAACTGACCAGAGCACCACTCAGCCTGTGAAAGACAAATAAAATCATAAGAAAAACAACAACAATCAAGAAATAATGCTGGTGTTCAGTAGATATAATGTGAACCTTGGACACCATCATATATTGAGCATTTTAAATGAGCTAATTATAAGAGACAAACAGATGAGATATTTCGATCTTAACCAAAGCTGCTTGACATGTTTTTATAATGTTTTGTGGTTACTGTCGTGACAAACTATCATATAATCATTTATAACATATAGACTTATACTCTGGTTGCCTTTTACTCTGTTCAATTGTATGTTTAGTCTTGTATGTGTTTAACAGAGACATATGTTAAGGATTTACATTTCTGGAGGGCAAAGGGAAGAGTAAAAGGGGAATATGCAATTGGTTAAGGACGAGGGGGTGTTATGGTTTAATGATGGGGATGTTTAGATGATGTCTAAGGAGAATTTGAGGGTGGGACCAGTTGGCTTTTCTCTCTACTATATTACATTACATGTCACTTGTTAGACGCTTTTATCCAAAGCGACTTACATACTCAATACTGTGGACAATCCCCACAGGAGCAATTTGGAGTGTCTTGCCCAGGGACACAACGACATGCTGACTCCTGATCCGAACACTAACGCACTAGTCCACTGCGCCACAGCCTCCCCACTATATAATGTGACTGCAAGCTGTGTTCTGGGTTCAAAGCTATTTTATCCTCTGAGGATGAAGTAGCTCTGTTCCTGCATTTGAGATCGATTCCACTTGTATATTGACTCTCTTTGTTACTTTATTAAATATAACAAAAGACAAACTTTGTCCATGAATCATTTTCTCTTAAGAATGTCCTCCACAGTTACCTTCCCAACATGTCTGACAGGATGTCCAGAGCCTCTAATTGAACGGAGACGTCTTCCTGTTTCCCCATCGCTCCGATCAGCTGGGAGGTGATCTTCTTACACACACCCACTGTCAGCGTCAAACCTGGGAACACACACACACACACACACACACACACACACACACACACACACACACACACACACCAAACAACTCCGAGGTAAGCTTAAAACAGCAACAGATCTGGCAATGACAACATTTAAATAATAATTATATTGTGTGTATTTATATTTACAATATGTATTTATATTGTATACAATAACCAAACAACAAGTCTATTTTATAGTTTTTGAATCCCCTTCAATATATACATAAATCAAACTGATATTGATCAACATGACTTAGGATGTTAGAAGTATTACAATGTTGAGAATAAAGCAGAATGAAAGTGTAGCGTTAAAAAAATAAAGCATATAATAAAGATTATGATCAAATAAATGGGAAATTAAGATCATTAGAAACCACCAGACTCAGAGACGGTTTCATCCCACAGGCCATAAGACTGTAACATGACATAAGTACACTGTAGCTATGCACACATGATAATAAAAGCCTTGAAACTTGAGAAGACGCTTGTCTCATTATCTAAAATAAGAATATATATATATTTCTGTGAGTATTTAACCTCTGACCTGTGGAAGTCAGCGGCAGCTCAGCGATCACCGTCTTCAGCCCCATGCTGGAAATGTCTCTGAGCGGCTCTTTGTCCGACATCATGTTGGAACAGAGCGTGTCCACCATCACCTCCACCTGAGGCTCCTTCACTTTGCTCACCAGGGGGGCCAGGCTGAAACACACACACATATAATCATTATCTATATCTATTGATCCTCAACATTCTGAGGCTCCTTCACTTTGCTCACCAGGGGGGCCAGGCTGAAACACACACACATATAATCATTATCTATATCTATTGATCCTCAACATTCTGAGGCTCCTTCACTTTGCTCACCAGGGGGGCCAGGCTGAAACACACACACATATAATCATTATCTATATCTATTGATCCTCAACATTCTGAGGCTCCTTCACTTTGCTCACCAGAGGGGCCAGGCTGAAACACACACACATATAATCATTATCTATATCTATTGATCCTCAACATTCTGAGGCTCCTTCACTTTGCTCACCAGGGGGGCCAGGCTGAAACACACACACATATAATCATTATCTGTATCTATTGATTTTTTAAGAATTTTAAACGTTTTTCTTTACATATACGTTATAACAAATTTTAATATTTTCAGAATTTTTACTTTTTACAGATTTCCAATTTTTTCCAAGATTTCCAACTCGACTTTTTCTCAGATGTTAGTTTTTCTCAGAATAAAAAAAAAGGTAGTTTTGGATTTTTTTTCAGATTTTCAACATTTTCTCAGAATTATGATTTATTTCAGAATTCTTTTCTCAGATTTTCCAAAGATTTTCAAATTTTTCTGATTTTCAACTTTTTTAGATTTCCAACTTTTACTTAGATTTTCAATTTTTTTCTTAGATTTTTTACTTTATTCAGAATTTCGGCTTTTTCTCAGAATTTCCATTCCTTCAGAATTGTGACTTCATTTAGAATTTTAACTATTTTCAGAATTTCTACTTTCTCAAAATGTTCCCTTTTTTCAGATTTCCAACTTTTTCCATGATTTTCTTTTTTTTCAGAATTGTGACGTTTTCTCAGATTTGTTACTTTTTCTCAGAATAAAAAAAAGAAGATAATTTTGGATTTTTGGGGCATTTAAAAAAAAAGATTATTCTCGGAATATCTATTTATTCAGAATTTTGACTTTACTCAGAATTTCAATTTTTTCTAAGATTTACAAAATGTTCTCAGAATTATGATTTGTTTGAAACCAGAAGTTAGCGAGTATAAACCGGTCTACATGGTGGGAACAATGTTTACGTCCTCTGTGTTTTTACCATTTCACTGCCAGGTTCTGCACCTCCCCGTTCTTGTCCTCCAGCAGTTTGAGCAGCATCGTCACCACTTTCCTCTCACTGTCCTCATCCAGCTTTATGCTGTCCTTCTGCAGCTCTAGCATCAGGTCATTGGTGGCCATGAACCTGGAGACACACACACACACACACACACACACACAAACACACACACACACACACACACACACAGAGAGTATGAAGATGCATACACAAAATGACCTGTCTTAATGATTATGAACTATTTAAAATGTCAGATTTGATGTTGTTATGAGACCATATTCATCAACACATAGGCAGCAAAGAAAGACTTACTCATCAATATGTAATAGGAGAAGTTGACTCAAATGTGTGTCATGTTGTTGTTGTTGTTGTTGTTGTTGTTGACGCTTATCATTCTGAAATATTTCTACATAATGAGTAGTTCTAGCTGTTGGTACTTTTGGTACGTTTTCGGGGGACGAGGCAAAGTATAAGTTAAGAAAATGACTATTGACTTTTTGACTGATTTTGAATGCAGGACTTTTACTAATAATGGACTATTTCTACCAATTTATATCTCAAAACACATTGACACACTTCTAATAATATTACTTAACTTTCTTTGTGATTACAGGTGTCTATCTTGTGAAAAACAAAACACTTTAATTCAATAAAAAATTATAAAAGTACAATGAGAACTTATTTGTGATCGAGCTAACTCATCTCAACACACATTTCACATATTGGTATTTTTTTATTATTAGTTATTACTACACATTCAGTATGATTACACAAATGAGGACTTTTTAGGACTTCAAGCTAACTTATAAACACATTGAGCTACTTTTTAAATAAGTTATAAGTTTGTAAACTACCAATTTACTTTTGTCTCTCTTAAAAAAAGCCATATTACATGTTAAAAATGAGATCAAATGACAGACTCATAATGAGCCAGGACTGAAAAGTGTCATCTCACTGTCACACACACATTTTAACTTTGTCTTACCTAAAGTCTTTGTCAGTGGATGTCATTTTCTCCAGCAGGTTGGAGATATAGTAGGAAACGCTGGACATCCTGGAACTTTGTCAGCTGTCAGCGGCTCTAAGAGAACTTATTATCCGAGAAAAGTGAGCAAACTGGGGCAACAGATTTGAGATTTAACCCGACAACATGGCGAGGAGTGGAGGGGACAGAGAGAAGTAACACCGGGGGGAACCTGACACTTTAGGATAAAAATAGATCTAAGAAGAAAAGTGTTTGAGGTTTATGGAGCCATCTGGTGGATAAACAGAGCCCTGCCAATTAGCTGTTGTTAAAAGTCTAGAATTACGCATAGAAAACGCATTTTATACGTTATTTTTGACAGTTTAATTGCGTAAATATTCAGACACTCTGGATTACCCTTCTTCCTCTTTGCCTAATATGTATGTTTTGTTATTTTGTAAAACGCGTTGGTAAATTGGTATTTATTTAACATTTATAATGCTTTTATTTCAATTTTTATTTTGTATACTTTGTCTTTTTTTTACAATTTTTTTCTTATTCTTTATTTAAAAAACATATATGTATATGAATATTATATACATACAAAACATTGACATCAGGGTTAAAGAAAAAGTATACATTTACATAGTAAACACATTTATATATAGAAAAATATTTGAGGAAACACCCAAAATCAGACCAAAAGATTTTAGAGTACAAACAGTGAAAGAATAAATGACACCAATGTTCATTTTTATACATATTATATTATCGTAAACCTCTGTTATGCTGTTAAGCGGAACCTTCTTCGGCGGTGTGTGTGTTTCCGCCGGTAGAAACAGTGTGTGACCCTGCTCTGTGGGAAGCGGCTTCTTGTTGCCACGTCGGAAGAACCGGTTTATTCATTTAGAATAAAATACAATAATATTCTGGATAGTTTCCTGCTTTAGCTGCAGTCATGGTGAGTAAAGTAACTTCATACTGAAGCTGCAGGAGAAGCTGTTTGTTTACATTTGGTGGTTTTAACGGTGACGGTTGGTTGATGACGTGTTAGCTTGTTAGCTTGTTAGGCTAATGACAGCTAATCCTTAAACTAAAGTGTGTATCGTTATATCTGTGAGATTTAATGCTTTAATGTGTATTTCAGGTTTCCGTTATCAACACGGTGGACACCTCTCATGAGGATATGATCGTAAGTTATCATTATTTTTCATTTAACCCCAACCCTCTGATCAGTGGAGCTAATGTTAGCATCTACTATCTTCTCAATTACTTTAAATAGCAATAAATACACATGTGCTTCTTTTCATGTCACATGTGTTGGAAGAAGTACTACAGCTATCATCACAAGTTCATATTAATACACAGAGGTGGAGGAAGTGTTACATCCTTTACTTCAGTACTAGCTACTAAAGTAAGTACTGAAGTATTAAGTGTAGCATGATGGTTTGCAGGAATATACTTTCATAAAGGCTCATTATGTGTGTGTGATCAAAACCTAAATGTCTAATATAATGTGCCTAATATACATTTTTAGCAGTGAAATGTACTAATTGGTCCATTTGACTCCCTCCAGAAAACCCTGGCTCAAACACTTGTTTTCATGTATTGTAAAAATACAACTCAAACCTTTTTGGACTTTAATATGACTCTTAAACAAGTAGAAACACAAAGAGATGTTTTGTGGAAAACCCGTCTTAAACAAGTACAAATGTGCTACCACACTGTCAAAATACTCTATTTATTATACTCTTTATAAGTAAAACATTGCATTGAAAATGTTACTTAAGTAAAAGTATGTAGGTATCCTACTTAAAGTTTTAGTACATACATATCGCCTGTGACTGTTGTACTGTTATTTCATTAGATACTTATAACTCATGCTTTATTGTGAAAGTAGGGTATAGGTGTTGCAGTTGCTGGAGGAGGAGCTCACGTTTAACTACCTATGATTATTCATTTCATTATCTATCGGTCTGTATTTTATGTTCTCTATTAATGATTGATTATTTGGTTTGAAAATTGTGAATATAGTGAGAAACACTCTCTGTGTCCCAGAGCCTAAAGTGAAAATGTTTGTTTTTGTCTGTCCAACTGACAGTCCAAAAAACACCGTTATTACTGATCACAATCAATAACATTATTAAAAAGGAAAGAGACAAATAATCACATTTATGAAGCTAGAAACGTGACCTGTCTCCTGAAAAAATGACTTAAAAGACCAACATCATTTTCTGACAAACGACTAATAGCTAAAAGAAAATCCTCCAAGTAACACATACGAATGTTAAGAGGGTATATAGTGCAGATATTAAAATGAACATATAATAAACGTATTTTTGTGCTCTACAGTAATTGCACGTTAACTTTTATCTCTGAATGTTAACAACGTAGTAATACACAGATGTAGACAGGTTGCAGAACAGTAATTAAAGCTATATAAGAACCAATTACACTTCATGTTTTCTATCTCAGAGAAAAGGTAGATTATCTGTTTCCAGGTGTTGATGTCTTTTTTTCTCTCTGCTTTCAGCACGATGCCCAGATGGATTACTACGGGACTCGCCTCGCCACCTGCTCCTCGGACCGCACCGTGAAGATGTTTGACGTCAGAAACGGAGGACAGATCCTGGTGGCTGACCTCAGAGGGTGAGACTCCACGTTACCACCTCTTCCCTTCACATAGAGACACAAACTGCATAACATTACACTGCACAATAACTGCAGCCACTCGATAACAAGTAGTACATTATTATTCTCTTCGGGAGTTTGTCTCCTGTAATAAGAAACAAACTCCTGAGCCTTTACTTCAAAAACACTCTGGATGGAGATTTAAAACCAAAAGGAACTAGAGCCATGTATTTGTTTTATACCTCATTCACACCAACGGTGTTTCAGGGCCGGTTCGGAGCTGGAGCTTGAAAAGCACCGGGTTTTCCTGTTCACACCGCAGCGGAGCAGCCTCTTAGCTCCGGAATCCGGTTCGTTTCAAGCACCAAAAAATTCTCCGGCTAGAGCAAAAGCACCGCATACGTCACGCTTACGTCGAGGCGGGGGCGGGGGCAGGGGCGGGATCAACTCCTGAACAACAACAAAAAGCGCGCGTTTTATCCAGTTTGTACACAACGATGGAGAAACTTAACAAGCAGCAGTGGTCCACTGAAGAGACCAGCTACCTACTGGGAATCTGGTCTTCCGAAGAGGTACAGAGGAAGCTGGAGGGGAGCACGCGGTCCAAAGCAATTCTCCAACAATTGCAGAAAGAGATGGCAACCGCTGGTTTTTACCAAAACCAAAACGAGTAGCGCTTCAACACAATCGGCCATTGTTGTTGTTGTCGGTGTGAGCTGTGAGGGGTTTCCGCGCGGTTTGGCTTTATGAAGCAGGCACGCAAACGGTTACGTCATGACGCAAACGAGGACGCAATGACGCAGCACCAGTCGGGCTCTGAGCGGTGTGAAAAGAGCCGGAGCTAAACCGAAGAACCGGTTCTGAACCTGAAAAGCTCTAGCACGGAGCTTGAACCGGAGTTGCGTTGGTGTGAATGAGGTATTAGTGTGCGTTCACTGTCCTTTGCAAAACTGTATATATTAAATAAAAAAGACATGAATAAATCTTAATCTAAAAACAGGATCTAAGGTCAGTCTCGGAAGATTAATTTCTACTTTTTATCTTAGTGATATGCACAGTTTTTTATATACATTTGTTGACCGTCGATGGTTCTTGTAGTTATTGAATTAGCTCGGGAGTTTGTCTCCTGTAATAATCACCAATTTTGTTACATGATTCATTTAGGAAACTACTTTTTTACCCGGGCTTTAACACTGATATCACAGTTCAGCTCCCCCTTTCATTCTTGGTGTCAGGGAATAATTCTGTATACATGTTTACCTTTCGCCCTCTGACGCAGATGCCCAACTGCAGCCGCTATCTCCCTTAAGGAGGGGCTGCCCTAGCAAGTTGTTGTTGTTACCAGTTTTGTGACCGGGCAGCTCTCGGTCAGAGATAGTTATTGTTGTGGGACACCTGGAACACATCCTTCTCGGGGTGTAGATGACCTCGAGCCATAAGCGACAACAACTGTGATTCAGTGTCCCCAGCTGTTTAGTCTATCTATTGAAGAATGTGGATTATTACACTCTGAACTAGTTAAAACCTGGAGCTACAGGAGGGGTCTTGAGGATTGATTGTGGCATCTCAACCGTGTGGTCAGACCGTGGCCCGTGACATGTCTTGTGAATTCTCCGGCCGAAACTCCAAATAAACCGTCAGTATTTGTCATCAAAGCCCCAGCTCTCCTCGTGTCTCTCTGAGTCCTGACTCTCCATGCTACAGAAGTTTCCCCCACACTTGGCATTCTTGTATTGCATATTTTGAGTATTTTCACTAAATGTGTCGTCTCTGTGTCTGTGCAGCCACGAGGGTCCGGTGTGGCAGGTGGCCTGGGCTCACCCCATGTTCGGAAACATCCTGGCTTCCTGTTCCTACGACCGAAAAGTCATCATCTGGAAGGAGGAGAACGGCAGCTGGGACAAGATGCACGAGTACTGCGGACACGAGTCATCAGGTCAGTAGCTCTGCTGGGATCGTATTGTGTTGTGTACAAGTTGTTTACTTTTATTTCTTTATTTGTGACTTCTCGTGTTCATCTCTCTTAATATATCTTGCACAGCCCTCCACTGCAGTTTGTCATATTTCATCATATATTCGTTGGACTACGTTTTTTATATTATTATTTAAATTTTTGTAGTTTATTTTGTGTAAATACTTTCTTTATTCTTTGTTAATGTTAAATATTTTCTTTTCCTTTATATTTTTGACCTCTTACAACTTTTTTTGTTCCCTTCCATACTACCAGAAAAATCCGTCTATTGCTGCAGTATTCTGGTTGAAGCTTCAGAGCAGTATGTCTCTAAATAGCATTGTTTGCTACACACACCCGGGTGTAAATAGCATTGTTAGCTACACACACCCGGGTGTAAATAGCATTGTTAGCTACACACACCCGGGTGTAAATAGCATTGTTAGCTACGGACACCCGGGTGTAAATAGCATTGTTAGCTACGGACACCCGGGTGTAAATAGCATTGTTAGCTAAGGACACCCGGGTGTAAATAGCATTGTTAGCTACAGACACCCGGGTGTAAATAGCATTGTTAGCTACGGACACCCGGGTGTAAATAGCATTGTTAGCTACGGACAGCGGGTGTAAATAGCATTGTTAGCTACAGGCACCCGGGTGTAAATAGCATTGTTAGCTACGGACACCCGGGTGTAAATAGCATTGTTAGCTACAGGCACCCGGGTGTAAATAGCATTGTTAGCTACGGACACCCGGGTGTAAATAGCATTGTTAGCTACAGGCACCCGGGTGTAAATAGCATTGTTAGCTAAGGACACCCGGGTGTAAATAGCATTGTTAGCTACGGACACCCGGGTGTAAATATTATTGTTAGATACAGACAGGGTTGGGTTGTAAGGGAATACATGTAACGGCGTTACGTAATCAGAATACAAAAATCAAGTAACTGTATTCAGCTCGCGTTACATTTGAAAAACGAGTAATCTGATTACAGTTACTTTCGTAAACCTGAAGTGAATACATTTTGGATTACTTATTGGTGGAAAGATTTCCTCACAACATTTAATATTCATTACTAAAGGTACAGCCGAATCATCACAGCGCACAAAACCTATTACCGCCGCAGACGGACCAAAAAAGGGAGCGTTTGAAAAAAATGTGCGGGTCCGCTCACTGAAACAATAACAACGAAACATGGAGGAACAAAAGTCTGCGTTTAAATCGTGGCGATATCGACACCACTTCGAATTTAAACAAGACCATAGGAAGAATATCACCGTCCAGTGTACCTTGTGTGACACAAGGTACACTGGACGGGACATTTACAACCTAGATACACCCGAAACCTGAGATCAAATGTTTTATTTTTGTTTTCATTTTAATTCATGTCCTGCCAACACTGGCAGGACAGAAGGCGACACGCCCGTTCTAAGCCGTGTCCCTCACTCCTCACATCCCAAGCTGCATCCCCAAAAAGTGTATTATGTTGTTACATCGTTTCAGATGTTGTGTTTCAGTTGTGCTCTTGATAAGCCATTAAAACAGTAAAAACACGTTCAGTTTCCTTTTGCTTTTTGTGTCTCCTGTACACCAAAACATACCCATCTGTGATGGAAAAAGAAAGTAATCTAAAAGTAATCTGATTACGTTACTTTTTTAAGACACGTAACTGTATTCGGATTACTTTCAGAGCCATGTAATCAGTAACTGATTACATTTACAAAGTAACCCTCCCAACCCTGGATACAGACACGCAGGTGTAAATAGCATTGTTAGCTACGGGCACCCGGGTGTAAATAGCATTGTTAGCTACGGGCACCCGGGTGTAAATAGCATTGTTAGCTACGGGCACCCGGGTGTAAATAGCATTGTTAGCTACGATGTCTTGAGGCTCTGTCATGTTTTTATATATGTTCTTCTGTGTCTCTGCAGTGAACTCTGTGTGTTGGGGTCCCTATGACTTCGGTCTGATTCTGGCCTGTGGCAGCTCGGACGGAGCCATTTCTATCCTCACTTTCACCGGAGATCAGCAGTGGGACGTCAAGAAGATCAGCAACGCACACACTGTGAGTTTGAGACGGTTCCCAACCTGTGGGCCGCCAAATAATCTGCAAAACATTAGGGTTTGTGTGGAAACATTTCATTAATAAGATTTGTTTGTTACCTCTTTTCCTTTCTCTTTCTTGATCCTCCTTAGCAACGGTCATGTCCTCTTGCAATATACTCATTTATATAAATAGTTATCACCGCAATAAACCGTATTTGATTTTGTTTTAATTTACATTATTTAATTTCATACTCTGTTCTTCTACAAATCCTATATTCTATTGACATGTATATCAGAACTTTATTTAGCCTCCGTATTGTTTATGGTACGGAACAGGTGGTCTTGAGGCGTTTCTTAAAAACTCCACTTTGGCATCCACTTCCTTTCTCAGTCCTGTTGTTTCTCAGAGGCTGATTTTCACAGTTGTTTCTGTCTATTAACTGAGTGTTATTGGTGCTTCAGATCGGCTGTAACGCGGTGAGCTGGGCTCCGGCTGTGGTTCCCGGCAGTTTGATCGATCAGCCGTCGGGACAGAAACCAAACTACGTCAAACGCTTCGTCTCCGGAGGCTGCGACAACCTCGTCAAACTCTGGAAGTAAGTTCAAAGTCAACTTTATTGTCAATCTTTCAGTTTGTGTGTACAGACAGAGAGATCGAAAATATAGAAATATATATAAAAATATGTATTAAAATTGTTGTTTTACAGACTTTGTGCCATTTAATGCTTTCTATGTAGTTGCATTACGTGACATTTGCATTTACAGCGAAGCAGTTGTTGGCTAATGAAAATACAAATCTTTAAACTCAGGCTCCCTCCAATAATTCTCATTTAATATGTATATAAGATAAGATAGGACTTCATTGATCCAGAAGGAAATTGTTGTGCCAGAGTAACAACGATACAATAAACACAACAGAATAATAATAAAACTGTACTCTAACAGTGCAGTAAAAAGAGCTAATTCAATAACTACAAGAAACATAGACGGTCAAAACATTTATATAGAAAACTGCATATCACTAAGATAAAAGGAGAAATTAATCTTCCAAGACTGACCTTTGATCCTGTTTTTAGATTAAGATTTATTCATGTCCTTTTTATTTAATATATACAGTATTTATATATTTCAATGTTTGTTTTGCAAAGGACAACTAATGCACATTATAAACAAATACATGGCTCTAGTTCCTTTTGGTTTTAAAGGTCCCCTATTAAGCAAAATCCACTTCTTCATGTCTCTTCTGCATCAACATGTGTCCCCTCTTCTTCATGTTTCTTCTACATCAACATGTGTCCCCTCTTCTTCATGTCTCTTCTACATCAACATGTGTCCCCTCTTCTTCATGTCTCTTCTACATCAACATGTGTCCCCTCTTCTTCATGTCTCTTCAACATCAACATGTGTCCCCTCTTATTCATGTCTCCTCTACATCAACATGTGTCCCCTCTTCTTCATGTCTCTTCTACATCAACATGTGTCCCCTCTTCTTCATGTCTCTTCTACATCAACATGTGTCCCCTCTTCTTCATGTCTCTTCTACATCAACATGTGTCCCCTCTTCTTCATGTCTCTTCTACATCAACATGTGTCCCCTCTTCCTCATGTCTCTTCTACATCAACATGTGTCCCCTCTGTGTAAAGAGACTCTGAACGTTTCAGGAACAAAGATTCTCTCTCTTTTTGTCCTGATCCATTTATATAAAAACCTGTCTGAAAATGAGCTGATCAGATTTTGGCCACTTTATGATGTCATAACGATGTTTTGGCTTGTGTAACCATTAGCCAATCACCAACCAAGGTAACCCCCCCCCCCCCCCACCTTATCACCTGAATCTCCTCCTAGAGCACCATTGTGTTCTTTTTAACCAAATGTCTCTCAGAGGGGCGTGGGGAGGGGCTCCTTATTTTCATCTAAAGTAACAGACAGAGAATCAGCACTTTGGAAACAGGGCTGAAACAGAGAGGATTATGGGATGCTGCAATGATCTGTTTGGTGTTTCAGCCAATCAGAGACATGCTCTGTATATATCTGAGACCTATATTATATTGATGAAGAACAGTATAATAGGGGACCTTTAAATATCAATCCTGAGTATTTTTCAAGTAGAGGCTCAGTAGTTTGTACCTTAACGTGTCCCTGATGGTTCCCTGTGTCTGCAGAGAGGAGGACGGTCAGTGGAAGGAGGACCAGAAGCTGGAGGCTCACAGTGATTGGGTGAGAGACGTCGGCTGGGCTCCGTCCATCGGGCTGCCCACCAGTACCATCGCCAGCTGCTCCCAGGTCAGTTATTACAGATAAAATAACATAAGAAATACTTTATTTATCCCAGCCTCATGTAAAACAAGTACTGCACATAATTAGAAATAAAAAAGAGTGGAAAGTAAACAATTATACAATATAAACATCTCAAAATAGCAGATAAAACAGAACTAAATGAGTGAAGATACAGAAGTTGACCATGAGAATCAGAATACCTTTATTCGTCCAACAGAGGGGAAATGTACATTGTTACAGCAGAAAAGAGCCAAAGACAGCTTAAAAAAGCATGCATTAAAAAATATTAAAGATTCAAAAAAAATAAGAAAATTACACAATTGACATTATTACATTACATTACATTTAGCTGACGCTTTTATCCAAAGCGACTTACAATAAGTGACAAAATACACATCTGTAACAGTTCTGAAGATGTAGCAGCCAGGCATATACTGCACAGTTATTATAATAATAATAATAGCTTGGATTTATATAGCGCCTTTCATGAGACCCAAGGTCGCTTTACAAAAAAGAACAGGAGTAGAAACAAACATAACAAAAGGCAGTCAGACAAACAGTCAGACAGACAAAACAACAAATAGATTAGGGGCCGAAGGCCTTAGCAGACAGATGGGTCTTGAGGGCCCTTTTGAAGGCGTCAAGCGTGGGGATGTTGCAGATCTCCACAGGGAGAGCGTTCCAGAGGGTGGGGGCTGCCACACTGAAGGTTCGCAGGTTGGTGCGGGGGGTGGTAAGCAGGCCAGAGTCGACAGTTCCTCAAATAATGTACCTTTTACTCTTATACTGTTTTCTGACATCAAGTTAAATACATAAAAAGATAATAATGTGCTCATACAGTTTGATATATTGCAGTTCTAAACTACTTATCTACCCAGTAGTATGCAAGACATCTAAAATATGTTTGACATTGACGAACTAAATCATTTAAATGTTTATAAGCATTAGTTTCTGATAAAAACGGAATAATATAATAATGTAACGGTGTGGAAGGAGCCATTCTGCATTATGAAAGAGTTTGATACATAAAGTACAATTTTATTTCAGTATTTAACTATTTTAAGACAATATTATTTATAATTTTGCTCAAGTTGAGGATCCGGGTACTTCTTCGAACGCTGGTCAGAGAGGAGAACGTTTTATTAGCAGCTGAATAATAAAAACTCTTCACACAGCACAGAGTTCAGTGGGAAGACATTTAGTTGAGATATTTGTTTCCTCTGCCCTTCTTTAGGACGGACGCGTGTTCATCTGGACGTGTGACGACCCGGCTGGAAACACCTGGACGGCTAAACTCCTCCACAAGTTCAACGATGTGGTTTGGCACGTCAGCTGGTCCATCACCGGAAACATCCTGGCTGTTTCGGGAGGAGACAACAAGGTACAATATACACAGTTATATATTTATTTATACTTCCTTTATCCAGGTAAAAGCAACTGGAACTGGACCATGTTTATTTCCCCGTGAAAAACTACATTAAATTACAATAGATATATGATATTTAAATCTGACAAGTATAACTGTCAACATACTATGTTCTCATTCATATCCACTTTTGCATTTACTAATATACAAACACATTAATGTATAGTAGGGATGTGCATCTCCATCACTGAGGCCGATGCGATGCGCATCTCGATACGTTGCCAACGATACGATACATTTGAAACACCAGGCGATGCGATGCGATACGATTCACCCCTGTTCGATACAGCGCAATACGATTTGATTCAACATTATGCGATACGATACGATTCAACACGATGCAAAATAATGATACTTCAATATGGTACGACAGAGGATTTTTGCTTTATTCCTTATATGCAGCAAATCATAAATTAACAAAAAAGTGCTTTACCTATTTGGTTCTCTCTACTAGTACTGCGCATCCCATCACGCTGTTTCTGTTTTACCTTTTTAACCTTAAAAAACTCTCCAGAGTACGTACCATTGTATAACACCTCACAGTTAAACCATTTAAGGATGCATTGCCCGTGATTAACAATGTGCAAATAACAACTACCATAGTGCAATGCCCATACAGCTGCCAGCCTGATGTGCTTAACACTCATCCATAGGCTGACTCACCAGAGAGCAGGAAGCAGTGGTTTCTATATGAACAATACAGAATACAAATAACCTTTCACAAACAGGTCTTTCATAACTGCTTACAGTGAGGAAGACATTTAAACTATTATTGGCAGTCACAGGCTGTTAAACTAAACTCCACTCTCTCTGACAGGACACCTCACTGAGTGATTGAACTCATATGTCTAACTTTCAGGTTTCTCTTTTCAGCCGCAGACCCCATGTCGCCTCTTTATGTGCGTCGCTAAGTTCCTCGTACTACTTGTGTACTTTAAAGCGGCACGGCATCGTTTACAATTTGCGAACGGAAGTGTTGCCAAACGTTTGATTTGTAGGTATTTTTCGGTGCGCTGTGTTTCTCTTTCTCCTCGACTTCCATGTGTGTTGATAACTGAGACTCTCGGCCTCCGTAGTGCGAAGCAAAGATCAAAGATCGTCTCTGCTGAATGCTGACAGGATGAGGGGATATTATATGAATGAATCGTTTTTTACCGATGCAAAGACGCTACAATCAATGCATCACGAGTTCAACCCAAACTATAGCCGATGTGCACTCTTTCTACCGGTGCACTCGCGTCTTGAACGTTTATGCCGGTCCACCGATGCGAATCGGTGAATCTTAACATCCCTAATGTATAGACACATTTAATTAAGTACATTTACTATTTAAATTTCAGCTAATCAAAGCAGATACAACTTTATTTTATACAGCACTTTTTATGCACAAAATGCTGCACAAACCAAAAACATAGACACAAATATAGACAATACTAACCCCCGGTCCCAGGTAATAATAATAATAGAGTAACACATAGCTCTGTGATCAATAGGAACACTAAATAACACAAATGTCTCTCTGTAGATGAACACACACACACGTCTCTTCATATATTAATGTGTGTGTGTTTCTGTGTTGCAGGTGACGCTGTGGAAGGAGTCGATGGACGGGCAGTGGGCCTGCATCAGTGACGTCAGCAAAGGACAAGGAGCTGTCTCCACCATCACAGACACACAGCAGAGCGAGCAGTGACACACACACACACACACACACACACACACACACACATTTATAACATGACCCCTGGCTCTACAAGGATGACCCGATCTTCAGAGATGATTTTAGTGTGAGTAATTAACACGCCGGACATTTCAACAGAACCTTGTCCACACTGATTGAGATTCTTTTGTAATGTCTTTGTTTGATGATTACATTTGTCCAGGATAAATGTTCCCAAAGTTGATCAGAGGCGGAGGAAACGTGTATTGAATGGTGCAGAATCTCTGCAAAAGCAAACCTTATAATAACGGTAGAGTGTTTCAACATGTACATTAATGCTGGTCCAGATTGAAATCCATCCCATGATGCTTTCCCCCTGAAAACATTCCTCCTCCTCCAGCGGAGAACAGCAGCAAGCCTCCACCTGCAACTATAAAACATCTTCTCCATTTTATTTAATGCATTTGTTTCAAAACTAGCTTCACTGATCATCCTCAGTTTCTCAGAGTGAGAGAAATCAGAGAAAGAAATACGTCCTACACTTCATCCAGTACGTTTATTAAGTAAATCCATGATTTATTGATGAGTACACATTGTTTACCACTCAATACAAGAGGCTCAATCAATACAAAGATGTCATTCAGAGCATGCCTTATGTTTGGCACCCTGAATGACTCGCTGCCAACACAACCGTGAATTAAGCATCAACAGTTGAGTGTTTTCTTCCAGTTGTGAGATCAGAAACCCCTGGATGTGTTTTTCATATTTGATGTAATTAAAAAACTATAATATTAAAACCATGTCTTGTTTCGTTTGTTCTTTAAGGATTGATTTCTTAACTAATGTCTCTCTAGCTCTGTATGTATTTGTCTTAAACTAGACTTATTTTATATATTCAGTACTTATGTAGTTTCAAGTTTCCTCTGGTCTCCTGTGGTCTCCTGTGATGGCGCCGTATGAGTACAGAAGCTGTTATAAATTGATTCTTTTTAGAGTTTAGAACATGATCATTATAGAAGTCAGGGAACTTCTTCCTCAGCTAATGTTCAGTAGAGTTGGGTGAGTCCTGATTCATCCGGATCATTAACCCGGATCCTAGTAATGACCTGGGAGTGACGAGTCTCCCCTCTCATTAACCCGAGTCCTTGAGTCCTACACCTGGTGATGTACAAATTAAAACCATAATTGCGTCACTCGCTACTCTCCCTATACGTAATATATGTAATATGTAAATCACATTACAGTGTACCCCAGTCCATCTGCCTAGCTTTAGCAGTAGGATAGCTGCAGAAGTTATCGTTTGACTCAGGGGATGCAGATCAGTGAACTTCCGCAGACTCAGAACCGTAACCGTAGCAGATCCAGAGATCCAGACTCATCATACACGAGTCGACAGCAGACTCAGATTCGCTAATCCTGACTGAATCAAGGTAACTTCCTTCACCGTGCTAACATAGCAGACTCTGAATCACAGATACCGACTAGTGACTTGAGCTACGAGTGAGTCAGCGGAACTCACAGACACAGATTTGGCGAGCGGACCGAATTAGTGGATTGCTCCACACAGCGCGAAACAGCAAACTCGTCGGTTGGTCTCGTCATGGTTTCAGACTCGGTGAGCGTCAGCTGTCGTGATAACGCATACTGTACACAGATCATTTGACGACTTCACAGTCAAGTCTAAGAAGCCATATACTGCAATAAACAAGCATTAAGTCACAAACGTTGTTAGATCATATTTGTGTAGCGGAGGTTAACGTAAGGTTGGTTAATATGCTCGTGAAATGCAAATATCAAGCGGCAAATTCAAAATTACAAATACACAAACAGTGGACTGCCGCCCTCACTGGTTGCTCTAATGTATGTTTGAAGTTGGAGACTACGAGCTCCTGTCTCACCGGTAGGATCCCACGCTCTTGGCGATGCTGACTCATATGACTCAAAGGACTCGTATGACCAGCAGCCTTCATACACGGCTGCAGTTGAAGCTCCTTATCTATATTATTTATATACTTTCTGCCACTCACTGCATAAGTCTCTGTCTACTTCTCGATGAATTCTTTCATCAGATTTCTTTGTCATCACGTAGGTAAGGTCCTACGTTCATTTACAAGGCTTGTTCCACTCTGGTAAAACAACTGGCTCAACTCACTAATGTATTTTCTCGTATCATCATATGATCAACATTTACTATTTCGAGGGGGTTCACCTTTCCTAGCCAACTCCTCCTCTCTTTTAATCATCAAGTCACATGGGGTCTAATCGCAAGTATTAAGATAGTTAATACTCCGGAGGAGAGAGAGTAAGGATCGGCGGGCCGGAGCTTTAGTAGCCTACTGTCTAAATAATTACCGTCAGACACCGGTCAAGCTCTCAGCTTCTCCGTATCGAGCTCTATGCGACTACTTTTCTGCCCCACTTCAATGAATGTATTATTCACTCGTTCGCATTGTCTCTATTCTCGTCTAATTCTCAATCATGTCTCAGCAGAATCCACGCTGTGCTGGACTATGGTGATCTGATTTATATGAATGCACCTGCCCATTACCTGAACAAGTTAGATGCCGCCCATCACAGCGCACTGAGATTTGTTACTATTTGTAAGCACTTACTCATCACTGTACCCTGTATGCCTGGGCAGGTTTGCCTTCACTCACTGTACAGAGGCTCAGTCATCGGAAATGGTACATGTTCATCTATAAGCCATGTTGGGTAAACTCCCACCTTACATATGCTCTCTGATCACACAGAGTTGCAGGTAGCTGTTGCCTGAGACCTCATGATGTGGTCTTGTTACATGTGCCAAGGCAAGGACTGACTTAGGTACGAAGCTTTTATGTGCGCAGCTCCTCCTGCTTGGAACAGTCTTCAAAAAGATTGAAACTGAGCAATTTGGTTCCACTGCATGTTTTTAAAGCTCGGATAGGTGCAATGCTATTTGATACTGTTTATACTCGTCAATGTCGATAGGTATATAAATGTAGCCCTGTAAATATGATGTCCTTATTGTTTTCTGTTGTTTTACGTTTTATGTTGTAACCTACTTGCTGCAGGTCTCCCTCGGAAAAGAGATCGATGATCTCAATGGGACCACCTGGTTAAATAAAGGTTTGAAATGAAATGCCACCTGGTAAGTTAAGATCCTTCGTCAAGTGGCCCGATCTCCTTATCTCCTCCTTTTTTGGGGGTTCCCTATGCTCACGGCTACATTTCCCCCTTTAGATATACGATTTCAGGATCAGGGTCTAATCGCCAAAGACTTAACATTTATCATATGACATGTGTCAATAAATGTTCTTTAAACAAAATGAAGTCTCTCCTGATTGAAATGAAGCTCAGCGCAAGTTCTTTCAGGAAGACTGGGTATATATATACATTCACTCCGCAGCTGCATATAATCAGCTCATCACGGGCGTCTCTTTAACCTATTATGTCTCACCTCATTCTCCAGCAGCCAATCACCGTGCTGCAGCCAAACTTTAAAATGGTTCTCCTCTCTCCTGCAGTCAGCTGTGATTTCAGGTTGTCATGCTGCCGCCCGCCTCCTCCCCATCCACCTCCTTTCAACATATCCAGTGCCAGGAGAGCTAATCCAAAGACCTCATCACATCCCCCTCTTCATCCCATCTCCTCATCAAATCCAGATCTTCAGCATCATCACCAGTGTCTAGACCCCGGGGGGGTTCCCTATATGCTCACGGCTGCATTTCCCCCTTTAGATATACGATTTCAGGATCGGGGTCTAATCGCCAAAGACTTAACATTTATCATATGACATGTGTCAATAAATGTTCTTTAAACAAAATGAAGTCTCTCCTGATTGGAATGAAAACCTGTCTGAACATGATCAACATCTATTTTTAGTCTTCAAACACTCCCAGAGCCCATACCTTATTCCTCTTTGTGTTGACTTCCTGTTTGTCTTGTTCATCAGGAAGTTTCGTGCTCTCCATAAATATAAAAATGAATATTAAAAAAGTACTCCACAGTGTTTTCCGATGGAGAATCACTCCAGCTACTCTGGCTTGCAAGAGTCTACTTGTGAAAAGCGCTGGTACAAATGCTTGTATAACTTTACACGTTAGGGCCATGTAGCTAATAAGTAGCAAATAATAAATATAAAATCAGAAAGTATTTATCAAACGCACACAGGCAGCTGTGTTTAGACCCAGTTTGACGGTAAAGGATGTATCCTGGTTTGATTTATCTGGCCTCATTGCTGTGATGTGTAATTTACATGGATTTAATAGTACCGCATAGTTAAGCCTGTTAGGCCCCCGGTTGTAATTTTACAACATTGCTTTAAGCTATCCTAAAAAAGTCAGTAAATGTTTTTATTTTTTAAAGACTACATTGACATAGTCAAAAGGTCCTTTTGTTCAGCCTCACAATGCTATTGGGTATTAAATGTGTTTATAGGTCCCGCCCTCTGGCCATACACTCACACAACTTCCCGAATCTTCAAACGAGCAACATCTCTTTGTTTGATTGGACTGGATTTGTCAGATTCAAGTAAGTAAAATGCTAAAATTATTATTACAATGTCTAGAATCTAGAACATGTACATATTCAGTTTTGCGGATACATTCATCAAATTTGATTTTGAGCAGCTTATGTCTTTGTTGCAATATTACATACCTGGTCAGTGTGGTAGTCAAAATAGCATGAGCACCTGTCATGGACATCGCCCTTCTTATATGTTCACATATGGAAATAAAACACTAATAGAAATATAATGTCTTTGATAATTCACTATAACTAAGTTCTAAATGTGTCCTCTGTTAAGATTTTGAATTAAGACCAGAATTGAATAAATTAATACATTATTTCTGATAGCAGTATGTGAAATTGTATCTTATCAGTTAATTAGTTACAAAAATACATTTAACCTCTGGTTCTGGCAGAAACAGTTCTTTTTGAAATGTGTTGGGACACCTGGATGAATCTTTTAGTATCATAATTAGCCTGTCAGCATTAGCCAGACAGCATTGTGTGACTTGTTGAACTGGTTTACCTGCATGTGTGCGTGTAGGCAGGCCGCCCCTCCCTACACGCAGATCACGCAATAGAGATAAAATAGCATTCCTCCAGAGGGAGTTTCTCTCCCACACACTCCCCCCCCCCCCCCTCTCTCACGCTTGCACGCCCACTCACACAAAATGGCCCGTGACAGACACACACACTAGAGATGGCAAATCCGGATCCTTTTACGGACTCGGAGTCTTCTGAGTCAGTCATTGAAGAGATCCGGATCATACGAGTCATGTGAGTCATATGAGTCAGCATCACCAAGAGTGTAGAAATCCTACCGGTGAAACCGAAAAGTTGTTGCATTTCACGAGCATATTAAACTAACGTCACATTAACCTCCGCTACACAGTGTCTTTTGCTTTAATAAAAAATGTAGATCACAAAAAAAAAGGGTTATTTTGCGATTTGGCGAATCTGAGTCTGCTGTTGACTAATGCATGACGACAAGTCTGCTGGATCTCTGGATCTGCTGCTATACGGTTACGGCTCTGAGTCCGCACGAGTCTGCTATGTTTTGCACAGTGAGTCAGGATTTGCGAATCTCTGAGTCTGCTGTTGACTCGTGCACAATAGCCGCGGGAAGTAGGGGTGCTGGAGGCGGGGCTGCGAATGGTGTACATTTGAAAAACTTCATGTTACTGTTGTTGAAATCTCTCCCCACTTTTGTCCGCACCCCCTAAGTAAAATGACTTCCCAGTTCCCGCGGCTATGCTCGTGCATGACGAGTCTGGATTTCTGGATCTGCTATACGGCTACGGCTCTGAGTCCCCACGACTCACGAGTCTGCAGGAAGTGAAGGAAGTTCCCTTGATTCGGTGAGTCAGGATTTGCGAATCTGAGTCTGCTGTTGACTCGCCCATGATGAGTCTGCCTGGATCTCTGGATCATTGGATCTGCTACGGTTACGGCTCTGAGTCCGCACGAGTCTGCAGGAAGTTTCACTGATCCGCGTCCACTCCCCTTAGCCAAACGATAACTTCTGGCAGCTATCCTACTTGCTAAAGGCTAGGCAGATGGACTGGGGTACGTTGTAATGTGATTTTACATGTTATAAAGAGGGTAGCGAGTGACACAATTTATAGTTTTAATTTGTACGTCACCAGGTGTAGGACTCAAAGGACTCGGGTTAATGGAGAGGGGAGACTCGTCACGACCAGCTCATTACTAGGATCCGGGTTAATGATCCGGATGAATCAGGACTCACCCATCTCTAACACACACACACACACACACACACACACACACACACACACACACACACACACACACACAGAAGTACTTGTAATGTGGAGAGAGACAATAAATCTGGATTCAGCTTTTAGCGCATTTTACAACTTTAAGGACCTAATAGGCGCTTTCACACCGTAGTACTTTTCCCAGGAATAGTTCCGATAGTTCCTGGGATTTTGCGTTCACACCAAAAAGATCTGGAACTAGAACTTTTTTTCGGGAACCTTTTCACCCCTTTTTAGCCCCTGCTAGAGAGGTGGTACTTTCCTGGGGAGAAAAAGGTTCAAATTTCTGATTGGCTGAGCGAATTGCAAACCACGCCCCGTAAAACTCAGAAAAGTTTTTGTGAAGCCGCCATTTTATTTCCTCGCATTAGCATTATTAGCATTAGCATTAGCCCAGTGCACCAACGGAGACTAACTTATGGCAACACAAAAGAAAACATGGGAGCGGTGGAGTGATGAGGAGGTGTCGGCGCTTCTGGCGATTTACTCGGAAGGCTTCAGTAGAAGCTGCTGGGACTCCCAGCAGACTTCCGGGACTTCGGGTGACAGTATACGCCGTGAAGTTGTTTGCGGCCTGCCAGTAAACCCAAAGCAGAAGAAGAAGAAGTGACGTCAGCGGCTCCCTCAGGGACTTATTCCGGTGTGAACGCGATTTACTAGATAGTTCCAGGAAATAAAAGTTCCGGGGAAAAGTTCCGGGAACTATTCCTGGGAAAAGTACTCCGGTGTGAAAGCGCCTAATGGGGAAAAGTCTTTCTGGGCCCAGTGACGTCACGGACTGATACGGACATTGTAGTACCGCCGTTTGGCCACTACGAATATTTTCCTCAGAATCCAGAGCACCTGGAGGGTTTTCCTGGGGTTTGCTACACACCTGTGTCAGTATGAATTTGAAGGTGGATTTTTTTTGTCTGTCAGAGACACTTCCCTGTGGGTTTATTTTATTCCTGGTGTTTCTGCAGAACCTCTCACATCACTCCTGTCCCCTGAAACAGAACGACCTCTGCTGCTGGGTCATTATTTAGATTTTACTCAACAGAAGGGTGAGTTTTCTTTATTGTTTCTCATGAGTTTTATTATTCTTAGTGTAAACAATTAAGTGTTAATTTATCAGCTATGGAGTTTATCTGACTTTTGTTTTAGTCATTGTATTGAACATGTTGGAACAAAACAAACAGTTATTATTATTATTATTATTATTATTATTATTATAACAAAGAGTAGCAAAAATAAAAAAACGTTCAAGGTATAAAAAAAGAAATTCTCAAATAGTTTCTGTCATGTTCAAACTGTATTCTCTGTGCCATTTTCCATTGTGTGATACATTATAATTTAGAGGGAAACAGGCCGCAATAATTAAAACATAGTCTTATATTTACATGTTAATTATCTTTTTTAATTTATTTAATTTTTTAATTTACCTGAATTAAAAAGTATTTTTTTTACATTTTATTTTATTCTTTATTTTTGTGTGTGTTCGTGTGCCAAACGTTTTACCCTTACCCTTTATTAGTTTACTGCCTTTCAAGTACAAATGTGTTTCTTCTTCTCTGGTGGATTACGTGTCATGGGTTTGAGAAGATTATTTGTCAGAAAGTCGGGGGACTTATTTAATTTCTATTTACGGAAAGTCTGTGTAACTTATTTAGGCAGAAAAACGTATATTAACTAACATTTTAAAATAATTTACTATAATTTAGAAAGGTTTTTGTGAGAAATCATTTCCAAAGTAAACTTTTTTATATGTAATATTTAAATTTTAAATGTTTGCACACAACATTATTCATTTTTATCTAATGTTCCGTTTTAAACAAATTATGAATCCATTTATTTTATTGTATTTCCTTGAGGCTGGTAAAGATATCCAGCATATAGTTCAAAATGCAAATGTTGTAATATAAGTAAGTATAAGTATAACATAAGAAAATAAAATAAGTTTAATAGGAGGATATGGATTTATTTTCTCTCACCTTGTAATTACACAATCAAACAATCTGTCAGGGTGGGGGAAATAGGACCCAAATGCAGTAAGAGGACTAAAAAAGGTCAGGTAACAGAAGGCAAGCTTTATTAAAAAAAGCAGATGACAAAAGAAAACAAGGAACAACTTAAAGGCCCCATGTCATGGCCATTTCTACTGATCATAATTCCATTGTTGAGGTCTACTAGAATAGATTTAAATGGTGCAATTTTCCAAACTCACATTGGTTTCTCATACAGCATCTCTGTATAGTATGTGTATTCACTCTCTGTCCTAAACGGCTTCTTGGAGCTCCTGCACCCCCTCCCTGTGTGCTCTGATTGGTCGGGACGTTGCGAGGCTCGTTCCAAGGCTCGTTGCTGCTCGCCGCTGCTGCGAGCTGCAGCGAGGAGCGGACAGGTTTCCGGGTCGGCGATACAGCGAGAACAAGCGAAACTCATCCTGAGCACACAAACACTCACAGCCGAAGTGAAAACAATAAGTATGGCTTGATATTGAGAAAGAAAAAGGTTTATAACGCTGTGAGAATGGGTCTGCGGAGAGCATCTCTCCGCGATCCCAACTCGTCTATTACCAGCGTTCAGGGAGCTCTATGCAAGTCAATGGGGACTCCCTGTTAGTTAGCCAAGGAATCCTGGTGTGTGAGGTGCTCCGCGGATTGGTCCATTTGGGCCAATCCGGTCATTTGTTGTTGATTTGGGTGTTCACACGTCACAGAACCCAGGAAGCAAACAATGGAAAAAGAGAAATCTCCAACGAGGCGTTCTGGGGCAGCATAGACAGGTCTTTTCTGTGTTAGAGTTTTACTCGCTACAGGGTGTACTTTGAGGGTTTGTGACTCTGCAGACCGTTTACATGCATACAAACCTTCATAACACACAAGGGGACGGGGAATAACCGGAAAAGCATGACATGGGCCCTTCAACATTACCAAAACCAGGGAGCACGAGGAAGGATCAGGACAAAGAAAACCGGCAGGTAACATAGACGAGGAGAGACGACGAACAGACATGGAGCACAGGGGAAGACAAGACCAAATACACAGAAGGGTATTCACAGGAAACACAGCTGGGCAAGGGAGGCAGAAACACAAGGGCAACAGGTGAACACAATCAGACAATCAGACACACCTGGGCTGCATCTCACTTCGGTTAAATGAAATCCTTGCGTCCCTCACTTGCGTCGTTTCCCTGCATTTAGTCCCTCCCACCAGGGAAGCATGGAGAGACGCAAGGAAACCACGAGAAGCAGGGAAATTAGTTTTAAGAGCAATGGGACGTCGTTTCCTCCGGAGCGTCACGTGAAGCGACGTCCGTTTGTGATGACTCCGCACAGCTGATCATCTGACAGCAGCCAGCTCTGTCCCCATTATTTTCACAAACACCCCCGCCACACATTCACCGACAGAAACATTTGTATCATCTGTTGTGGACCCAAATATATGAAATAAAATAAGAACTCATTCTCAAAAAAGATAAACGCCATTCTTAAAATCTAAAAACGAACAATAGTTGGAATAATATTGATTAGAGTGCACAATAGAAATAAAATAATTGAGAGAAGAAACATTTTATCTATCAAAACCCAGTTCGATTAACATTCATTGGACTGCACACTTTGTTTGTTTGTGTGGAAATGTAGCACATTAACATTTTAAATAGTACTTAATGACTGACTGAATGGAAATGACAATAAATGAAAATGTAAAACGAAAAAAGCGATCATGAAAATGTTTCCAATAAATGAATAAAATGATTTTTGACCACTTTGTTGTTCAGATATATCACATATTTGCAACTAAATGATACATTAATTGAAACAAAACACAGTATAACGTGAGGAGTGACTCCCGTGAGTTTCATGTGTTTTCTTCACTCCGCTGGGAAACTGCTCTCACGTCAAGAATCAACAGATCAGTGCATGCGCTGCATCGTCCAATCACTGAGCGATAAATAGTAAGGGGGCGGGGCGAGTGTCTGAGGATTTCACCGGAGGATGGTCTGGTAGTTCCTCGATTATCGCTCCTCCGTTATCGCTCCTCGATCCTCGGTCCTCCGGCACAAATAAGGCCACTGGGACGGTACTCAAGATGGGGCAGACAAATCAACTTCCGGTGATACCGAGCCCGAGGAGCGAGGAAATGAGAAATAACCGAAGTGAGACGCAGCCCAGGGAAACTAAAGACAGGAAGGCAAACACAGGAAGTAGGATCAGACATGAACAAGGAGGAAAACATTTCAAAATAAAATGTGGAAAATGAAAACATAAATCCAAAAACATGACACAATTTATAATTTAGCTCTGGCCTTCATTCACAAAAAATACATTTAGTTGATTTGGACACATTTTTTGAAGCCCCATTGACTGACATGCAATGACTGGGACTGATGGAAGAATCTGCGAGGAATGAACTAGAAGCAGAGAAATAATCATATTTTAAATGACAGCAGCTTCATAAAAGGCCAACAAGAGTGACAGAGTGTGTCACTGTGCTGAAGGATAGACCAGCTATCCAGGCCAGACTCTAAAGACTTTCCAAGGGGTAAAATGCTGCTGCCGGAGTACTGACTGGAAGTAGTGCTGACATCATGTCTACCATATCCTCTTAAAGTACTCTGTCCAACAATATCAGTCTCAGGAAGAAAGGTCTTTTAATATTATTAAACATAGCAGAAAAACATACATTCTTGTACTCAGGAGGGGACATTGACAGACGATTTCTAACACACTAAAAGTACTTAATTGTATTGTTGGTACTAGTAGGCGTACTACAACTGAGTCCAGCAGTATCAATTTCATTAACAACTAATCGTAAAATTGTATTTTTATCACTCATCAAAGATAGCAGGAAAACATGCATTATGTACTATGGAGGGGACTTTGACAGAGGATTACTCACAAAGTACACAGTAAAAGTACTTCATTTTATTTCTGGTAGCAGTCAAACTAGTACTGAGTCTAACAGTGACAGTTTTATTAAGAACTTATGGTAACAAATATTTGTATCGCTCATCAAATATAGCAGGGGATGAAGAGCTGCAGATTTGAAAAAACTAACGCGAGAGACGGCTGAGGTGACCCCAGTACAGAATCGCTGCATAGTTTAACCTCTTGAGCCATATTGCCCCCGGAGTCAGGGTTAGGGTTAGGGGTGAATCCTAACCCTGAATTTACTCTGACACAGCAACATCTAAATTGATTCTGACACTTCTACAGCCAACTCACAGGTGTTTCATTGCTTTGATAAAAAAGGTTATTCATATACCCCTTTTAGTTGTGAAGATATACTCATTCCTTCTGGGCATGTCATTTTCGAGGGTTAGGGCCCAGGCCTCAAGAGGTTACGTCTCCTAACAATGTTGTCCATTTTAGACATAAGTTTCTTATATTTACAGCCCTTAATAACATTCGTTTTCTGGGCTCAATGTGTGTCTTGGCCGTTTTCGTTGGGATGGTTCAATTCACCTTGTTTTCCCTTGTGTATAATATTATCACCGTTCCTTCAACAGGATACCGTAGTGCTTCAATGCAAGTGTACACACAAACTGAAAGATTGACAATAAAGTTGACTTTGAATTTGATATCCTTTTTACTTCTGGCAATTGCATTTACTCTTCAAAAATCTTAAAGTGGTTTTAATATGTGCAGATTATCCTGCTGAACCCAACATGTAAGTATCATAAACATTTGTTAACGACAGACATTATTTCTCCCATAAATGGAAACCCAAAGAGAAAAAGTAAGTAAATGTAGCAGCTATTGGATGAAGAGTAAAATAATAGAGCTTCTTTAAATGGACATACAGTATACTCTTGTTAAATACCATGTAATTGAGTACAGCACTTTAGTAAATGTTCTCTGTTACTGTCCACCACTGGCCTTGATAATATGTTGGGTGTATCGGTTTAAATCTATGAAATTCATTTGATTTATATTTTTAGTCAAAATGAAGATCGCTGCCTTCAATGTCCTGAGACTGGGATGGAATAAAGTCAACAAGAAGGACGTACGGGACATTATCATTGAGGTAACTCACCCTGCTGAACCACACAAGTTTGTTCAGTGTAATATTTCAGTTAATGTTTTTGTACATGACGAGAAAATTAAAGGAAAGGAGCAGTTTTTTTATGCATTGAAAACATTTATAAAATGTAAAAAGTGCTTTTAGTTCTATGCTTTCTTTTCTCTGTGGTTGTGTTTTGCAGATCATGTCTGAGTACAGCGTGGTGCTGCTGCTGGAGGTGACGGATAAGACAGGTGGTGATGCCATGGAACTGCTCCTCGAACACCTTAATGACTATGGGTGAGTTCTCCACACATAGAAGCATGCACATTCATTTAAAGGGGCCATATTCTGCAAATGCTCAGGTTCAAAATGTGTTTTTAGTGTCTTGTGACATGTCTCCATGCTTTAATGTTCAGAAAGCTCTGTATTTTTCTCACACTGTCTGTGCTGCAGCACCTCTTTTCACTTTTGCCTAAAAACAAGTGTCAGTAATTAAATCTTATGGGGCATCTAAAATGATACAAACAAATGGTTGATGATTGTGAGAGATATTCAGTTCCAGTTGTTTCTGTTTTCTGGCAGAGATAACAGAAGGAATCCATACGGCATGCTGTGCAGTGAACCTCTGGGACCGAAGGGTAGACAGGAGAAGTTTGTCTACTTCTACAGGTCAGAAACACAAGTACAGACGATCCTGTGTGGTTAAAATACCTTTTTGGGCAACCAGTGCCTTTATTGTAGAGACAGACTTGAAATGGGGAGTGATGACACACGGCAAATGGTCTTTGAACTGGATTCAGACCAAGCCTCAGTACACATCTACCAATTGAGCTATACGTTATGTCTCACAGGAATTAAAATGTGTCTTAAATTGGTAACAGCCACATTCAATCATACTTATTATTGAAAAACGGTGTGGAATATCAAAGACAAAAACCAGTAATGTTTGTTTTTGAACCAGTAATCTGTGACACATTACATTACTCTTCTTTGAGACGCTTGACTTCAATCTTTTTAGTCCTACAATTTATTAGTTGTCTATGGTTCGGTAGCTAAGACCCAGAACATCATAGGCTTTACAAATCATCACATTGTGCTGTTGGGCCAAACTCTACAAGCATTTCCTACAAGGCTTTACTGAAAAACTTCCAGTGGTTTATAAGCTATCTCACTAACTAATACAAATACATGAATAAACAAACAAAACATAACATGTGTGTTTATAAGCTTTATAATACAGAACATGTTTGTGGCTTTGTGTTTTAGAGAGGAAGAAGTGGAGATATTAGAGGCCTACCAGTACGGAGGAAATGCTGAAGATGTGATCACCAGACAGCCTTTCGTTGTCCTTCTCAAATGTCCAAACACAGGTATTTGTGTGAGTGTGTGTGTGTGTGTGTGTGTGTGTGTGTGTGTGTGTTTTAGTTTTTTAGACTATCATTGTGAGGATCAATTTGGGTTTTGTGTCCTTTATGGATTATGAGGACACCAGGGTTCGATTCCACCGGACTAAATAAGGCTGGTGTGAATGCGACCTAAAACTCCAAGTGGTCCTCACAATGATAGTCGTGCAAGACATATGCACAGACACATAAACACAACTGTGAGGACCTACATAAACAAAACATTTTTGCCTAACCTTTAACCCCTATTTTAACGAAAGAAGTGCTTTAACATTCAAACAGTCCATTGGAGGTCTGTACCAAAATAGAGAACACGCCATAATGTGTTTCAGCGCTTGGTGCGGTTCGTTTGGGTCGGTGTGAACGCAGTCTGAGACCTCTGATGTGAACAAAACAACCTAAAAGAGGTGGTCTCGGACCGCTTGGTAGTGAACTCTGGAGCGGTTCATCTCTGGTGTGAACGCAGTCCGCTCCAAAACACAGGAAGCGTGGTATTTACGCAGGGCCTAATTCTCCATATACATTGGGGGGGACACATCCCCCCCAATATTCAGATACGCTCTAAATGTCCCCTCAATATATAGCCTAACTGATATAATTTTTTTTATTAAATTAAACCGCTATTCTATGACTTTTTTATTTTGGCTATTTGTATACTTGAAAATCTTTATTTTCTGTTATTATGAACTTCACCAAAATTATATTTTTTTTTCACATGTAAATTGGTTCCGCCTTTGTTTGTTTATGCATACCTTTATTTTGTACCCGGGGGGTGTATTTCGCTGTCGCACGTCCAAGTCCAGCTTCAGTTAGCGTTGATGCTCCAAGCAGGTCAGACATGTTTTAATTTGCCCTCCATCAGTTCTGGTATCTTTTTCCAGTTAGCCCTAAACTAATCTATATTATTTTATTTCGTAATGGTAATGTTAATGAACCCTCCGGTTTAGCTTCTTTGTGTGAATAACTTGTTACTGATGTAAAAACCGAACTTTTCAGGAGTAGTAGCTAGGGGAGTGATTTGTAAAATATGCATAAAGAAAAACTAAATCTGTTTACAGTTCTGTTTCAAATGGGTGTTGAGAGATGTGTCCATAGATCTCTTCATTTTGCTCTCAAAGTGCACCAGATTGATGCTTTTAACGTCAACATTTAAAAAAAATCTTCCCGGGGGATCATGCCCCCGGACCCCCCCAGAGGAGGTTAGGTCCACCACCTGCCCACACCCCCGTCAAATTGTCCCACCCACATTGAGGATGCTTCCTATGCCCATGCCTGAGACACAGTTTCGTGAATATTGTTGTTTTTTGCCCCCACGGGCGGAGGCATGGGGTTTAACAGGTTTTAAAGTATCCCATGTGTTAGTGAATTTTTATATATTTTCCTTTAGAATGGCAGGAAATTAGTATTCAAATTTTGATTGAATTTGTGGTCCCCCCCAATGTAGACTCCATGGTTACGGCCTTGTATTTACGAGTCACAAGAACGCGGATGTCTTCAACATCTTTAGCGAAAGAGTAAAGCAGAACAAAGTGTTGAACAGTGTGTGTAAAGTAAAAATGCTCCGTCAACTATAGATAAAAGTCAGAGCCACCTGTCGTCGGTGAAACCTCCTCCTGACTGCAGGACGTCTCTCAGTGTTATAATGTTTTTTTATCGCACGTTGTTTGATTATATAATCGTATGTGCTGTCCACTAGAGTCTGATGCTCTCCAGATTAACAGCAGCATGAAAATAACCTGCCGATGCTCCATGGAGGCTCCGGTAGAAATGCCGGGTTTGCGTTTTTACCCCCTTAATGTCTGACCAATTGCTGAACAGCATTTCCGTGCACATGACTTGTGTTTAAAGTTTATAACCCGTTCTAATGCACATTCTCAAAATATTGAAGTGACTGTTATTTTGTATATATTGATTGTTGTGTTTTTATTTAGGTCTTAATGTGCACATGTCAAAATGTGTCATTGATTGTGTATTGATAAACGGTATTTCGATCTCTCTGTCTGAACACACAAACTGGAAGATTGACAATAAAGTTGACTTTGACTTTATCAGAGAAGCGGACTATTAGGTGTGAAGGCAACCTAAGTTGTGAGGACCTTTCTATATTGTGAGGTCCTAACTTTAGGAAAGACATAAATGGAATGTTTAAAGATAAATACTTTTTATTAAATTAGACTTAGGTTGCGATAACGGCGTGTGTGTGTGTGTGTGTGTGTGTGTGTGTGTGTTTGTGTGTGTGTGTGTGTGTTTTCCTCCAGTTGTGCAGAAGCTGGTGTTGATCCCGGTCCACACCAAACCAACGGACACAGAAGCGGAGCTGGACGCTCTGCATGACGTGGTTGAAGATGTGAGGGAAGAGATGCAGAATGATGTAAGTGTTTAAAATATTATTGATGGGTTTGAGAGAAAAACAATGTGTGAAATCTTTACATTTAACATTAACCATTTTTAGTTTATCACGATATTAAGTGATGGGTTTTTGAGAGATTAAATAGTTTTGTTTAATTTTGTTTCTCATGTAAGCAAACTTGTTTAAGCTTTGAATACCTTCAGTTTGAATAAAGTAAAAACAAATGAACATAATGTGCTTTTTCCATTCTGAATTTGGTTGTGTTTTTCTTTTTTCTGCAGAACATTATGATTTTGGGAGACTTTAATGCCGATAGACCGCATCTCTCCAAGAAGAAAAAGGAAACGCTCCGTATCTCCTCGGCTCGTTATCATTGGCTGATAGACGATGATGTCGTCACCATGACTAGAAACAACAAACACACATCCGACAGGTAATACACATTTCATTGTTACAGTTTAATCCAAGCATTTTTTGTGTTTGTTAAAAAAAATGAATTGTGCTGCATTTCCAAACAACAGGATGTGGTTTACGGAGAGAGGATGCTGGAGGCCATCGTCCCCAACTCAGCCAAAGCCTACAACTTCGAGGAAGAGTTGATCTTGACAGACAAACAAGTGAGACTCATGTTTAGGGGTATCGTTGGTACGATGAGATGACCCCCCCCAGTCTCCCCTACTGTAACACTGAAACCTGCTGAAGTGACACAGCCCAACCCATTACCGGTTTAAATGCATATATTTACATTTTTCCGGTTTAGCACTAGCAGCATCGTAAACAATACACTTTATTTGGGATTATTAACAGCTACACTACTGAAGCCCATCGGCTGGTTGGAAAGAATACTAAAGCACATGAGGATAGTTTTATAAAAACTGCCAGAAGGGTGGTTTAGCTAGGACTGTTAGCTATCAACCTAACAAGCTGGCAAACGAACATTAGCTAACTTTCACTAGCTACTTTACAAACCAGGAAACATTTGTTCTCTATCTCACTTAGCTAGCTAGTTTATGTTAGCTATATATCTAACAAGATAGCTAGCTAATGTTAGCTATCTATCTACCTAATGACACATTGGTGGCTCGCATAACTTAGGACTATTATTTAATATCCTACGGTTAGACTTGCAGTGCGAACTTGTGTCTACAGTTCTGGCAGTGAGAGTCATTTTAAAAACACTGTTGACTTTTATTAAGCCGACCGACTGCCGTCAAATAGCCAGCAGCTGCTCACAGCTGGAAACATCTTTTAAATTCCCAAATATCCGTTGTTTGGATAAACTAATCACATAACGGTTATCTAAATGGTTAGTTTCTTACCCGAAAAAGTGTTCCAACTTAATGACAGCCATTCAAAAGCTTTAAACACTGTTTCTTTGTTAAACAAATGTTGATGAAGCTCGCAACCCTTTTCCAAGTAATAGCGCACATGCTCTAACCGGAAGAACAAACACAAAATAAAGCAATGTGGAAACACCCCAGAGCAGGCAAAGCATGAGGTGAATTATTGACACTATTTAATGTTGTTTTCTGTCCCAGACTAAGAGTGTCAGTAATCACTACCCTGTGGAGTGGAGCTGGAGGTGAAGTGAGGTGGAGCTGGAGGTGAAGCCTGAGGTGGAGCCGGAGCTGGAGGTGGAGATGCTGAGCTGGAGCCGGAGGTGGAGCAGGAGGTGGAGCAGGAGGGAGAGGAGGTGAAGCAGGAGGTGAAGCCGGAGGGGAAGCCAGTGCTGAAGCTGATAGAGAAGCTGATGGGGAAGCTGATGGGGAAGCAGATGGTGGACGTGGAGCTGCTGGAGGTGGTGGTGAAGTAGATGGCTCAGAGAAAATGGAATCCAGTGAGACCCTCGACTGGAGGAAGACCTCAGGGTAAAGATGTCTCTTGTTTCATCAACATCAGTGACACATATTAGACATTGGATTGTATTTAGTTGTGTTTTTTATGGCTCTTGCTGCATCATGAATCTCACATTAACAATATAATTACATTCTTTTGAACTGATGACTTACAGGAGCCCAGAAGAAGAAGGCCGGGCCGGCAGCCACAAAGGGGAGGAGAAGAGGAACCAATCTTCAATATGTTATCCTCTTAAAGTAGTTTTAGTTATTAGCTTTTAGTGATGAGCGCTGTTTAACTCTTATGTTGTGTTCAGGTCTCCCGTGACCCGTTTCAAGTTAGGGTTAGTAATGTGTTTTGGGGCCATACAATACAATTACAACAGGATTGTTCGGTTATGAATGCATAATACGTTAGTTATGATGTAGTTAAAACAATATTGGATGATTGACCCGCGAACACCATGAACGGGAACAGCTTTCGAACACAACACAAGGGTTAAGTGTATGAACAGAATAGAGCTTGTATTGCTTCTTGATGTTTTTGATGCAGCTTCAAGTTCAGCAGCAGAACAGTTTTCAGTAATGTAGGACGCATTTTGTTAAGTGAAACATATTTTACCTAAATTCATAGAATCTAAATGTTTGTTAAATGAGGTAGAAGGTGAAGACGTCATTTTGGGATTTTTAATCAAAGTATTTTAACTATTTGGTGGGAAAACAAGTTGTGTGGTTACTTTGTTTTTCTGTTGTGTGACTTCGGTTAGTTCGGATTCAGCAAAAACAAACAAATAAAGTATCTGACAACTATCCTCAAGGTAAAGCACTTAAATGATTCTAAATATAGAATATATATTTTTAATCGGCTAAAATACATTTAGCAGACTGTCAGGTCTACAGCAATATGTTTCTGAGCCAAAGTGACGAGGATAAGTTCCTCATATCACTTCAATGTAACCAAACTATCCATGTAAACTATATTCACAGACGCATGGCATATTACAGAATATCACTGCTTTATTACTAACAATGCTTTTTGTTATCAATAAAAAATAATCATGAAATTATATTTTGTGCTTTCTGTGTCATTATAAACTCCATGAATAATTGTATTAGGTTAATGTAGTCAAGCAGTTTGTTGCAACTGTTAACAAGACATTTGGTTAAATTAATACAAGTTTAAAAATGTTTTATCCATATTGAACTTCTACATGTTTTATATAAAGGAGCCAAGGTTGCTTCACAAAATTCAAGTCGAGGACCAGCCAGATTCTGCTGATATCACAATGTGTGTTTCGGTTCCCACATCATATTTATTTGTATCACTTGTAAAGACACGGCATGGACAGGTGCGCTTTTTTGTGAAAGAAAACATACAGATGATGATGAGCTGCGTGAGCTAACCAAAGTCTTCACGGTTTGATACAGAATCTCTGTCTGTCAGTATGATCCGATGAATAGTAAATGGAGTGGAAGTACCAAATTATACATGTCCTGATGTTAACACAAGGCCGTTGTTCCCATTGTGAAAATTCAACCAGGACCAACTTCAAAAGTTGTTACAGTTTTTTTCCTGGTCTTCTCTAAAGAAGAGGGACCAATGAAAACGTTGTCATGTTGCCGTTGTTCAGCATGGAAACATTAATTAGCTAACAATGACGTTATTGTTCTATTAATATAAAGGAAGGTCAGGTACTCTTCCAGTCCATCGGGCTGCCCACCAGCACCATCGCCAGCTGCTCCCAGGTCAGTTGTTACAGATAAAATAAGATAATTCATTCATATAAAGGGAGGTCAGGTACTCTTTAAAACAGCTGCTAGTTATGGGTACTTTTTACTTTAGTACATTTCAAAGCCCTCTTTACTTTTACTTGAGTAAAGAAGTTTAGTCAGTACTTCTACTTTTACCAGAGTATTTTTAAACACGAGTATCTGTACTTCTTCTTGAGTAAAGGATGTGTGTACTTTGATCTCTGCAGAGAGGAGGACGGTCAGTGGAAGGAGGACCAGAAGCTGGAGGCTCTCAGTGATTGGGTGAGAGACGTTGTCTGGGCTCCGTCCATCGGGCTGCCCACCAGCACCATCGCCAGCTGCTCCCAGGTCAGTTGTTACAGATAAGATAAGATAAGATATACTTTATTGGTCCCAGCAGCATGTAAAACAAGTACTCCACAAAAAAAAGAGTAGACAAATGAACAATTATACAATATAAACATCTGAAAATAGCAGATAAAACAGAACTAAAAGAGTGAAGATATTAAAGTTGACCGTGTGAAAACTAGTAAACTATCTGACAAATAAAACACTATTGACGGGCTAAATTACAGGAATATAAAAGTGGGATATTTTTTACATTTAGTAATTACAATGACATATTAAAATAAATATAAATGTAAAATGTACAGTGTGAAGGTATACGTCCACTAGTTGGCGCCAGAGATAAACGCTCGATAGCTTTTTCAGGAACCCGTGGCATGATTGGAGCTGAAAATCAGAACATCTCTGATTCTAAACACGCTGCATTAAGCTTTCTACTTTTATATATTTAGTGTAATACATTTAAAATGCTGTGAAAAGTAACAAAGTACACAACAGAGTACTGTAAATGAGTATTTTTCGACACACCTGTACTTAACTTGTACCTTTCTTTAGTATTTCCATTAGTAATACTTTTACTTCACTGCATCACACAGGGAAATAATGTACCTTTTACTCTTATACTGTTTTATGACACCAAGTTGTATACCTAAAAAGATAATAATATGCTCATACAGTTTGATATATTGCAGTTCTAAACTACTTATCTACCCAGTAGTATGTAAGACATCCCAAATGAGTTTAAAATTGACAAACTATATAATTTTAAATATTTATAAAAGCATTCGTTTCTGATAAAAACAGAATAATATAATAATGTAACGTGTGGGAGGAGCCTTTCTGCATAATGAAAGCTTTTGATACATACAGTAAAGTACATTTTTATTTCAGTATTTAACAATTTTAAGACAATATTATTTCTAATTTTGCTCAAGTTGAGGATCCGGGTTCTTCTTCGAACGCTGGTCAGAGAGGAGAACGTTTTATTAGCAGCTGAATAATAAAAACTCTTCACATCGCACAGAGTTCAGTGGGAAGACATTAGTTCAGATATTTGTTTCCTCTGCCCTTCTTTAGGACGGACGCGTGTTCATCTGGACGTGTGACGACCCGGCTGGAAACACCTGGACGGCTAAACTCCTCCACAAGTTCAACGATGTGGTTTGGCACGTCAGCTGGTCCATCACCGGAAACATCCTGGCTGTTTCAGGAGGAGACAACAAGGTACAATATACACAGTTATATATATATATTTACACTTCCTTTATCCAGGTAAAAGGAAGTGTACCATGTTTATTTCTCCGTGTCAAGACAAGTTGATTTATAAAGCTTGAGGAAAGTGAGGTACAAACAACAATAGAAAGGCAAACATCATTTTATGAGGACACATTTTGAAAGGCAACAGAAGAAAACCTTACACTAAGAATAAATATACATTTATAAAGTAGTACAGCATTAAAACTGCCAAGAGGAACAGACAGTTAAATATTGAGTGTTTCTCTTACGTCTCAATGGAGGAAAACATTGGATTTAAAGTAAAGATGCAAAACTTAGGAGATGCCACGTTGATTGTAAAACAGTTTTAAAAAAAAAAATCTGAGGAATACAAGAAATGTTCAGCAGTGCCATCCCATGTATGGCTTAGAAATATTAAAGAAATTAAAATAAATATAAGATTATTATTTTTACATTTTTTATACCTGAATATGTGTTTCCTGATGTGAGTCTAAAAATACATGCACAAAAATGCAAAATTATTTTACTGTCAATTTAGTTAAAAATGCAGGATTGTGATTTTCTTAGGATTCTGTTAGATAATCAGCTTCTCTTTCCTGGAGTCAAAAACATCTCAGCAGTGAAGATACCTACAAACAAAACAAGAATATGATATTTAGTTCTGATTAAAGTATAACTGTCAACATACTATGTTCTCATTCATATCCACTTTTGCATTAACTAATATACAAACACATTCATGTATAGAAACATTTAATTAAGTACATTTACTATTTACATTTCAGCTAATCAAAGCAGATACAACTTTATTTTATACAGCACTTTTCATGCACAAAATGCTGCACAAACCAAAATCATAGACACAAATATAGACAATACTAACCCCCGGTCCCAGGTAATAATAATAATAGAGTAACACATAGCTCTGTGATTCATAGGAACACTAAATAACACAAATTTCTGACTGCTGTAGATGAACACACACACACGTCTCTTCATATATTAATGTGTGTGTGTTTCTGTGTTGCAGGTGAGGCTGTGGAAGGAGTCGATAGACGGGCAGTGGGCCTGCATCAGTGACGTCAGCAAAGGACAAGGAGCCGTCTCCACCATCACAGACACACAGCAGAGCGAGCAGTGACACACACACACACACACACACACACACACACACACACACACACACACACACACACATTTATAACATGACCCCTGGCTCTACAAGGACAACCCGATCTTCAGAGATGATTTTAGCGTTAGTAATTAACACGCCGGACATTTCAACAGAACCTTGTCCACACTGATTGAGATTCTTTTGTAATGTCTTTGTTTGATGATTACATTTGTCCGGGATAAATGTTCCCAAAGTTGATCAGAGGCGGAGGAAACGTGTATTGAATGGTGCAGAATCTCTGCAAAAGCAAACCTTATAATAACGGTAGTGTTTCAACATGTACATTAATGCTGGTCCAGATTGAAATCCATCCCATGATGCTTTCCCCCTGAAAACATTCCTCCTCCTCCAGCGGAGAACAGCAGCAAGCCTCCACCTGCAACTATAAAACATCTTCTCCATTTTATTTAATGCATTTGTTTCAAAACTAGCTTCACTGATCATCCTCAGTTTCTCAGAGTGAGAGAAATCAGAGAAAGAAATACGTCCTACACTTCATCCAGTACGTTTATTAAGTAAATCCATGATTTATTGATGAGTACACATTGTTTACCACTCAATACAAGAGGCTCAATCAATACAAAGATGTCATTCAGAGCATGCCTTATGTTTGGCACCCTGAATGACTCGCTGCCAACACAACCGTGAATTAAGCATCAACAGTTGAGTGTTTTCTTCCAGTTGTGAGATCAGAAACCCCTGGATGTGTTTTTCATATTTGATGTAATTAAAAAACTATAATATTAAAACCATGTCTTGTTTCGTTTGTTCTTTAAGGATTGATTTCTTAACTAATGTCTCTCTAGCTCTGTATGTATTTGTCTTAAAACATATATGTTATATATTCAGTAGAGTTGTGTAGTTCCAAGCTTCCTCTGGTCTCCTGTGATGGCGCCGTATCCCCTTTGAGCATGAGTACAGAAGATGTTATAAATTAATTATTTTTAGAGTTTAGAGCCACATTTTTATTATAAACTTTTAAATCTTGCTGCTTTTTAACTCTATATTTTAACCGGTTGAAGGATTTGAGTCCTTTGTCGTCTGGAAGTTAACAGAGAAGCTAACGTTAGCCTTTAGCTCGTAGCCCCTCAGCACAGTTTCCATGGAGAAACTCACTTACATTTTTCTGGTTTATTTGTAGAGGAGACTTTTCTCCAGTGAAATCTTCCTGCTTGTCAGTGTGTTACCTTCGGGGATAATACCGTGTATGGATAAAACATGCTGATCTAACACTTTATATCAGAGGAGATGCTAAAATCTCCTGAACCAGGAACACTGATGGAAGACTACAACTCCCATCATGCAACAGTGCACAACGACCACCCCACAGTCCAGCTTTTACTCTTGATTTCATTGAGAAACAGAAGGTTTTTGGTATCTATGAACTAATTTCAAGTTCATTTTTTATATGTTTATATGTATTTTTATATTAGAAAACATGAGGATTTCTTATATATTAAATCATCCAACAGTATCAAAGATAACACCGCATCAATCATCTACAGTAACAAGCTGCTTTCACATTCAGAAAATTATAAATCAACTATATAATATATGTAATAATACACATTAAATGCCTTATGTTTCTGCATTATAGAAAGGTAACTTTTAATAGTTAAAGATATATTGAAGCCAGCAATGATTGTACCCTTAATGAATACTATAGCTCCACATTATCATTATTACTTTACTTTCTGTGCTGCTTTTAATCTAAATGATTCTCATGGGATCAATTCAGTTTGAATTATTTTCCCTTTCTAACATATAACATATGTTAGAAAGGGAATGATTCAGATTCAGGTTGTTTTTATTAATCTGATGTTCAAGCAGTAGAACAAGGTCCCTTCCATTGTTTCATACAGAGGTGTGTGTGTGTGTGTGTGTGTGTGTGTGTGTGTGTGTGTGTGTGTGTGTGTGTGTGTGTTGTTAGGAATAATTTACTTAGGTATTCAACCTTTGACACACGATGATTCACTCTCAGATTCATAATAAAAAAGGCGGGAAAAAAGGGACCGGAGTATGTACACACACACACACACACACACACACACACACACACACACGGTGGAAACTTCTGAAGCAATGGTGTTAAGCATATTTGAATAAGAACAAAGTCGTGTTTCTGTTCATGTGTATATGACATCATCAGAGCGTGCCTGAGTGTGAAAGAAACGTGGTGATGATAATGAGCATGCGCAGATACAAATAAACGGTCAGTTCTCCAGGCCATTGGGCCAAACTCAGTGTGATGTGGTCGTGGGTTTTTTCTGTCCGTTACAACTAGTTAAAGATGACGCTTACAAACTACTTTGGTTGACTGCAAACGTGGAGACTTCTGCTGAATATAATGTCTCACGCAACAAATGGAATCAGGACTCAGCAGGGGCGGTTCTAAGGGGGGGCCAGGGGGGGGCCAGGTGCCCCCTAACACTGACTTTGGACCCCCCTGTGGCCCCCCTGAAAATGAAAAAAAAATGAAATATTTTGATTAAACGATTTCTTGGCTGACGGAATAGGCGAAACTAACGATATTTGTCATTGTAGTCGGACCCATTAGAGCAGGGGTCTCCAACACGTCGATCGCGAGCTACCGGTAGCTCGCAAGCCCTCAATAGCCCCCACTTTTCAAATATGTTTTTTTTTTTTTTTTTAGCAAGCCGTCATCGCCACGGAGGAGCACACAGCCTCTGTGAGCGAGCACACCTTTATCTATTTAATATAGTTGTAAAAATTAAGTAAGAATCATTCCATTGTGTACTATGACAGTAAAAAAAAAAAAAACAGTTTAAAAGGGGAGTGATTAGTCAAATATGCATAAATAGAAAGATAGAATGCTAACTAGGTAACATAAGATAAGAATAAACAAGTTTAAATGATTTGTTATTGGTTGTGATCATATTCTAAAGATATTTGGATCATTGAAAAGTATACAGCTCCCTTTCATCTGAGTGTTGAGAGCTGTATCCATAAATTCATTTTGTGCTCAAAGTGCACCCGATTGATGCATTTAACTTCAACATTTAAACAAAAAATCTTCCCCCCTAGAGGATGTGAGGTCCAACCCCAAATACAGCAGGTTCAAATAATTTAATTGCATACAATTTATTTTAGTAAACACTGAAAACGGGTCCCACAGACCCAAACAGCACACAAAGGTTACAGGTAAGCATATAATAATGTGTAATGAAACAAATACCAATAACTATATTGCATTGTTTTCTTATGCGCAATTACTTCATACTGTCTTTGTCTTTTTCGTCCTGCATTTATTGTGCCCCCCTCAGAAAATAACTGGCCCCAGCCTGGCCCCCCCAGTCAAATTGGTCTAGAACCGCCACTGGGACTTAGAGAGAAACGGGGAGAGTAGGAACTTTGATGGCAAACACTGACGGTTTATTTGGAGTTTTGGCCGGAGAATTCAGAAGGCATGTCCTGTGCCACGAGTTGACACAATCGACGAAGCCGAACCAATTCTGAAGAACTCTTCTGTAGTTCGAGGTTTGTAATAAGTAAGGGATAATGTGCAGCGAGGCGGTCATTATGGGTAAAAGAACACCCGACAGGCTCATCAGGGAGCCCGACGCGAAGCGGAGGGATCTTGATCAGCTTATTACAAGGCCACATTCTCAACAAAGTAACGACATGACCCCCAATATTAATTGAAATGCTTTTATTCATTTAGAAAATGTTTTATTGATTTAAAAAATAGTATTATACATTTAAAATGACATGCATCCGCTAAGAAAAATAGTCCGTTGTTACTGTTTGAACTACGTAGCAACGGCAGTAACTACTTCGATAGCGTTTTGATTACAGATTTGAAAACATCGTTGCTTGCTTTAAAAGTAGCACAATTCATGATGTCAAACCTTGGAACGTATCTTGATATCCCTGCCCTAATGCCAAAGTAACTGGCAACTGAATATGTTTTGCCTTCTTTGACTGTTGCGTAAAAAGGACCGCAGCTCTGTGTTTCTGCCCCGTAGCTGATCAGCCAGTCTTTAAATAGTTCCATAGCCCATAATGTGGTCCGTCTTTTCGCCTCTCTTACGTCTCCGCTGTTTTCTTGTCCCTCTTGTCTTTTTCTTTTCTTCGCTGGGGACTCATCAGTCACTAACCATTCATCCAAATGACTGTGCTCTCCAAATATATTAAATATTAATATTAAAATCCTACATGTTGCTCTCAGACGGTAGACAACGGAAAACTAAAGATAAGCAAACAGTTTGACAAGCAAACTGTATAAAGTTATAACTGTATACAGTTGTATACAAATGACGTGCGGTGAGGTTCATGGTTGATGAGGCCCGCGCTCCAGCCAGTTTCTGTGGGGTGACGCATCTGAGGTGAGGCAGATCTCATCTGTGCCTCACCTTACCCCACAGTAACTGGCTGGAGCGCAATCACAAAATAATTGCCCACGATAAATTAGTGTCCGCGCTCCAGCCAGTTACTGTGGGGTTACGAGAGGCAGAGCTTGTCCGTGCCTCACTTCTCATCGCTCCCATGTAGTTGTAGCGGAGCTCGGCGAATTTGCCGATTTGACTAAAAAGCGAATGGAATCATACAGAAATCACATTTACAACACAGATCAGTGGAGACATTTTATTATTATTATTATTTAGTTTCTCTTTAGTTTTTTTCCCCGTTACATTGGAGTATGACAGGTGAGGCTCTGCTTCTCCTGCCTCCCCTGACTGCAAGTCGCTGGTTATAACTGTATACAGTTTGCTTTTCGACCAAACTGTATACAGTTAAATCGACCGGACTTCTTTCTGCAGATGTGAGCGTCCTTAGCAACGGTCAATAAATCCTTGACAGCGGTCTGTACTACTGGATTAACAACGTGTCACGTGTTCTGAATTGACCAATCTGAATCGAGTATTCAACTAAGCCATGTAATAATCAACATTCCTCATCAGCGAGACTAAACAACCTACGTTCCTGAACAGTCTCTGTCATAGACTGGCCTCAACAATGATCCCAAGCTGCCCCTCCTTAAGAGAGATAGCAGCAAAACCCAGGGCCATAGACCTATGCCGTGGCAAAAGAGAGAGTGAGAGGAGAAAACTATGAACTGTGTCCAGGGGCGCCGTCTGCCGACAGGCAAGGCCGGCCCCCAAAGCAGGTCGATTAAAAAGATCCACATCAACGACAACATGAAACCCCCTTTCATTTACTGCAAGGACATGTCCAGGGGGGGGGGGGGGTTTGTTATAATTAGAACAAAACGAGGGAAACCGGCTGCAACAGGCGGCAATAATTAGAACATAGTCTTATATTTACATGTTAATTATCTTTTTTATTTAATTTTTTATTTATTCTATATATTATTTTTTATTTAGCTGAATTTAAAAGTATTTTTTTTACATTTGATTTTATTCTTTCTTTTATTGTGTGTTCGTGTGCCAAACGTTTTACCCTTTATTAGTTTACTGCCTTTCAAGTACAAATGTGTTTCTTCTTCTCTGGTGGATTACGTGTGATGGGTTTGGGAAGATTATGTGTCAGAAAGTCGGGGGACTTATTTCATTTCTATTTACGGGGAGTCTTATTATCTTATATTAACAGAACTACGCCTATATTGCAATATCACCCAGCTGCAGCCGCAGCAAGACGGGACACGCCACGCCCCATTGATACCGTACATGGCAGATTAAAGACGAACTGCACATTTTATTGTAGCATTTTAAGCAACTATTAAGCAAATAAATGAATAACCAAGTCTATCCGTTTGAGACAGAACAGTATATGACTTTCAGCACAAATCATTTTGTCTAATTAATACATTCAAACAAAAAGGTGGCTTGGTAAACTTTATTTTTATGTATTAGTACATATAAAATAGGTATTAATGAGATCATCTTATTGTTAGGGTTAGGGCTTTGGGGAACGGAGCGCAGCGTGGTGCACGGGCTCCCGGGTAAATATTGTTTGTTTAAAAGCCTATTTAAAAACTCCTGTAATAAAACCAATAAAAGTTTATAAAAGCGCTGTTTGGTCTGTGTTCATTTTATTTAAATGAAATAAAGAAAATGCAATAAAAGGGATAGAAGAGAGCAGCGGCTGAAGCACAGAGCGTGTGCGGCGGGGTTAAAACCTGTACTCCTGCCCCCCGAGGGGGTCTCCCCCGGTGGGGTGTCCGAGGCTTTGTCCCACAACATCTGGCAAAAGACCCGGTAAGTGGGTTAAAAACATCTGGCTAAAAGTACCGAGGTTGACTTTGTTTAAAATCGGCTTGTTATTGTTTGTTTTGTGTCCCCCCCCCCCGACATGTCATTGCAGTAAATGAAAGGGGGTTTCATGTTGTCGTTGCTGTGGACCTTTTTAATCGACCTGCTTTGGGGGCCCCAAGCCGTTGCCTGCCTTGCCTGTCGGCAGACGGCGCCCCTGGACACAGTTCATAATTTTCTCCTCTCACTCTCTCTTTTCCCACGGCATAGGTCTATGGCCCTGGGTTTTGCTGCTATCTCTCTTAAAGTGCTTGTGACACCATCCCACCTATTGTTGTGCAATGCAATGTTGGGCTACTAGTCATCTCGAACCATCAGTTTAAAAATGAATTTGCGATACCGTATTGATAAATATCAATAATTTCGAATATCGCGGGAAAAGTCCTTCACTCAGTTTCCTTTTTCGGGACGAAGGCGGAAGTGCGTCACAAAGGGCCATATTTATTCTGCTCCCATTGAGCCAGACAGGGACAGAAGGGATTTGTCACGCGTAGAGATGGTTCGACGATGCGTTGTGTCTGGCTGTTCCAATACAGCAAATGAGGAACTTAACATCAGCATACATAGCTTTCCAACGGATGTCAAGCGTCAGCGCACATGGGAGAAAAACGTGCCGAACACAAGGGCTGGCTGGTCTGTGATGAACCCCACATCGACCTACATATGCAGCGCCCACTTTCTGGCCAGAATTTCGAGGAAAGGCCTTTGTTGATGGCTGAAACTGGGATTGATTTTTCGCGAAGACGGATTCTGAAGCCGTCAGCAGTGCCTACTCTCTTTCCCACGCACAGGAAACACATGGACTATGCTCTCAGTAAACACGAATGCAGCACAGCTCATGCAATAGCTATGGAGAGAAATACAAACTACAGACAGTGCGTGAAATCTGACCATGGATCTATCCTCCATCAACTACTCAACCCAGAGGGCCGACAGGGAGAGATCATTGAGAAAAATCGGGAACACAGGTAAAGTTTTACTGACATCATTCTCACATAGGCTACAAATCAGCAAAGCTTCTGTTGTGAAACAGTATCTGCTTTAGTATGAAACGTACCTTCAGCTCATGAAATCAGAAGGAAGTAGACAATGAAAATAAATAAAATAGTTTACAAACCATTCCACATTGTTCAAGCGTTGTAGATCGAGAGGTATCTCGCGTTCGTCGGGGGGTTGTCGTCTCCACTGTCCGACTCGGAGTTAATTTCATCCGATTCAGAGGCATATGGTTCGAATCTGTAGGGCATATAGTCAATATCGTCTACGAGGCTATCACTATCAGATGCTTCATCCTCATATGAGCTCTCAGACACATTCAAAATTAAACTACAATCGCAGTCGGAGCTTGCTGCTGTGTGCGCCATCGTTTGTTTGCATACAGGTACTGGACTCCGGAAGCGTTCGTGTTCCCTCTGTGACGCGGCACACCTTTTCGCGGGAGTTTAAGAATCCCAGAGCAGACCCAGAGAAGATCCAGAATATGGTCACATTGAAGGGCAGATTAACGGTTATCAAAGTACACATTTTCAAAAATCACTTCAGTAACGGTTTCAAGGGGACATTATTTACTGAAATTAATGGTTTGGATGATGGGGGAAAACCGTGTCACAAGCACTTTAAGGAGGGGCAGCTTGGGATCATTGTTGAGGCCAGTCTATGACAGAGCACAAGCTGCCATGATGTAGTTTACTGTTCAGGAACGTAGGTTATTCAGTCTCGCTGATGAGGAATGTTGATTATTACATGGCTTAGTTGAATACTCTATTCTGATTGGTCAATTCAGAACACGTGACACGTTGTTAATCCAGTAGTACAAACCGCTGTCAAGGATTTATTGACCGTTGCTAAGGACGCTCACATCTGCAGAAAGAAGTCCGGTCGATTTAACTGTATACAGTTTGGTCCAACATCCATTTAAAATAAAATGGAAAGTAATAACGAAAATATAAATAAAATAATATAAACAATGTTTAAATAGGAAATGGGGGATTATTAATATATAAAAAAGGATAAAATATATAACCTCCTCATTTGGAACCTAATGAAATAAGAAAACATGCAATACACTGTGCAAACATAGAATAAATTGTAACATGTAAAATATAAATAATAATAGATAAAATATAGAAAAATATATAAAATGGTAGTAATAATAATAATAATAAACAATAAAACCCATGCAATTAAAATTCCTAAAAGAGTCCAGAAGCGGAGGATTTATAAAATAATAGATAGGAAATATATATAAATAATAAATAATACACAGATAAATACTACAATATAAATAAATAATAGTTAATTTAAAAAGCTAGATTAGTTAAAAAGCAATCCCCTTAGGTTATATATTAATATATATATATATATTAATATATATATATATATTATAATAATATAATTATTATTATTATTATTATAACAGAGAGTAGCAAAGATAAAAAAAAAAGCGTTCAAGGTATAAAAAAACAATTGTCATTTTCCATTGTGTGAAACATTACAATTTAGAGGGAAATCGGCTGCAATAGGCGGCAATAATCAAAACATAGTCTTTTATTTACATGTTAATTATCTTTTTTATTTAATTTTTTATTTATTCTATATATTATTTTTTATTTACCTGAATTTAAAAGTATTTTTTAAATATTTTATTTCATTCTTTCTTTTATTGTGTGTTCGTGTGCCAAACGTTTTCCCCTTTATTAGTTTACTGCCTTTCAAGTACAAATGTGTTTCTTCTTCTCTGGTGGATTACGTGTGACGGGTTTGGGAAGATTATGTGTCAGAAAGTCGGGGGACTTATTCAATTTCTATTTACGGGGAGTCTTATTATCTTATATTAACAGAACTACGCCTATATTGCAATATCACCCAGCTGCAGCCGCAGCAAGACGGGACACGCCACGCCCCCTAGACGACACGCCCCCTACGCGACGCGCCCCCTACGCGACACGCCCCCAACGTGACACGCCCCCTACAAAATATGCCCATTTGACACAACACTACGGTGGCTGAGAGACATTGATACCGTACATGGCAGATTCAAAATGTGGTCTCAAAACAGCTGTTTTATGATGAAGTCATAGATTACTTTGCTTCAAGAAAGGCAAGGAGAGTCGGGGTAAGGTAAGGTGGTGAGGTGTTAGATTGAGCCCTTTAGTATTTAAATGTAGACAGTTGGAATGAATGTAAATAGCGGTAAAAACCAGTGGTTTCAGGAAAATCTATTATTTTATTTATATAGTTTTAGTGTCCAGTTATAAAAGCACGGGCACCACAAAATGGAAACCACACCGTTCCAGCTAAAATCTTGCCACGGCAGCAAATTATTCAGGCCCTGATTTCAGCTATTTTAGGCAGAAAAACGTATATTGACTAAACAGTTTAAAATAATTTACTATAATTTAGAAAGGTTTTTGTGAGAAATAATTCAAAAGTAAACTTTTGTTTTTTTTTATATTTAAATTTGAAATATTTGCTCACAACATTATTCATTTATACATTTTTATCTAATGTTCCGTTTTTTTGAAATGATCAATCCATTTATTTTATTGTATTTCCTTGAGGCTGGGAAAGATATCCAGCATATAGTTCAACATGTAAATGCTTTAATACAAGTAAGTATAAGTATAACATAAGTAAATAAAATAAGTATAATAGGAGGATGTGGATTTATTTTCTCTCACCTTATAATTACACAACCAAACAATCTATAATTTAGCTCTGGCCTTCACTCTCAAAAAAGAACATTTAGTTGATTTGGACACATTTTTTGATGCTCCATTGACTGACATGCAATGACTGGGACTGATGGAAGAATCTGCGAGGAATGAACTAGGAGCAGAGAAATAATCATATATTAAATGACAGCAGCTTCATAAAAGGCCAACAAGAGTGACAGAGTGTGTCACTGTGCTGAAGGATAGACCAGCTATCCAGGCCAGACTCTAAAGACTTTCCAAGGGGCAAAATGCTGCTGCCGGAGTACTGACTGGAAGTAGTGCTGACATCATGTCTACCATATCCTCTTAAAGTACTCTGTCCAACAATATCAGTCTCAGGAAGAAAGGTCTTTTAATTTAATTTTAAGATTAAACATACTGTAGCAGAAAAACATACATTCTTGTACTCAGGAGGGGACATTGACAGACGATTTCTAACACACGAAAAGTACTTAATTATATAGTAGGTACGAGTAGGCGTACTACAACTGAGTCCAGCAGTATCAATTTCAATAACAACTAATCGTAAAATTGTATTTTTATCCCTCATCAAAGATAGCAGGAAACACGCATTATATACTACGGATGGGACTTTGACAGAGGATTACTCACAAAGTACACAGTAAAAGTAATTCATTTTATTTCTGGTAGCAGTCAAACTAGTACTGAGTCTAACAGTGACAGTTTTATTAAGAATTTATTTTAACAAATATTTGTATCGCTCATCAAATATAGCAGGGGATGACGAGCTGCAGATTTGAAAAAACTAACGCGAGAGACGGCTGAGGTGACCCCAGTACAGAATCGCTGCATAGTTTAACCTCTTGAGCCATATTGCCCCCGGGGTCAGGGTTAGGGTTAGGGGTGAATCCTAACCCTGAATTTACTCTGACACAGCAACATCTAAATTGATTCTGACACTTCTACAGGCAACTCACAGGTGTTTCATTGCTTTGATAAAAAAGGTTATTCATATACCCCTTTTAGTTGTGAAGATATACTCATTCCTTCTGGGCATGTCATTTTCGAGGGTTAGGGCCCAGGCCTCAAGAGGTTACGTCTCCTAACAATGTTGTCCATTTTAGACATAGGCTTATTATATTTACAGCCCTTAATAACATTCGTTTTCTGGGCTCAACGTGTGTCTTGGCCGTTTTCGTTGGGATGGTTCAATTCACCTTGTTTTCCCTTGTGTATAATATTATCACCGTTCCTTCAACAGGATACCGTAGTGCTTCAATGCAAGTGTACACACAAACTGAAAGATTGACAATAAAGTTGACTTTGAATTTGATATCCTTTTTACTTCTGGCAATTGCATTTACTCTTCAAAAATCATAAAGTGGTTTTAATATGTGCAGATTATCCTGCTGAACCCAACATGTAAGTATCATAAACATTTGTTAACGACAGACATTATTTCTCCCATAAATGGAAACCCAAAAGAGAAAAAGTAAGTAAATGTAGCAGCTATTGGATGAAGAGTAAAATAATAGAGCTTCTTTAAATGGACATACAGTATACTCTTGTTAAATACCATGTAATTGAGTACAGCACTTTAGTAAATGTTCTCTGTTACTGTCCACCACTGGCCTTGATAATATGTTGGGTGTATCGGTTTAAATCTATGAAATTCATTTGATTTATATTTTTAGTCAAAATGAAGATCGCTGCCTTCAATGTCCTGAGACTGGGATGGAATAAAGTCAACAAGAAGGACGTACGGGACATTATCATTGAGGTAACTCACCCTGCTGAACCACACAAGTTTGTTCAGTGTAATATTTCAGTTAATGTTTTTGTACATGACGAGAAAATTAAAGGAAAGGAGCAGTTTTTTTATGCATTGAAAACATTTATAAAATGTAAAAAGTGCTTTTAGTTCTATGCTTTCTTTTCTCTGTGGTTGTGTTTTGCAGATCATGTCTGAGTACAGCGTGGTGCTGCTGCTGGAGGTGACGGATAAGACAGGTGGTGATGCCATGGAACTGCTCCTCGAACACCTTAATGACTATGGGTGAGTTCTCCACACATAGAAGCATGCACATTCATTTAAAGGGGCCATATTCTGCAGCTCAGGTTCAAAATGTGTTTTTAGTGTCTTGTGACATGTCTCCATGCTTTAATGTTCAGAAAGCTCTGTATTTTTCTCACACTGTCTGTGCTGCAGCACCTCTTTTCACTTTTACCTAAAAACAAGTGTCAGTAATTAAATCTTATGGGGCATCTAAAATGATACAAACAAATGGTTGATGATTGTGAGAGATATTCAGTTCCAGTTGTTTCTGTTTTCTGGCAGAGATAACAGAAGGAATCCATACGGCATGCTGTGCAGTGAACCTCTGGGACCGAAGGGTAGACAGGAGAAGTTTGTCTACTTCTACAGGTCAGAAACACAAGTACAGACGATCCTGTGTGTGGTTAAAATACCTTTTTGGGCAACCAGTGCCTTTATTGTAGAGACAGACTTGAAATGGGGAGTGATGACACACGGCAAATGGTCTTTGAACTGGATTCAGACCAAGCCTCAGTACACATCTACCAATTGAGCTATACGTTATGTCTCACAGGAATTAAAATGTGTCTTAAATTGGTAACAGCCACATTCAATCATACTTATTATTGAAAAACGGTGGGAATATCAAAGACAAAAACCAGTAATGTTTGTTTTTGAACCAGTAATCTGTGACACATTACATTACTCTTCTTTGAGACGCTTGACTTCAATCTTTTTAGTCCTACAATTTATTAGTTGTCTATGGTTCGGTAGCTAAGACCCAGAACATCATAGGCTTTACAAATCATCACATTGTGCTGTTGGGCCAAACTCTACAAGCATTTCCTACAAGGCTTTACTGAAAAACTTCCAGTGGTTTATAAGCTATCTCACTAACTAATACAAATACATGAATAAACAAACAAAACATAACATGTGTGTTTATAAGCTTTATAATACAGAACATGTTTGTGGCTTTGTGTTTTAGAAAGGAAGAAGTGGAGATATTAGAGGCCTACCAGTACGGAGGAAATGCTGAAGATGTGATCACCAGACAGCCTTTCGTTGTCCTTCTCAAATGTCCAAACACAGGTATTTGTGTGAGTGTGTGTGTGTGTGTGTGTGTGTGTGTGTGTGTGTGTGTGTGTGTGTTTTAGTTTTAGTTTTTTAGACTATCATTGTGAGGATCAATTTGGGTTTTGTGTCCTTTATGGATTATGAGGACACCAGGGTTCGATTCCACCGGACTAAATAAGGCTGGTGTGAATGCGACCTAAAACTCCAAGTGGTCCTCACAATGATAGTCGTGCAAGACATATGCACAGACACATAAACACAACTGTGAGGACCTACATAAACAAAACATTTTTGCCTAACCTTTAACCCCTATTTTAACGAAAGAAGTGCTTTAACATTCAAACAGTCCATTGGAGGTCTGTACCAAAATAGAGAACACGCCATAATGTGTTTCAGCGCTTGGTGCGGTTCGTTTGGGTCGGTGTGAACGCAGTCTGAGACCTCTGATGTGAACAAAACAACCTAAAAGAGGTGGTCTCGGACCGCTTGGTAGTGAACTCTGGAGCGGTTCATCTCTGGTGTGAACGCAGTCCGCTCCAAAACACAGGAAGCGTGGTATTTACGCAGGGCCTAATTCTCCATATACATTGGGGGGACACATCCCCCCCAATGTTAAGATACGCTCTAAATGTCCCCCTCAATATATAGCCTAACTGATATAATTTTTTTTATTAAATTAAACCGCTATTCTATGACTTTTTTATTTTGGCTATTTGTATACTTGAAAATCTTTATTTTCTGTTATTATGAACTTCACCAAAATTATATATTTTTTTTTCACATGTAAATTGGTTCCGCCTTTGTTTGTTTATGCATACCTTTATTTTGTACCCGGGGGGTGTATTTCGCTGTCGCACGTCCAAGTCCAGCTTCAGTTAGCGTTGATGCTCCAAGCAGGTCAGACATGTTTTAATTTGCCCTCCATCAGTTCTGGTATCTTTTTCCAGTTAGCCCTAAACTAATCTATATTATTTTATTTCGTAATGGTAATGTTAATGAACCCTCCGGTTTAGCTTCTTTGTGTGAATAACTTGTTACTGATGTTAAAACCGAACTTTTCAGGAGTAGTAGCTAGGGGAGTGATTTGTAAAATATGCATAAAGAAAAACTAAATCTGTTTACAGTTCTGTTTCAAATGGGTGTTGAGAGATGTGTCCATAGATCTCTTCATTTTGCTCTCAAAGTGCACCAGATTGATGCTTTTAACGTCAACATTTAAAAAAAAATCTTCCCGGGGGATCATGCCCCCGGACCCCCCCAGAGGAGGTTAGGTCCACCACCTGCCCACATCCCCCGTCAAATTGTCCCACCCACATTGAGGATGCTTCCTATGCCCATGCCTGAGACACAGTTTCGTGAATATTGTTGTTTTTTGCCCCCACGGGCGGAGGCATGGGGTTTAACAGGTTTTAAAGTATCCCATGTGTTAGTGAATTTTTATATATTTTCCTTTAGAATGGCAGGAAATTAGTATTCAAATTTTGATTGAATTTGTGGTCCCCCCCAATGTAGACTCCATGGTTACGGCCTTGTATTTACGAGTCACAAGAACACGGATGTCTTCAACATCTTTAGCGAAAGAGTAAAGCAGAACAAAGTGTTGAACAGTGTTGTGTAAAGTAAAAATGCTCCGTCAACTATAGATAAAAGTCAGAGCCACCTGTCGTCGGTGAAACCTCCTCCTGACTGCAGGACGTCTCTCAGTGTTATAATGTTTTTTTATCGCACGTTGTTTGATTATATAATCATATGCTGTCCACTAGAGTCTGATGCTCTCCAGATTAACAGCAGCATGAAAATAACCTGCCGATTCTCCATGGCGGAGGCTACGGTAGAAATGGCCGGGGTTTGCGTTTTTACCCCCTTAATGTCTGACCAATTGCTGAACAGCATTTCCGTGCACATGACTTGTGTTTAAAGTTTATAACCCGTTCTAATGCACATTCTCAAAATATTGAAGTGACTGTTATTTTGTATATATTGATTGTTGTGTTTTTATTTAGGTCTTAATGTGCACATGTCAAAATGTGTCATTGATTGTGTATATATAGGATATACATATTTTTATATACATTTGTTTTTGTATTCGGGATTGTGGAAAACGGTATTTCGATCTCTCTGTCTGTACACACAAACTGGAAGATTGACAATAAAGTTGACTTTGACTTTATCAGAGAAGCGGACTATTAGGTGTGAAGGCAACCTAAGTTGTGAGGACCTTTCTATATTGTGAGGTCCTAACTTTAGGAAAGACATAAATGGAATGTTTAAAGATAAATACTTTTTATTAAATTAGACTGAGGTTGCGATAACGGCGTGTGCGTGTGTGTGTGTGTGTGTGTGTGTGTGTGTGTGTGTGTGTGTGTGTGCGTGTGTGTGTGTGTTTTCCTCCAGTTGTGCAGGAGCTGGTTTTGATCCCGGTCCACACCAAACCAAAGGCCGCAGAGGCGGAGGCGGAGCTGAACGCTCTTCATGACGTGGTTGAAGATGTGAGGGAAAGGTGTCAGAATGATGTAAGTGTTTAAAATATTATTGATGGGTTTGAGAGAAAAACAATGTGTGAAAATCTTTACATTTAACATGAACCATTTTGTGTTTATCACGATATTAAAGACCCAGTGAAGTGTGCGCCGGTGCATGATCTGTTATGCTAATACGTATAGTAATGACCAAAATTGTCCATTGGAACCCATATCAAAGATGTTGGAATAGCAACGAATTTGACGAGTTGGAATTTTCCGCTGGGAAACCTCCGCCTTCGTGGGCGTGGCTTGCGATCTACTGCGTGACGTCAGAAGATGGGCTCAGCCGAAGTGTTTACATTCACCACCGTTCATTTTGTCTCTGTTTCAAAGTGGAATTTACCAACGTTTTTGAGCGAGTATTTTATTGGAAAGTGTTTCGCAGTCGACTGGAAGTGATTGCCAATCGAGGAAACCTGACAATGGAGGCGACAGTGAAGAAAAAGGGAGGAAAAACACACGGGAAGCGATGCATTGCCGCTGGCTGTGGTAATGTCAATTCTGCCGAAGTGGCGATGTTTCTGTTCCCAAAAGATGAAGGTGAGTGGCTGGTGTCATTGTTTCGTAGATTCGTAGATTGTTTATGAAAAATAAAGGCCACTGTGTTTGTGTTACTAACAAGACTATCATGGCGGCGGCAGAGCTCAAGTCGAGTTTCTCCGCCTGGAGATATTCTCACTATTTCACTTTTGTCGAGCACAAAGAAAAGAACGTTTTAGTTAAATGTAAGTTGTGTCTTGGCGGGTCAAAGATCCTATCGACTGCCCAAAACAGCAATTAAAATCTGTTGAAACATCTGCAGAAACAACATGCTGGGACGAAGCTAGTAGCTAAGACCACAGACCCAGACTCATCCGACGCCACTCCACCTCCACCTAAGCAACAGCGGCTGGATTGGCACTTTGAAACATATCTTTGTGTTTGTGTTTGTATAGACCACATTGCTTAGCAGAGTTCAGTGATGCAAATGCATGTCAAGTTGATCAACAGGTTGTATTATTCTCCGATGCAATAACAGTACTGAAATGAAGGCTACAGTATAAGGGCATTAATGGGTGCCCTTTTTTAAGTAACTAAAAAGTTACTTTTCACAGTAACGCATTACTTTTTGGTGTAAGTAGTGAAGTAACTAGTAATTGTAACTAGTTACTGGTTTTCAGTAACTAGCACAACACTGCATGTGAACATGAATGTTGCATCATGCTATGAACAGATGAATGTATGATCAGGTGATGGCCAATCCTGTGTGTAGATCTACTCTAGATCTATGACAAAATATTGTCCTCAACTAAATTGACTTCCATGGCCACTTTCCTCATCTATCCTGTCCGAAAAGCTGTCAAAATCACTCATTTCTCTCGCACCAGTATCACTTTCCGAAGGCTCCGCCATGTTTACAATCACAACTGGGCCCATCTTGTGACATCACAGCCGCTATCGTCTGCAGCAGCGGTAGGCTCAGACGGCCGTTCACGGGATGAAAAATTTGCGATGTTTATCTCGTCCCTCGCACTTCCTAAAAAATTATTTTAGCCATGAACAGGTACAATTATATGTAAGAAATGAAACTGCCATTTCATTTTGGCGCAAAAAAATGCACTTCACTGGCACTTTAAGTGATGGGTTTTTGAGAGATTAGATAGTTTTGTTTAATTGTATTTCTCATGTAAGCAAACTTGTTTAAGCTTTGAATACCAATACCATATCAATAAAGTAAAACAAATGAACATAATGTGTTTTTTATTCGGAATTTGGTTGTGTTTTTCTTTCTTCTGCAGAACATTATGATTTTGGGAGACTTTAATGCCGATAGACCGTATCTCTCCAACGAGAAGAAGGAAACGCTCCGTATCTCCTCCGCTCCTTATCATTGGCTGATAGACGATGATGTGAACACCATGACTAGTAACAATAACAACCACGCCTACGACAGGTAATACACATTTCATTGTTACAGTTTAATCCAAGCATTTTTTGTGTTTGTTAAAAAAAATGAATTGTGCTGCATTTCCAAACAACAGGATCGTGGTTTACGGAGAGAGGATGCTGGAGGCCATCGTCCCCGACTCAGCCAAAGCCTACAACTTCAAGAAAGAGTTGAACTTGACAGACAAACAAGTGAGACTCATGTTTAGGGTTGGGTATCGTTGGTACGATGAGATGAGACCCCCCCAGTCTCCCCTACTGTAACACTGAAACCTGCTGAAGTGACACAGCCCAACCCATTACCGGTTTAAATGCATATATTTACATTTTTCCGGTTGAGCACTAGCAGCATCGTAAACAATACACTTTATTTAGGATTATTAACAGCTACACTACTGAAGCCCACCAGCTGGTTGGAAAGAATACTAAAGGACATGAGGATAGTTTTATAAAACTGCCAGAAGGGTGGTTTAGCTAGGACTGTTAGCTATCAACCTAACAAGCTGGCCAACGAACATTAGCTAACTTTCACTAGCTACTTTACAAACTAGGAAACATTTGCTCTCTATCTCACTTAGCCTGCTAGCTTATTTTAGCTATATATCTAACAAGATAGCTAGCTAATGTTAGCTATCTATCTACCTATTGACACATTGGTGGCTCGCATAACTTTATTTACTATTATTTTATATCCTACGGTTAGACTTGCAGTGCGAACTTGTGTCTACAGTTCTGGCAGTGAGAGTCATTTGAAAAACACTGTTGACTTTTATTAAGCTGACCGACCGCTGTCAAATAGCCAGCAGCTGCTCACAGCTGGAAACATCTTTTAAATTCCCAAATATCCGTTTTTTGGATAAACTAATCACATAACGGTTATCTAAATGGTTAGTTTCTTACCCGAAAAAGTGTTCCAACTTAATAACAGCCATTCAAAAGCTTTAAACACTGTTTCTTTGTTAAACAAATGTTGATGAAGCTCGCAACCCTATTCCAAGTAATAGCGCACATGCTCTAACCGGAAGAACAAACACAAAATAAGGCAATGTGGAAACACCCCAGAGCAGGCAAAGCATGAGGTGAATTATTGACACTATTTAATGATATTTTCTGTCCCAGACTCAGAGGGTCAGTGATCACTACCCTGTGGAGGTGGAGCTGGAGGTGAAGCCGGAGGTGGAGCTGGAGGTGGAGCTGAAGGTGAAGCCGGAGGTGGAGCAGGAGGTGGAGCTGATGGTGGAGAACATGGGGAAGCTGGAGCTGAAGAAGAAAGCTCTGTGAAAATGGAATCCAGTGAGACCCTCGACTGGAGGAAGACCTCAGGGTAAAGATGTCTCTTGTTTCATCAACATCAGTGACACATATTAGACATTGGAGTGTATTTAGTTGTGTTTTTTATGGCTCTTGCTGCATCATGAATCTCACATTAACAATATAATTACATTCCTTTTGAACTGATGACTTACAGCAGCCCAGAAGAAGAAGGCCGGGCCGGCAGCCACAAAGGGGAAAGGAGAAGAGGAACCAATCTTCAATATGTTATCCTCTTAAAGTAGTTTAGTTATTAGCTTTTAGTGATGAGCGCTGTTTAACCCTTATGTTGTGTTCGGGCCATAAAATACAAATGTATGGTTATGAATGCATAATACGTTAGTGATGTAGTTAAAACAATATTGGATGATTGACCCGCGAACACCATGAACGGAACAGCTTTCGAACACAACACAAGGGTTAAGTGTATGAACAGAATAGAGCTTGTATTGCTTCTTGATTTTTTTAATGCAGCTTCAAGTTCAGCAGCAAACAGTTTCAGTAATGTAGGACGCATTTGTTAAATTAAAAATATTTTAACCTAAATTCATAGAATCTAAATGTTTGTTAAATGGGGTAGAAGGTGAAGACGTCATTTTGGGATTTTTAATCAAAGTATTTTAACTATTTGGTGGGAAAACAAGTTGTGTGGTTACTTTGTTTTTCTGTTGTGTGACTTCGGTTAGTTCGGATTCAGCAAAAACAAACAAATAAAGTATCTGACAACTATCCTCAAGGTAAAGCACTTAAATGATTCTAAATATAGAATATATATTTTTAATTGGCTAAAATACATTTAGCAGACTGTCAGGTCTACAGCAATATGTTTCTGAGCCAAAGTGACGAGGATAAGTTCCTCATATCACTTCAATGTAACCAAACTATCCATGTAAACTATATTCACAGACGCATGGCATATTACAGAATATCACTGCTTTATTACTAACAATGCTTTTTGTTATCAATAAAAAATAATCATGAAATTATATTTTGTGCTTTCTGTGTCATTATAAACTCCATGAATAATTGTATTAGGTTAATGTAGTCATGCAGTTTGTTGCAACTGTTAACAAGACATTTGGTTAAATTAATACAAGTTTAAAAATGTTTTATCCATAATGAACTCCTACATGTTTTATATAAAGGAGCCAAGGTTGCTTCACAAAATGCAAGGCGAGAACCAGCCAGATTCTGCTGATATCACAATGTGTGTTTCGGTTCCCACATCATATTTATTTGTATCACTTGTAAAGACACGGCATGGACAGGTGCGCTTTTTTGTGAAAGAAAACATACAGATGGTGATGAGCTGCGTGAGCTAACCAAAGTCTTTACGGTTTGATACAGAATCTCTGTCTGTCAGTATGATCCGATGAATAGTAAATGGAGTGGAAGTACCAAATTATTACTACATGTCCTGATGTTAACACAAGGCCGTTGTTCCCATTGTGAAAATTCAACCAGGACCAACTTCAAATGTTGTTACAGTTTTTTTCCTGGTCTTCTCTAAAGAAGAGGGACCAATGAAAACGTTGTCATGTTGCCGTTGTTCAGCATGGAAACATTCATTAGCTAACAATGACATTATTGTTCTATTAATTTAAAGGGAGGTCAGGTACTCTTTAAAACAGCTGGTAGTTATGGGTACTTTTTACTTAAGTACATTTCGAAGCCTCTTTACTTTTACTTGAGTAAAGAAGTTTAGTCAGTACTTCTACTTTTACCAGAGTATTTTTAAACACGAGTATGTGTACTTCTACTTGAGTAAAAGATGTGTGTACTTTGCTCTCTGCAGAGAGGAGGACGGTCAGTGGAAGGAGGACCAGAAGCTGGAGGCTCTCAGTGATTGGGTGAGAGACGTCGGCTGGGCCCCGTCCATCGGGCTGCCCACCAGCACCATCGCCAGCTGCTCCCAGGTCAGTTGTTACAGATAAGATAAATTAAGATATACTTTATAATCCCAAATTAGGAAATGTTTTCGTTGCAGTAGCATGTAAAACAAGTATTGCACATAATTAGAGATAAAAAATTGTGGAAAACAAACAATTATACAATATAAACATCTTAAAATAGCAGATAAAACAGAACTGAAAGAGTGTCTGTTATGTGTGATTGCAGCTTCGGGAATGCTTGTATTTTCGCTGTACTCTGTGTAGTGACAATAAAGGAATCTAATCTAATCTAAGGTATAAAAGTTGATCGTGAGAAATAATCTGTAAACTATCTGACAAATAAAACACTATTGACTACATTACAGCTGACACAATATAAAAGTGGGATGTTATTTACATTTAGTGTTTACAATGACATATTAAATGTAAAATGTAGTGTGTGAAGTTAGTCAAGAAAGTTCCACTAGGTGGCGCCAGAGATAAACTTTCAGTAGTTTTTTCAGGAACCTGTGGCATGATTGGAGCTGAAAATCAGAACATCTCTGATTATAAACACGCTGCATTAAGCTTTCTGCTTTTATAAATGTAGTGTAATACATTTAAAATGCTGTGGAAAGTAACAAAGTACTGAGTACTGTAAATAAGTATTTTTCGACACACCTGTACTTAACTTGTACCTTTTTTTTGTATTCCCATTAGTAATACTTTTACACACAGGGAAATAATGTACCCTTCTACTCTTATACTGTTTTATGACACCAAGTTATATGTATACAAATATAATAATATGCCCATACAGTTTGATATATTGCAGTTCTAAACTACTTATCTACCCAGTAGTATGCAAGAAATCCAAAATATGTTTAACATTGACAAACTACATCATTTAAATGTTTTTACAAGCATTTGTTTCTGATAAAAACTGAATAATCTAATAATATAACCTGGCTTGGAATTTGGAATCCGGGAGGGACTCGGAGTTGAACCGCTCCTCCTTCGCGTCGAAAGGAGCAAGTTGAGGTGGTTCGGGCACCTAGTAAGGATGCCACCTGGGCGCCTCCCTAGGGAGGTGTTCCAGGCACGTCCAGCTGGGAGGAGACCAAGGGGTAGACCTAGGACCAGGTGGAGGGATTATATCTCTTCGCTGGCCTGGGAGCGCCTTGGGATCCCCCAGTCAGAGCTGGTTGATGTGGCCAGGGAAAAGAAAGTTTGGGGCTCTCTGCTGGAACTGATACCTCCGCGACCCGACCACGGATAAGAGGGAGAAGATGGATGGATGGATAGATGGATGGATGGATGGATGGATGGATGGATGGATGGATGGATGGATGGATGGCTTGGAATTTAGTCATTTTAGGGGCAAGTAGGCCTGTCGCGATAATCAATAAATGGACTTATCGTACGATAAATAAAAATGGACTCGATAACTTTTCTGAGCTCGATAAATTGCCGTTTACATGCGTGTTTGTTTGCATAAGGATGTGACCAGTATTTTAGCCCGGCGCGCTGTGAGGGGCCGGGCTCACACATAGCCCATGACACAGCCAGGTCAGGAGGAAACTCCGCGTGCAGCAGTGTAGCAGCCAAATTAATAATATAGAGACAAGCACGAGACAACATGTGACTTACTCGAGGGGAATTTGAAGTTAAATGGAATTGATTGCAAAACCTAATACCACATCTCTGGTGTGGGAATATTTTGGATTTAAGCCAAATCAACGAGGCGAACCTACGGACTTGAATGAACCGGGCGGTGTGTCGCATTTGTTTTAAAAAGGTAGCAACAAAAGCTAGCAGTACGACCAACCTTAAACTGCATCTGAAACACAACCACCCCATTCCGTTTTCCCAGCTGGGAGCAAACACGGCAGCTGGAGATGGAGAGCCCCCACCTTCCCGACAGTTTACAATCGGGGGTGATGTGTTCTGAGGCCTTGGTGCCGGTGATGATCCGGGCTGCAGAGTTCTGTATGATTTGTAGTTTATTGATGAGCTTGGTGGGTATGCCTGAGAGGATGGCGTTACAGTAGTCGATGCGGGACGTGACAAATGCATTGACCAGGACTTCAGTGTTTGATTGAGATATAAACTGTAACCATGCCACACAAAGCACTATCACACACTACTTGCACCTAAATGCATTTGTTCACTGCCCAACTGGTCATTTCTATATTTCAACAGTGTATCTTCTGTTTTATTAAATATGCTTTTATAATCCTTGACGACATATCTGATGCTGTGCTTCAAAGACTGGCCTAAATGTGAAACAAATCTTCTTTCCACCACCTGTGAAGCAGTGTGCAAAAGAAACTATGCCATTTAAAAAATATTTACCCATAAGAATGTCTAATTGTTACACTGCTCTTTGTATGCATTTAACAAAAAGGACATAACGTGTTTTGCTACCATTGCACTGAGCTAGGCTAGCTTAATGCTAAGCTAACCATCTCCTGGCTGTAGCGTTATATCTAACAGACTGATATAAGAGTGATATTAATCCTCTTAGCAAGAAAGGGAATAAAGGTACGTTGATGGTTCATAATTATTGATGATCAGAAACATCAGTGTGAAATGGTTTGGCTGTAAGGGCACCTTCATCTGGACCTGAGAAGCTTTACTGTGAAGTCATGTTTTAACAACGGCTACGGGCACATAACCCATAATAAGGTTTCACACGGTGATGGTCCCTTACTTTACTCCGGCTCAGGAGTTTTCAGAAAGATCAAATATAAAGGGGCAAACTCAGAGGCATGAACCCAAATACACAACTCAGACTCAGACGGTTCAAAATAAAGTATTTTGCTGGATTTAAACACAGTAACAAAGTAAAGAACAAAAAAACACTCTCAAGAGGGAAACGTCACTAAACTATGGATAAACACAAAATCACTCTTTCGAGGAAAACTACTAACTATGACAAGGAGCTTGAAACAAAACAATAGACGAGGATCAGGCTTGAAGGTACGCAGCGCTGGTTGTCTAGTCATGAGAGAAGACGAACTGGCACAGGACATGGGGAGACTAGGACAATACATACACACAAGGTAAGGGGGCGCAGGTGGAAACAATCAGGGCGGGGTAGACAATCACAAACTCAGGAGACACATAGGGGCACAGCGACCTGAAACGAGGGAGAATTACTTTTCTAAATATAAACAGGAAGGCACAAGATAAAGGGACATGAGCTAATTTAAAGAATATAACTTTAAAATAATCTTTCGAGACATGACAAAAACGAAGGGATTTAAAACAGGGTGAAGCTGTAAATTAGCAGTGGACAATAAGCGCTGGTGTTCTTCCTGCCCTATTTAGGGCACAGTAGCATATGGTCAACATGTGTCATGTTGGAGGAACTAACTACATGTTAAACTTTTATTTGCTTGATGGCTGGAAACACCACTTAATTTGAATGCTGAAATGTGAAAGGACGCTTCTCTTAGGTAACATATTTGCCTTTGTTGGAGTCTTTATAAGGTCATATAGCAATTTATGTAGTGCGTACACTTATTATGTATCATGGCATTAAAATATCTAAAAATGGCTAAACATATCATATTTGTTCATTTGTGTTTTTACATTATTTGAACCCAAGCCAACCCTGGATTTACCCACAGATATTTGTTTAAGCGAATCCAATTTTACTCAGTTACTAGATTGTTTTCCTCTCTCTTAAATTTAGGAAATTATATCTTACTATTTATGCCTATATTTACTTAGGTCTCCAACTAACTGCTTCCTGCAGGTACAGTTCTGTTCAGGTGAAGTACGACGTGATCCTGAACCGTGCATTAAAACTCTTTGGTTTGGAGTTTGGGTCCTCTGTACTTTGTCTAGTACACACGGTGTTTACTATCAGTTGATCAAGTTGTCTCAATGCTGATGTTTTCGGTGCCTTCTGAGGTGTTTCAGTCTCTGTGCTGGACTCATATTGGGAAAGAAGAAAAGGCTGGATATCTTGTTTCTATTTAAATGTAATGTCATTTCAACATCCAAAAAGTGTTTTCATGAATAAAAAATGATGCCTTTGTAAACACATTCAAACATACGTTGCTTGTTGATGGTTAAATAACAGTATTATTATACAGTACACTGGAAACTATTTAGATCACTCGATTTATGAAGATTTTGAAATGAGTCATTCTTATAAATGCTGTTTCAGTATTTACTATATAATAATACTACAGTGCAATATTTTAATTTGCAAAGTAAATCGAAAGTTATTTGAATCTGTAAAAAGCAAAGTCTCATTATTATATAGTCATATAATAAAATAAAGAAACAGTCAATGAGATAGTATAAAGAAAGAAAGAGAAAATGGTTATAATTTTCTGCATTTATCAATTTGACCCAGAGAAGCATGATCACTATAGGTGGTTTCCACTAAACTGTATATTCAAGATAACTCGACTCACAATTAAATATATGATAAGTTTAATATTATATTGCAGGCTCTTAACTGCTGACCTGCACTCAGTTCAGTGGAGCAGGTAGAGACAGATGTGCGTTTATTTGGAAGAGTCAAAGACAGCTGCAGCTGAAAAAGTGCTTTACATACTACGAGTGATTCACACATTCACACCTCCTTCTTACAGAGCAGTAACTAACATTCATACACATGTTGGCCATCAGGAGCAACCCAAGGAAACATCCACATGTCGACTGCACGGCTGGGATCAACCCACGACCTTTTGGTTTAAAAACGACCGCACTCCCTCGCAGCCACGGTAACATTTAAACATGGGACATTGTTGCCTGAAAGGAGCTGTCATGAATTGACTTTATTTCAAACTTTGAATCACTGTTTTTGCTTGTTATGAAGAGGAGACGTGTTTTCGGTTCCCAGTAAGAATCTCTAAAAGCGTGAGGAATCCTAACTGGGAGAAATCTGACTACAAAGACAAACTAGTAGGATCCCATAACACCACCAAACTCTTGTCATTGTTTTGATTCAGAGACCCGTAGCTGCAGATTAGTGCTTTTTAAACTATAATATACACTCCACTTGAACAGAAACATTTTGCGATTCTTATGCAGACATTTTTTTTATTTGCCTTCACTTTTGGAGAACTTTAAATCTGCAAATAAACAGTCAAAAGCTTCAAAGTGTATTTGAAATCCCGAAGCAGATGTACACCAATAACACCCTGATATAGAGTGATTGGATTTGATCCAGAGTATATGACTCTTCAGGCAGTATTTGCCTTTAAAAAGAAAGACTTGATTGAGTCGTACACAAACATTATTTGTGCTAATGTCACTATCCCTCCATTCTTAGGTTTCCACGGAGACTGAACAATGATGTGTTCTTGTTAGGCAGCAGTAGAGGAAGTACTCAGAACCTTCTTGAGCTAGTAAAGTATTGATATTCAAATATACTTTCATCACCAAAAGTACTCATTATGCAGAATGATATATACTGGATTATAAAGAGATATGAAGCTAACTTAATCTCATACAATCATGGGATTTATGTAACAGTGAAACAGAGAGTAAGTGTGCACCCACATGCAGTATTTTTGTTTTGATATGCTGTTGTAAAAACTCCTGTTGTCTGCTGTTCAGACTCAAGTCATGTTTGTGATGCCACATTCAGGACATTCAGTGTCCTTCTTTGAGCAGAAGACAGTTGCTAGAAGCTGCAGCTAGACTACAGAAGCATTAGTTTTTAGTTTTTTAGGATGGAACAATTTCACACACAGATATAGGGAGGCTAGACCTATACAATTGATTTACTTTGGTTTATAATGTAATGTCAAGACATTTATGTTATTGATTTCTGACACACTTTCTAAATAAGAAAAAGGGAGTTCATATTTCTCTAACTGCATGTATTCATCGATGAAAAAGAAGCCATGTGCAGTAATATAGAACATTGAGGATACAACGCATTGTTATGAATCGTGATGCATCGTGATATCGAATCGAATCGTTGACAGAATAATCGTAATCGAATCGTGAGACCAGTGAAGATGCACAGCCCTATCACACCTTCAATCTGAGTTCCTTAGTGACGTTCTGCAGCACCTCAATGATCTTTTGCTTCAGAGGGTAGTTGTCCATCACCAAGGAAATGAGCTCGGCCGCGTCCATCCAGCTGATGCTGCCTAGGGCCAACTTGATATCACTGTAGAGCCCCATTTTCTGGGCAGGGGTCAACTCCATCAGGATCTGAGGCAGGGGCTGGAACTGATCCTTGGTCTGCAAGTAGCCCAGCAGCCCCCCAGCTGTACCACCTGCCACACACAAAGGGGGGGGGGGGGGGGGTCAATCATTTAGGCATGGAGTCAACAGACAACAGAGAAGTAAACTGATGAGGAATCTTAACACATTCATCATTTTGTGTGTTTACGCCCAGGTCTAGGGGAACCTAGGCGCAGCACAAAATTGCACTCTCCCCACTCTTCCCACACTCCCCACTCCCAAGAAATGGACAATGAGACAGAAAATGCCTTTGGTAATTTTAATTACCTGTTTTTTTTTAAAGGAGGCAAGACAACCCACATAAACAAATAAAACTTGGCATACATAAATCTTGCCTAACAAATAAGTAAAATAAAATACAGGCCTCTTACCTAACCTAACGAAAACAGGAGAAAACGGGATTTAA
>CM062265.1:4810274-4992774 GCA_031216635.1 Dissostichus eleginoides | reverse complement strand
GTACATCTTCTGTAATTATGTGAAAGTAAAAGGGTCCCCTGCAATAGAATTGGACAAAATGGAAAAGGCAGCATATAATTGAAAATGTTTGCTACTTCAAAACTGAAAAATGAAATACTATAGAGATCATACATGTATGAAGCACACATAAACAAATGTGGAATTAAAATACATGTTCAGCTTTACATGTCAAAAGTTAAGTGTCAAAACAAATCCTTACCTAACATGATGAGCCTTGGTGTGCCTGGTAGGGTCAGTTGAGCCTCAATTTCATCCTTGGTTGCAGACACCTTCACACACACACACACACACACACACACACACACACACACACACACACACACACACACCACAATAATATGTTCAAATTAATGTACAATACAATGTAATATTTGAAAGGCATAAAAAATTACATTTTCATTGCACAAGATCATAATGTATAACTCCACTTACATCAGCCATAGGAAAAGAGCATCTTCTTTTTCCTTGAAATGTGCCATCATGAATTGCAGAGAGATTTTGGTTGGAGGATTCCTCCTCGATTTGGGTGAGGACATTCTGAATCTCTCTCCTCCATTTGGTCCGCTAACTGTTGAAGCTGTTAAGCCATATAATACTGCAACTCAATCTCGAAATAAAATACGAACGTTTAGGGGGAAAAAGTGGCAATAATAACGTTTATAAACCTAAATAATCCGTTAATGGTCACAGCGGTTCTCTCCTCTTGCTCCTGATATTTTCACCCCTGAAATATTGTACAGTAACAACAAAAGTTACTGTTACATTACAGCACTATGTACAGTAACATTACAGTATTGCTGTAATATTACAGTATGGTTTTAAAGTGCAGTATACATTTCCCGCCTAAGGATAATATTCCCACAATGCAGCATAATGTACAGTATCACACTGTATTACAAATTCAAAGTAAATTACCGTGGGTAATAAAGCAATTTACTGCCTACATTACAGAATTTTTTTACAGTGTACGCTCTTGAATAAAGATAGGGAATAACTTCCATAACACGGGAAATACTGTTTTCACGCCGAGAGATGACGATAACTTCACATGGACACTGGCCAATCTAAAACCTCTTTAGTAACATACGTAGTATATATGCATTTCCTTGACAAGAACTGAAAAAGTATTCGTATTCTCCACAAAAATGTGTGTTATAGTGAACCAAAAGTCATGATAGAGGCTTGCTTGTCAACATCTGGGTATTTCTGCACTGGTGGGCCATGTTAACAATACCGTGTAACTGTGAAGTTTGAAGGGACGAAATCGTAACATCTTCACGTCTCCCAGAATGGTAAATCGTCACATTTTCACGTCTTGCCGTGATACCGGGTTGACCCCTAAGTGCTGTTCCAAACCAACGAGTGTGGAGGGGTAGTGGGTTATCAAGCCCTCCAACAGTGAGTCTGCATCGGTCCTGACTGTGACTACCCGATTTGCATTTCTGCCCGATTTGCACTGCGCAAGCATGAGTTGGTCTGCCATATTGGACAGCTACGTACGGCAACCCAAGTAGGACATTTGACACAGCGGTTTATTTGACAATAAATCCTTTTAGTGGGTTAAGTACATTCTTAGAGTAAGTGAGAAATGGATTTTACTTCAGTTTGACAGCTATCATACTGGAGAAATAAGAAACTGTAAATGTATGCAATCATTTATGGCATTTACAATTAAGATCTAATTCTTAACTGTGCATTTTTTTCATTTATTCAACAGTAGAAATGTATTAGTCTGGACAAACTTTTTCTGTTGAGCATCCTGTAAAAGGGAAATTACTTTTCATAAAAAAAGTTGATTCAAGAACAAAACTCTGTTATTAGATCAGTACGGACGTCAAATGTCCTGTTTGGATTGCCGTATGTAGCTGTCCAATATGGCAGACCAACTCATGCTTGCGCAGTGCAAATCGGGCAGACATGTAGGCCTGTCATGATAATTAATTTTGTTGGACGATAAGTTTTCCTGGAAATTATTGCGATAAACGATAATATTGTCGCACCGTTGTAAGACCATTTTAGACCACTGACATAATGATAATATATAATAATAATTCAAGTACATCCTTTCAAACAGAACTTTTTATTGAACATTCAACATTGCAAATGAAATGTGAAATAATATTCAAATATATAAATTATATATAATAAATAAAACAAATACATTTAATTATAACAAATTAATTAAAATCACACACAACCAAAACAATCAATAGACTCAGGCTGGAAAACAGAGCTCTCTCTCTCATATATATAAAATATATAAATAAATACATAAATATGAGCACACATTGTCTCACAAGCAAAACAAAACAATACATAAAAACACCCAGATGCCTCAACAGGCCATATCCAAATCTGTATTTCAAAGATTTCGAGCAAGGAACACCAACATGTTTGCATTGTCGGGCAAATGCATCTTTGATTGCAAACTATAGGGAAGGTGGGGGCTCTCCATCTCCAGCTGCCGTGTTTGCTCCCAGCTGGGAAAACGGAATGGGGTGGTTGTGTTTCAGGTGCAGTTTAAGGTTGGTCGTATTGCTAGCTTTTGTTGCTACCTTTTTAAAACAAATGCGACACACCGCCCGGCTCATTCAAGTCCGTAGGTTCGCCTCGTTGATTTGGCTTAAATCCAAAATATTCCCACACTGGAGATGTGGTTTTAGGTTTTGCAACCACTTCCATTTAACTTCAAATTCCCCTCGAGTAAGTCACATGTTGTCTCGTGCTTGTCTCTATATTATTAATTTGGCTGCTACACTGCTGCGCGCGGAGTGTCCTCCTGACCTGGCTGTGTCATGGGCTGTGTGTGAGCCCCGCCCCTCACAGCGCGCCGGGCTGGCAGCCACAGCCGCCGGGCTAAAATGCTGGTCACATCCTTATGTAAACAAACTTGCATGTAAACGACAATTTATCGAGCTCAGAAAAGTTATCGAGTCCATTTTTATTTATCGTACGATAAGTCAATTTATTGATTATCGTGACAGGCCTACAGACATGCAAATCGGGTAATCCCGAGGTTCATCGTATGGCCCTTTCTCATTTCACTAATTTCCCCTCCTCGAATCCTCGGTCCTCCGGTAATGACCCGGAAATTGATTTCAGCGCGCCATGTTAAAGGACATCTCATTTCTCTAAATGCACTTCGAGGACCGAGCATCGAGGAGGCTCTCTGGAGGAGCTATAATCGAGGATACACTGATGGCTCCTCCACGGGTGTATTTCCGGCAACAGAGATGTTTAAAAGAGTCGTGACGCACGGCCGGACTGATCTCAGCCAATGACAGCTCTGCATGCATCCCCTGGATATTATTTTATTAACTGCTTTCATCGCGACGCAATGTTTACAGTGAGAACCGCTGTGAGGTCCGTGCAGAAAGCAGAGCAGTGTGTATAATATATATCACTCAGTATAACAGGCCTACTCTCTTTAATGCTTTAGTTTAGTAGATATCTACAAACTAAGAGTCAATATGTTTCTAAAACCATTTAGTGCTTCACATAATAAAATACACAACGGCTGTATCCTGATATATATTATATGCTTTAGGAGCTGTAGGTGTGCGTGTTGTACAGTATGTAGGTGTGTGTTGTACAGTATGTAGGTGCGTGTTGTACAGTATGTAGGTGTGTGTTGTACAGTATGTAGGTGCGTGTTGTACAGTATGTAGGTGCGTGTTGTACAGTATGTAGGTGTGTGTTGTACAGTGTGTGTGTGTGTGTGTGTGTGTGTGCGTAGATACGGCAGACAGACAGGTCTCAGTTGGTTTGGTGTCCTCTGATTACTTTTAATAGGGGGGGGGATATATACAGTCTCTGATAGTTACATTATTATGAGAGTGCTCTCATACTTGTTTGAATCTGAAATTGTATATATTTATATATATATATAAATGTATATGTGTGTGTGTGTATATGTCGGCATCTGTAGCCTGTTAGTGTCTCATTATACCGCACTGTGAATTAATTAAAGTAAATCTATAAGTCATCATGAACACAGTTCTGTCCATCAGACAGAGTGCTGAGCCTCCTGTCATCATTAATGGACGTCTCTTTAAAATGACCGCTCAGAGGAGAGGAGTTCTCATTTCTCTAAACACCTGCTGCTTCCCCTCCTCTCTCCTCTGTTCCCCTTCTCGACTCCTCCGCTCGCATCTCCTGTGGGCGGGACTAAGACACGAGGATAGGAGTCGAGGAGTGGAATTAGAGAAATGAGAAAGGGCCCATGTCATTTGACACTCCCCCCCCCCCCCCCCTCTCTCTCTCTATCGGGACCATGGATAGCCTACAGCTATTTGTTTAAGTGTTTAAAAAAGCACCAGAGGCTTATATATAAACATCTAAGTTGTTCGTGCCCCACCACTTTTGTACATATAAAAACGCCACTGTAAATATAAGACCATATTTTAATTATTGCAGCCGGTTTCCCTCTAAATCGTAATGTATCACACAATGGAAAATGACACAGAGAATAAAGTTTGAACATGACAGAAACTATTTGAGAATTTATTTTTTTATACCTTGAACGTTTTTTTAATCTTTGCTACACTTTGTTATAATTATTATTATTAATAGTAGTAGTAGTATTATTACTGTTTGTTTTGTTTCTAACTTGTTCAATACATTGACTAATAAAGAATTCAGATAAAATCCATAGCTGAAAAATTAACACTTCATTTTTTACACTAAGAATAATAAAACTCATAAGAAACAATAAAGAAAACTCACCCTTCTGTTGAGTAACATCTAAATAATGACCCAGCAGCAGAGTTTGTTCTGTGTCAGTGGACAGGAGTGATGTGAGAGGTTCTGCAGAAACACCAGGAATAAATACACCCATAGGGGAGTGTCTTTGAAAGCCAAAAAAAACTTCAAATTCATACTGACACAGGCAGGAGAGACATGACCCCCCCCCAGGAGAAGAGGAGAAACGAAACTGAAATTTGAAGCAGCTTTTGACGACGCGCTCTGCATGGGGCCCACTTGAGGGGGTTTCCCGACATGTCATTGCAGTAAATTAAAGGGGGTTTATGTTGTCGTTGCTGTGGACCTTTTTAATCGACCTGCTTTGGGGGCCCCAAGCAGTTGCCTGCCTTGCCTGTCGGCAGACGGCGCCCCTGGACACAGTTCATAGTTTTCTCCTCTCACTCTCTCTTTTTCCACGGCATAGGTCTATGGCCCTGGGTTTTGCTGCTATCTCTCTTAAGGAGGGGCAGCTTGGGATCATTGTTGAGGCCAGTCTATGACAGAGCACTAGCTGCCATGATGTAGTTTACTGTTCAGGAACGTAGGTTATTTAGTCTCGCTGATGAGGAATGTTGATTATTACAATCCGAACTAGTTAAAATCTCGAACTACAGAAGAGTTCTTCAGGATTGGTTTGGTATCGTCGATGGTGTCAACTCGTGTCTTTTGAATTCTCCGGCCGAAGCTCCAAATAAACCATCAGTGTTTGCCATCAAAGTTCCTGCTCTCCCCGTTTCTCTGTTTCCATTGCTTCAGAAGTTTCCACCACGTGTGTGTGTCTGTGTGTGTGTGTGTGTGTGTGTGTGTGTGTGTGTGTGTTTGTGTGTGTGTGTACACCCGTCACTTTTTCCCCGCCTGGATCATCCAGCATTATTGTGAAATCTCAAAATAAGTTTCATTTTCCTTGAACTTCCCTTCATCCTATACAATCATGGACAAATCCCGTGTGTGTGTTTGTTGGTGTGTGTGTGTGTGTTTTATTATGAATCAGAGTGAATCATCCATTATTATTGTGAAATCTCAAAATAAGTTTAATTTAACTGAATAAATCCTGTGTGTGTGTGTGTGTAGAGGTGTGTCAAAGATTGAATACCTAATCAAATTATTCCCACACACACACACACACACACACACACACACACACACACACACACACACACACACACACACACACCACACACACACACCACACACACACACACACACACACACACACACACACACACACACACACACACACACACACACACACACACACACACACACACACACTCTGGATGGATGAAAAAATGGAAGTGACTTTTTTTACTGCTTGAACATCAGATTAATAAAAACAACCCGAATCTGAATCATTCTCTTTAGTAATATGTACGGTTTTCTTACTGCTGCTTACTGCTAATATTTGTATTATTATCATGGACAGATTTCTGGTAGATAATGTCAATGTCTATATGTTATATGTTAGAAAGGTCAAATAATTCAAACTGAATTGATCCCATGAGAATCATTTAGATTAAAAGCACCACAGAAAGTAAAGTAATAATGATAATGTGGAGCTATAGTATTCATTAAGGGTACAATCAGTGCTGGCTTCAATATATCTATAACTATTAAAAGTTACCTTTCTATAATGCAGAAACATAAGGCATTTCATGTGTATTATTATATATATTATATAGTTGATTTATTATTTTCTGAATCGGTACTGGAGCCGGAACCGGGGCCTGAACCACGGCTGCTGGGGCCGGTACTGGAGCCGGAGCCATGGCTGCTGGGTCTCGAGGTTTAAAGCAGACGTGCAGTTTATCGGGAGGAGTCACAAAGTCCCTTAAAGATTCAGGCAGTGAGCTCCTTAACCAGGGCTTATCTGCAACTTCCCGGTGTGCTCGTGAAAGAGCAGCCTCCTGAGCCTCTCTTCCATGAGCCCTCATCCACTCTCCAAGAAAACATAAAAGTTTGCAGGATAATTTGCCAACCTCATCCTCAAAAAACACTGCTAGGTCCATCTTTGGTGAGATCCTTCTGTCAGGGTTGAGCGAAGCAGGCAGGACCCAAACGCAGGTTTAACAGAAAATACCTTTATTTCAAGGCTACAAGTAACAAACACAGCAGAACTCTCTTCCCCTTGAACACAGTCAACAACAACAACAACAAGGATCTCACAACGACAGACAGACAGAAAAACCAGAACTTAAATGCACACAAGACTAATCACACAAACAAGACACAGGTGAGGAGGGAGGAGGAAACACAGGGGCACAAGGTGAACACAATCAGGTAATCAGGCAGGAGGGCACACAGAGACAGGAAGCAACAGACAAGACGGGGGGGGGGGGGGGGGGGGGGGGGGGGGGGGGGGGGGAATAAAACAGGAAATCAAACACAGATCTAGACATGAAAAAACACAACACAGACAGATCGTGACACTAAAGACACAAACATGGACATAACAATAACATCTAGGAGATGACATTCCCATCTCAGACACAAACAAAACAAAAACAGAAGAAATAAAGATAGTCAGTAGGATCACTTCAGCATTTCACAAACAAAAATAGGTCGAACCAAAAAACCACAAAAACACAACATGGCACATTTGTTGTTCTTTGATCCCACTCTTCGTCAGAGCTCATTATTTCCATTTCATGGCGTGGGACAGGTGTATGTGCACCTGTTGTATCATAAATGTATCGATCATAAATCTATCGATTAGATTTATGATTCAAAAATGATAAAAGTAGGGTAGACATGTGGAGATTATCCGACTGAACAAAACGTGATCCATCTCTTAAATGTGTTTCAACCACAGACCTAATTTCCAGCTATTTTCCAAAATCCTATGGAGAAATTGCATTGCTTTTTTGTCGAAGGAACCCATGCGCAGCTTACTTCCGGGTTTTAGGACGCGTCACTGTGGCACTCTATAAACCATTGTAGTCATATTTGTCATGACTTGTTTGCCTCAGCTGTTGTGTTGTATTGCGCCCTATAACGTATTGTCCTTACATAGTGGGTTCATAATACTGTATTGACCCTTTGTCTGTGCACCTGTTGTAGTGTCCCCTAATAAACTATTGAAGTCAATATGTTTTATGACTTGTTTGCTCACCTATGTTGTTGTATGTCCTAAATCAGAACACCCGTGACTCTGTCTCTGCCAGGTGTGACCACTGTTGGTTTAAAAAAAAAAAGTAATCTTTCAGATAATCTAGTTCCTTTCTAACAGTATGGAGAAGACTAATAGACATCTCTGAGGGTTGTAACATCAGTGTTAGTGAAAACCATATCCTTACATTTAACAAGTGACCCCTATTCTCTTATCAAGGTTTTTAAGATAACAGTGTCTCCCATTGTCTCCACTATTATGACCTCTAGGGCAGCGGTTCCCAACCTGTGGGCCGCGGCCCCTAGTGGTCCGAGAAGGCATTGCAAGTGGGCCGCCAAATATTTTATTTTTTATTTTGTAAAGACACAAACATGGACATAACAATAACATATAGGAGATGACATTCCCATCTCAGACACAAACAAAAACAGAAGAAATAAAGATACAGTCAGTAGAATCACTTCAACATTTCACAAACCAAATACCACCAAAAAACAACACGGCAGCATATTATTGATCCTTTAATCCCACTCTTCGTTAGAGCTCATATTTCCCATTTCATGGCGTGTTGAGCCACCGTTGATTTTTTGTGGCAATAATCATTTTTTTAAAGAAATAGTATTTTTAATCTACTCTTCAAGCACCTTAAATTAAGATTACTCCTTGATTGACTTTTAAAAATATGTATTTTAGCCAGAAGAATAGTTGTATTTATTAACTGTGTGTGGTCTTCATCTAAAGCCCAAATAACATATTAAAGGGTGTAAATGTATATTCAATATTTGCCGCCAAATTATTTGCAAACATTATGATTTGTGTGGAAACATTTTCATTATTAAGATTTTTCTTTATTTTAACCTCTTTCCTTTCTCTTTATTGATCCTCCTTAGCAACGGTCATTACAGTCCTTGACAGCGGTCTGTCCTACGGGATTGACAACGTGTCACATGTTCTGAATTGACCAATCAGAACTTTATTTAGTCTCCGAATTGTTTATGGTTGAATGTGGGCCGCGAAAACATGTTTGATTCTTAAGTGGGCCCTGACTTGAAAAAGGTTGGGAACCGCTGATCTAACGGGATCCTCATAAAATCCTAAATCCTATGTTAACTAAATTTACAGTAAAGTAGTGTTTTCCTTTACAATATGTGCATTTTTGTATGCGTCCGGAAACAAATATCAGGTGTAAAAAAATGGAAAAATAATTATCTTATATTTATTATAATTTTGTTATTACTACTTTATAAATGTTTTTTATTGTAAGTGTAAGTTCCATTCTTGCCTTGTATTATTATATTGTACCTCACTTTCCTCAAGCTTTGTAAATAAACTTGACTTGGAGAAATAAACATGGTACAGTTCCAGTTGCTTTTACCTGGATAAAGGAAGTCTAAATATAAATATATAACTGTGTATATTGTACCTTGTTGTCTCCTCCTGAAACAGCCAGGATGTTTCCGGTGATGGACCAGCTGACGTGCCAAACCACATCGTTGAACTTGTGGAGGAGTTTAGCCGTCCAGGTGTTTCCAGCCGGGTCGTCACACGTCCAGATGAACACGCGTCCGTCCTAAAGAAGGGCAGAGGAAACAAATATCTTAACTAAATGTATTCCCACTGAACTCTGTGCTATGTGAAGAGTTTTTATTATTCAGCTGCTAATAAAACGTTCTCCTCTCTGACCAGCATTGGAAGAAGAACCCGGATCCTCAACTTGAGCAAAATTTGAAATAATATTGTCCTAAAATTGTTAAATACTGAAATAAAAATGTACTTTATGTATCAAAAGCTTTCATTATGCAGAATGGCTCCTTCTTCACCGTTATATTATTATATCATTCAGTTTTTATCAGAAACAAAAGCTTGTATAACCATTTCAATTATGTGGTTTATTAATGTTAGACATATTTTGGATGTCTCGCATACTACTGGGTAGATAAATAGTTTTGAACTGCAATATATCAAACTGTATGAGCATCTTTTTATGTATATAACTTGATGTCAGAAAACAGTATAAGAGTAAGAGGTACATTATTTCCCTGTGTGATGCAGTGAAGTAAAAGTATTACTAATGGAAATACTAAAGAAAGGTACAAGTTAAGTACAGGTGTGTCGAAAAATACTTATTTACAGTACTCTGTTTTGTACTTTGTTACTTTTCACAGCATTTTAAATGTATTACACTTAATCTATAAAAGCAGAAAGCTTAATGCGGCGTGTTTATAATCAGAGATGTTCTCATTTTCAGCTCCAAACATGCAACAGGTTCCTGAAAAAACTGCTGAAAGTTTATCTCTGGCGCCACCTAGTGGTACTTTCTGGACTAACTTCACTCTTTTTTAATATAATGAAATAATAATTAAAAAACTCAAAAAACTGCATGACTTTACAATTACTAATACAATTATTCACGGAGTTTATAATGACACAGAAAACACAAAATATAATTTCATGATTCTTTTTTATTGCAGAACACAAAAAGCATTGTTAGTAATAAAGCAGTGATATTCTGTAATATGCCATGCGTCTGTGAATATAGTTTACATGGATAGTTTGGTTACATTGAAGTGATATGAGGAACTTATCCTCGTCACTTTGGCTCAGAAACATATTGCTGTAGACGTGACAGTCTGCTAAATGTATTTTAGCCAATTAAAAAATATATTCTATATTTAGAATAATTTAAGTGCTTTACCTTGAGGATAGTTGTCAGATACTTTATTTGTTTGTTTTTGCTGAATCCGAACTAACCGAAGTCACACAACAGAAAAACAAACTAACCACACAACTTGTTTTTCCCACCAAATAGTTAAAATACTTTGATTAAAAATCTTAAAATGACGTCTTCACCTTCTACCCCATTTAACAAACATTTAGATTCTATGAATTAAGGTTAAAATATGTTTCACTTAACAAAATGCGTCCTACATTACTGAAAACTGTTCTGCTGCTGAACTTGAAGCTGCATCAAAAACATCAAGAAGCAATACAAGCTCTATTCTGTTCATACACTTAACCAGTGGCGACTCGTCATTAGGGGCAGGTCCCACCTACTGTCAGCAGATATTAATTAAAATAATAATTCCAAAAATATGTATGAAATATATGTTAAAGGTCCCATGTCATGCTTTTCCAGTTATTACCTGTCCCCTTGTGTGTTATGAAGGTTTTTCTGCATGTAAACGGTCTGCAGAGTCACAAACCCTCAAAGTACACCCTGTAGCGAGTAAAACTCTAACACAGAAAAGACCTGTCTATGCTGCCCCAGAACGCCTCGTTGGAGATTTCTCTTTTTCTTCCTGGGTACAGTGACGTGCCCATACCCAAATGGACCCATTGGTCCAAATGGACCAATACGTGGAGCCGCTATGTTACGTCCGCGGAGCCGTTACGTTTCTCACACACACACACACACACACACACACACACACCACACACACACACACACACACACACACACACACACACACACACACACACACACACACACACACACACACACACACACACACACACACACACACACAACACACACACACACACACACACACACACACACACACACACACGTGAGTCGGTGTGTGAGCACACACACAAACTCCCAGCCAGGCTGTGGGTGTGTGTTGTTCGGGATGGTTTCGGGCTGGGTTTCGCTGTGTCTCTGTTACGTCCCAACTAGGGGAAGAGTAAAGCAACATACACCAGTTGGAATTGGCAATAATTATAAAGAGTTTATTGCATAGCAGGTTAACAAAAATGGCAGGCAAGCAGCCTGGAACAAACAAAGTGGCCAAAAGGGCACACGTTTAAATGGGCAACAAACAAAGGGAGGACTCTAATAAGGGAGAGAGCCAGTGAACATATGGTCCTTATCTCAGAGTGTTAACACTCCAGATTTTGCTGTGTACTATACAGAGATGCTGTATGAGAAACCAATGTGAGTTTGGAAAATTGCACAATATAAATCAATTTTAGTAGACCTCAACAATGCAATTATGATCAGTAGAAATGGGCATGACATGGGACCTTTAAAATATATTTAAAGATCATGTTTAGTCGTCTGATTCGTCTGTACATTGCTGTTTTAGTCTGTTTTCTTCTGTTTAGTGTCCACAGTGTGCATGTTGAGCCGTGTTGAGCGATGTGGGGCAAGCCCCGATCTAGCCCCTCTCTCTGCTGTCAAAATGAATGGGTACTGTAAAAACAATGCGTATGCTCAGAGTCTTTTTGTATTCAATGTGTGTGGCAAAAAAATAATCACAAGTGGGGCAAAGTGCTGGCATACCCACCAAAACGTCATCTCATAATTCAGAGCTGATTGGCTGTAAGTACGTGTGCCGCGAAAAGTATAGTTTTGAAGAGGAGACGAGAGAGAGCAGCATATAGCGATTACAATCAGTAAAACGGAAAGAAATTGAATGAAGTTGACCATCTACTTCAGCTTTGGTAAGTTCATTTTATGTCATATCTTTTGATGATCTTCTGTGTTTTGCCTAAAGCAGTGGTTCTCAAACTTTTTCTGTCATTCCCCACTTTGAACAGGTGGGCCTTTTCAAGCCCCACCTGTTCCTCATCGCTCCAATAAAATAGTAGGCCAAGCTTAAAATTGTCAAATCGTTCTATAACAGGGGTCTCCAACCTTTTTTAGGATGAGAGCTACTTTCAAAAAATAAAACAAGTCGGGGGCTACCTTTACCCCTCTTTTTTTGTTTTTTTGCAGTGTATATATTTAGCACATTTTAACATTATTATATGTTGACCTTTAACCTTTGTGTGCTGTTTGGGTCTGTGGGACTCGTTTTCAGTGTTTACTAAAAGAAAATGTATTCAATTTAATTATTTTAACCTGCTTTATTTGGGGGTGGACCTCACATCCTCTAGGGGGGTCCGGGGGCATGCACCCCCGGGAAGATTATTTTTAAAATGTTGAAGTGAAATGCATCAATCTGATGCACTTTGAGCACAACATGAATTTATGGATACAGCTCTCAACACTCATATGAAAGGTAGCTGTATACTTTTCAATAATCCAAACATCTTTAGAATATGATCACAACCAATAACAAATCATTTAAACTTGTTTATTCTTATCTTATGTTACCTAGTTAGCATTCTTTCTTTTTATTTATGCATATTTTACTAATCACTCCCCTTTTAAACTGTCCTATAGTACACATTGGAATGATTTCTTACTTTATTTTTTACAACTAGGCAATATTAAATAGATAAAGCCTAAGGTGTGCTCTCTCTAGCTCTTTCTCTCTCTCTCTCTCTGTCTCGCTCGCTCACAGAGGCTGTGTGCTCCTCTGTGGCGATGGCGGCTTGCTTTAAAAAATAATAAACTCCTTGTGAAGTGGTGAGGTGCCGCTCCACATTGCTTTTCTTCCCGACTGCAACGCTGTTGTGTGTGTGTGTGAGAGTGTTTCACATGTGTGTATGAGAGATTTTTACATATGTCTGTAAATGATTTTGGTTTCAGTTTGTGTGTGTGTGAGCAGGCTCGGATTGGCCATCGGGAGATTCGGGACTTTTCCCGGTGGGCCGCTGCCGTTGGTGGGCTGCTGCCGTCGGTGGGCCGCTGGCTCTGGCATAGGTGGGCCGTGGACTTTCACAGCGCCACTGCGCCGGTACCGCATCCGCCGCCGCAAACACCCGCCGTTTCGAGGCTCCGGCGGCTCCAGCAGGACCGGCGCAGCGGCGCTGTGAAAGTCCACCGCCGTTGCGAGTCTCCGGCTGTAACAGTCCACTACCGCCCGCGAGGACCCAGGTTCGATTCCGGCCTGAGGTCCAAAACATTTATTAAAAAAATAAATAAAAAAAGAATAATCTCCCGTTCATCGCGTCCATTCGCGACCCACCTATCACATATCTGCGCCCCACCAGTGGGGCGCGCCCCACACTTTGAGAAACGCTGGCCTAAAGGCTATTGCTCTGCTGGATCGATTGATATTGTGACCTCAGCGATGAGTGTCTGTGTTTTCCTTATATTCACAGTCTATGGTGTTTTAATGCTGAAGCATTACGGTTGTTGTTATTGTTAAGTATTGCTTTGTGATGGTGCCCTTTACTGCATGTATTAAGGTGCATGACAATATGACATCCCCACGCTGTGTATGTAAATGTATGCGCTGAGAGTGTTGCTCCGTGCTCTTGATTCAAGGCTTCCGACAGTATGTCATTTGACACTCCCCCCCCCCCCCACCCCCTCTCTCTATCGGGACCATGGATAGCCATTTGTTGACGTGTTTAAAAAAGCACCAGAAGCTTATATATAAACATCTAAGTTGTTCGTGCCCCACCACTTTTGTAAATATTAAAACGCCATTGCACTTAAATAGCGCTCATCACTAAAAGCTAATAACTAAAACTACTTTAAGAGGATAACATATTGAAGATTGGTTCCTCTTCTCCTTTCCCCTTTGTGCCTGCCGGCCCGGCCTTCTTCTTCTGGGCTCCTGTAAGTCATCAGTTCAAAAGAAATGTAATTATATTGTTAATGTGAGATTCATGATGCAGCAAGAGCCATAAAAAACACAACTAAATACACTCCAATGTCTAATATGTGTCACTGATGTTGATGAAACAAGAGACATCTTTACCCTGAGGTCTTCCTCCAGTCGAGGGTTACACTGGATTCCATTTTCTCTGAGCTTTCTGCTCCAGCTCCAGCTTCCTCATCCGCTCCACCATCTGCTCCACCTCCGGCTTCACCTTCAGCTCCACCTCCACAGGGTAGTGATCACTGACACTCTGAGTCTGGGACAGAAAATATCATTAAATAGTGTCAATAATTCACCTCATGCTTTGCCTGCTCTGGGGTGTTTCCACATTGCCTTATTTTGTGTTTGTTCTTCCGGTTAGAGCATGTGCGCTATTACTTGGAATAGGGTTGCGAGCTTCATCAACATTTGTTTAACAAAGAAACAGTGTTTAAAGCTTTTGAATGGCTGTTATTAAGTTGTAACACTTTTTTGGGTAAGAAACTAACCATTTAGATAACCGTTATGTGATTTGTTTATCCAAAAAACGCATATTTGGGAATTTAAAAGATGTTTCCAGCTGTGAGCAGCTGCTGGCTATTTGACGGCAGTCGGTCAGCTTAATAAAAGTCAACAGTGTTTTTCAAATGACTCTCAATGCCAGAACTGTAGACACAAGTTTGCACTGCAAGTCTAACCGTAGGATATTAAATAATAGTAAATAAAGTTATGCGAGCCACCAATTTGTCAATAGATAGCAAGATAGCTAACATTGGCTAGCTATCTTGTTAGATATATAACTAACATAAATTAGCTAGCTAAGTGAGATAGATAGCAAATGTTTCCGAGTTTGTAAAGTAGATAGCTAACCCTTGCTAGTTAGCTAGTTTGATAGATAGCTAACGTTCCCAGTTAATATGTGTCCACCCTTCTGGCAGTTTTTATAAAACTATCCTCATGTGCCTTAGTATTCTTTCCAACCAGCCAATAATCCCAAATAAAATGTATTGTTTATGATGCTGCTAGTGCTAAACCGGAAAAATGTACATATATGTTTAAACCGGTAATGGGTTGGGCTGTGTCACTTCAGCAGGTTTCAGTGTTACAGTAGGGGAAACCGGGGGGGGGGTCTCATCTCATCGTACCAACGATACCCCTAAACATGAGTCTCACTTGTTCGTCTGTCAAGTTCAACTCTTCCTCGAAGTTGTAGGCTTTGGCTGAGTTGGGGACAATGGCCTCCAGCATCCTCTCTCCGTAAACCACGATCCTGTTGTTTGGAAATGCAGCACAATTCTTTTTTTTTATCAAACACAAAAAATGCTTGGATTAAACTGTAACAATGAAATGTGTATTACCTGTCGTAGGTGTAGTCGTTATTGTTACAAGTCGTGGTTTTGACTTCATCGCCTATCAGCCAATGATAAGGAGCGGAGAAGATACGGAGCGTTTCCTTCTGCTCGTTGGAGAGATACTTTCCATCGGCATTAAAGTCTCCCAAAATCATAATGTTCTGCAGAAGAAAGAACAACACAACCAAATTCAGAATGGAAAAACACATTATGTTCATTTGTTTTTACTTTATTCAAACTGAAGGTATTCAAAGCTTAAACAAGTTTGCTTACATGAGAAATGAGTTACATGAGTTTTCTCTCAAACCCATCTATAATATTTTAAACACTTACATCATTCTGCCATCTTTTCTTCACATCTTTAACCACGTCATGAAGAGCTTTCAGCTCCGCCTTTGCGTTACTTGGTTTGGTGTGGACCGGGATCAACACCAGCTTCTGCACAACTAGAGGTAAACACACACACACACACACACAAACACACACACAAATAATTCCCTGGCCGTTATCGCAACCTAAGTCAAATTTTTAAAATAAAGTATTATTTATGTTTAAACAGTCCATTTATGTCTTTCCGTTAGGACCTCACAATATAGAAAGGTCCTCACAACTTAGGTCGCATTCACACCTAATAGTCCGCTTCTCTGATTAAGTCAAAATCAACTTTATTGTAAATCTTTCAGTTTGTGTGTACAGACAGAGATCGAAATACCGTTTATCAATACACAATCAATAATAATAATATTTATCCAAAAGGTAATAGAATGTTACATTAGAGGCATCCTCAACTTGAAGTATAATGCTGGCCGTCTATACTGTACCTCCTCCTGGATCATTACACCATGGGTGTAATCCTACACGGGACACGAGAGCAGAAGGCCAGACAAGAGCTAAAAAAGGTGAGTAAAACTGATTATTCAAAGTATTTTCATCCCTTTAGTATTGTAGGCTTGAGAAAGGAGACTGAACTCTGTCTACAGGCACCTTCCAGCGTTATTATAATCATGTTGGTCGTTTTTGGAGCCATTTGTGTTGTTTTTATCCAATACATTAAAAAAAAAATGAATACTGTGTACAGTAAATTAAATTATTGTTTTGCACCTGTATATTATAGAAAATAACACTTGTGTTTACATATTCCCTCATTTTTTCAGGTCACATTTGATAAATATGATGGAGCCATTGGATTTGTCAATATAAGAAATGTGCACTGGAAGTTTGAGGTGAGTATACAGCTACTCGTGTAGTAATACTGTAGGTGCTTTTTGTTGTGTTCCGTCAAAAGTGTTGAGTTTAGTCATGTTTCATGTTTTTGTTTGGTTAATTTTCGCATTGTCTCCCACTTCCTGTTTTATTTTGTCACTCACCTGTTATGCTTCATTCCAGGTTCCTTGACTCCCTATCCTTGTGTGTGTCTCCCACTCTCATCAGCACCAGCCCCGCCCCTGATTGTTTCCACCTGTGCCAGTTACCTCTTGTTTAAATTCCCCAGTCTCCCCTTGTTTTGTGTCAGTTCGTCTTGTCCTGTTCCCTATGCAAGTAGTCAGCGTGCCTGCGACTACTCACCTTGTCTCAAGCCTGATTCATGCTCTCGTTTACTTTGTAAGTTTTTGTTCCTCACCTGGTGAGCGATTTTCTTTGTGTCTTTTTCGGAAATAAAGTATACTTTACCTCTGTCTCCCGGGTCGTGCATTTGAGTTCTTTTCCCTGTGTTTCCAAGTTTGTGACACTTTTACAGCATGTATGTTTTGCTCAGGGTTTGTACATTTCAAGTTCATCAACTATTACTTTGAAGATGTATGATTACATTTATTCAAATGCATACAACTAAATATACCTTACTCAAATACTGTGACAGAGTTAAGAATAAAATGTGTATCTCATGCAGCCCCATTTTGTAAATGCATCTTTGCCTCAGGATTGATTTAAAAATGCTTCTTTTAGTTTTAATGTTTTCATGTTCTTCATCTATATCATGGGGAAACAATATCAAAAGTAATCCAAAATAAGTACTCATTCAACCGTTTCTCATTGGTGGTCGCTACTGCTCCACTAAAGATTTGAGTCTTCTGACCCCAAATTGTGCAACTTTCTTTCATCTGATCTGACATCTTTCAATTATTTCAATACTTTTAAGTCTTTAAATATACCCATTTAAAATGGGTAGTTATTATTTTACTATTACTTTTAATTGCTTTTTTAACAGTTGAAGTGATTTTAATAATGTGAATCTATTAGTTAACTGTGGTTTTCATTTTTGAAGAAAAGCTGCTGACATATTGAAAAAGGTTTGGTTTAATGATACGGTGTGCTACTTTTTAAAACAGTACCTCCATGCCCTTTCAAACCACATGTATGTGGTTGATCCTCTGCAAGGGTCAAATGAAGTTGAGGACTCCAGAAAGGCTGGTTACAAATTTGGGTAATATAAAATATATTACAGGAAATACATTGGTTAAACACACATTTGGTAAATAAAAGTCAAAGAGTAAGCGCAAATGTAAAAAAAATGTTCCTATTGTTCTATAGAGAGTATTTCAAGATGCGCCGGAACAGACTGGGAAAAGAAGACTGGGTTAACATTAAATGGCAGCCTGGAAAGATAACCCACACCTTCCAGAAAGATGCCACCAGTTGTGGAGCCTTTGTCATGCAGGTGATTCAATACAACATTAGAATTATAATTGGGAGGGATGAAACCCTCTTTAATGGTCACACGTGCAGAGCACACAGCACACACAGCGACATGTGTTCTCTGCTTTTAACCCATCCTAGTACCAGGAGTCTAGTACTAGAAGCAGTGGGCAGCTATTGTACAGCGCCCGGGGAGCAATGGGAGTGGGGGGGGGGGAGGGGATGGTCCGGTGCCTTGCTCAAGGGCACCACAGCAGGGCAGGAGGTGAACTGGGACCTCTCTAATTAGCAGTCCACACTCCATATTTAGGTCTGGTCGGGGGCTTGAACTGTGAGCCGTAGGGTCGCCGGTTCGCCGGTTCAAGTCCCCCTACTACTGACTGAGCCACTGCCGGACAATGACACATTTTTACATGTGCACACAGTAAGACCTTAATAAAAACACAACAATCAACAAAATAACAGTCACTTCAATATTTTGAGATATTCATGTGCATTAGTGCAAGATTGGTGCGCATCAGACGACAGTTTGTTACATTATTTCATTTTTCTGAAGGTTCGGTTTGCGTTCACACGGACAAAACTCAAACGGACTATAAACTTTAAACACAAGTCATGTGCACGGAAATGCTGTTCAACCATTGGTCAGACATTAAGGGGGTAAAAACGCAAATCCCGGCAATTTCTACCGTAGCCTCCATGGAGCATCGGCAGGTTATTTTCATGCTGCTGTTAATCTGGAGAGCATATCATCAGACTCTAGCGGACCGCATATGATTATACAATCAGACAACGTGCGATAAAAAAACATTATAACACTGAGAGACGTCCTGCAGTCAGGAGGAGGTTTCACCGACGACAGGTGGCTCTGACTTTTATCTATAGTTGACGGAGCATTTTTACTTTACACGACACTGTTCAACACTTTGTTCTGCTTTACTCTTTCGCTAAAGATGTTGAAGACATCCGCGTTCTTGTGACTCGTAAATACAACGCTTCCTATGTTTTGGTGCGGACTGCGCTCACACCAGAGATGAACCGCTCCAGAGTTCACTAGCTAGCAGTCCGAGACCACCTCTTTTAGGCGGACCAGAGTCCGGATGTTTAGTTCACATCACAGGTCTCAGACTGCGTTCACACCGACCCAAACGAACCGCACCAAGGGGGTAGACGCACCAGGGTTCGATTCCATCGGACTAAATAAGGCTGGTGTGAATGCGACCTAAAACTCCAAGTGGTCCTCACAATGATAGTCGTGCAAGACATATGCACGGACACATAAACACACCTGTGAGGACCTACATAAACAAAACATTTTTGCCTAACTTTTAACCCCTATTTTAACTAAAGAAGTGCTTTAACATTCATTGAAGGTCTGTACCAAATATAAAGAACAGGCCAGAATGTCCTCATAATCCATAAAGGCCCGCACAACACACAAAACCCAAATTGATCCTCACAATGAAAGTCTAAAAAACACAAACACACACAAACAAATACCTGTTTTTGGACAATTTAGAAGGAGAACGAAAGGCTTTCTGGAGATCACATCTTCATCATCTTCGTCATCTTCGCCATCTTCGTAATCTTCGTCGTTTTCATCATCTTCGTCATCTTCATCATCTTCATCTTCATCATCTTCGTCATCTTCATCATCTTCATCATCTTCGTCATCTTCGCCATCTTCGTAATCTTCGTCGTTTTCATCATCTTCGTCATCTTCATCATCTTCATCTTCATCATCTTCGTCATCTTCATCATCTTCATCATCTTCGTCATCTTCATCATCTTCATCATCCTCGTCATCTTCTTCATCATCTTCATCATCTTCATCTTCTTCATCATCTTCGTCATCTTCATCATCTTCATCATCCTCGTCATCTTCATCATCTTCATCATCTTCATCTTCTTCATCATCTTCATCATTTCGTCCGTACTGGTAGGAGTCTAATATCTGCACTTCTTTCTTTCTGAAACACAAATTATTGTATTATAAAGCTTATAAGCACACATGTTATGTTTTGTTTGTTTATTAATGTATTTTTATTAGTGAGATATCTCAAGCCTTGGGCAAACGGCACAATGTGATGATTTGTAAAGCCTATGATGTTCTGGGTCTTAGCTACCGAACCATAGACATCAAATAAATTATAGGACTAAAAAGATTGAAGTCAAGCGTCTCAAAGAAGAGTAATGTAATGTGTCACAGATTACTGGTTCAAAACATTGATAACTTTTTTTTGTCTTTGATATTCCACACAGTTTTTCAATAATAAGTATGATTGAATGTGGCTGTTACCAATTTAAGACACATTTTAATTCCTGTGAGACATAACGTATAGCTCAATTGGTAGATTGATGTGTACTGAGGCTTGGTCTGAATCCAGTTCGAAGACCATTTGCCGTCTGTCATCACTCCCCATTTCAGGTCTGTCTCTGTTGCCCTAAAAGGTCTTTAAACCACATATTGTCCAGGTTTGGCTGTACTTGTGTTTCTGACCTGTAGAAGTAGACAAACTTCTCCTTGTAACGATTTGGTCCCAGAGATTCACTGCACAGCATGCCGTACGGATTACTTTTGTTATCTCTGTCAGAAAACAAAAACAACTGATTATCTCTCACAATCATCAATTTCGGTTTTTGTTTCATTTTAGATGCCCCATAAGATTTCATTAGTTTTTAGCCACATAAATGAAAATGTTATTGTCAGAGCAGACTGGGCTCTGGTTTCAGACAGAGGGTGAAAAGAGGTGCTGCAGCACAGGCAGTATGATACAAATAAAGAGCTTTTTGAACATTAAAGCATGGAGACATGTCCCAGTAGAGACACTACATACTGATATACACCTGAACATCAGCAGGAGAGGACTCTTTAAAGTAGAGACACTACATACTGATATACACCTGAACATCAGCAGGAGAGGACTCTTTAAAGTAGAGACACTACATACTGATATACACCTGAACATCACCAGGAGAGGACTCTTTAAAGTAGAGACACTAGATACTGATATACACCTGAACATCAGCAGAATATGGCCCCTTTAAATGAATGTGTGGAGAACTCACCCATAGTCATTAAGGTGTTTGAGGAGCAGTCCCATGGCCACAGCACTCACATCCACCACCTCCTCCAGCAGCACCACGCTGTACTGAGACACAATCTGCGAAACACAACCACAGAGAAAAGAAAGCATTGAACTAAAAGCACTTTTTACATTTTATAAATGTTTTCAATGCATAAAAAACTGCTCCTTTCCTTTAATTTTCTCACCATGTACAAAAACATTAACTGAAATATTACACTGAACAAACTTGTGTGGTTCAGCAGGGTGAGTTACCTTGATGATAATGTCCCGTACCTCCTTCTTGTTGACTTTATTCCATCCCAGTCTCTTGACATTGAAGGCAGCGATCTTCATTTTGACTAAAAATCTAAATCAAATGAATTTCATAGATTTAAACCGATACACCCAACATATTATCAAGGCCAGTGGTGGACAGTAACAGAGAACATTTACTAAAGTGCTGTACTCAATTACATGGTATTCAACGAGAGTATACTGTATGTCCATTTAAAGAAGCTCTATTATTTTACTCTTCATCCAATAGCTGCTACATTTACTTAATTTTTCTCTATTGGGTTTCCATTTATGGGAGAAATAATGTCTGTCGTTAACAAATGTTTATGATACTTACATGTTGGTTCAGCAGGATAATCTGCACATATTAAAACCACTTTAAGATTTTTGAAGCGTAAATGCAATTGCCAGAAGTAAAAAGGATATCAAATTCAAAGTCAACTTTATTGTCAATCTTTCAGTTTGTGTGTACACTTGCATTGAAGCACTACGGTATCCTGTTGAAGGAACGGTGATAATATTATACACAAGGGAAAACAAGGTGAATTGAACCATCCCAACGAAAACGGCCAAGACACACGTTGAGCCCAGAAAACGAATGTTATTAAGGGCTGTAAATATAATAAGCCTATGTCTAAAATGGACAACATTGTTAGGAGACGTAACCTCTTGAGGCCTGGGCCCTAACCCTCGAAAATGACATGCCCAGAAGGAATGAGTATATCTTCACAACTAAAAGGGGTATATGAATAACCTTTTTTATCAAAGCAATGAAACACCTGTGAGTTGCCTGTAGAAGTGTCAGAATCAATTTAGATGTTGCTGTGTCAGAGTAAATTCAGGGTTAGGATTCACCCCTAACCCTAACCCTGACCCCGGGGGCAATATGGCTCAAGAGGTTAAACTATGCAGCGATTCTGTACTGGGGTCACCTCAGCCGTCTCTCGCGTTAGTTTTTTCAAATCTGCAGCTCGTCATCCCCTGCTATATTTGATGAGCGATACAAATATTTGTTAAAATAAATTCTTAATAAAACTGTCACTGTTAGACTCAGTACTAGTTTGACTGCTACCAGAAATAAAATGAATTACTTTTACTGTGTACTTTGTGAGTAATCCTCTGTCAAAGTCCCATCCGTAGTATATAATGCGTGTTTCCTGCTATCTTTGATGAGGGATAAAAATACAATTTTACGATTAGTTGTTATTGAAATTGATACTGCTGGACTCAGTTGTAGTACGCCTACTCGTACCTACTATATAATTAAGTACTTTTCGTGTGTTAGAAATCGTCTGTCAATGTCCCCTCCTGAGTACAAGAATGTATGTTTTTCTGCTACAGTATGTTTAATCTTAAAATTAAATTAAAAGACCTTTCTTCCTGAGACTGATATTGTTGGACAGAGTACTTTAAGAGGATATGGTAGACATGATGTCAGCACTACTTCCAGTCAGTACTCCGGCAGCAGCATTTTGCCCCTTGGAAAGTCTTTAGAGTCTGGCCTGGATAGCTGGTCTATCCTTCAGCACAGTGACACACTCTGTCACTCTTGTTGGCCTTTTATGAAGCTGCTGTCATTTAATATATGATTATTTCTCTGCTCCTAGTTCATTCCTCGCAGATTCTTCCATCAGTCCCAGTCATTGCATGTCAGTCAATGGAGCATCAAAAAATGTGTCCAAATCAACTAAATGTTCTTTTTTGAGAGTGAAGGCCAGAGCTAAATTATAGATTGTTTGGTTGTGTAATTATAAGGTGAGAGAAAATAAATCCACATCCTCCTATTATACTTATTTTATTTACTTATGTTATACTTATACTTACTTGTATTAAAGCATTTACATGTTGAACTATATGCTGGATATCTTTCCCAGCCTCAAGGAAATACAATAAAATAAATGGATTGATCATTTCAAAAAAACGGAACATTAGATAAAAATGTATAAATGAATAATGTTGTGAGCAAATATTTCAAATTTAAATATAAAAAAAAACAAAAGTTTACTTTTGAATTATTTCTCACAAAAACCTTTCTAAATTATAGTAAATTATTTTAAACTGTTTAGTCAATATACGTTTTTCTGCCTAAAATAGCTGAAATCAGGGCCTGAATAATTTGCTGCCGTGGCAAGATTTTAGCTGGAACGGTGTGGTTTCCATTTTGTGGTGCCCGTGCTTTTATAACTGGACACTAAAACTATATAAATAAAATAATAGATTTTCCTGAAACCACTGGTTTTTACCGCTATTTACATTCATTCCAACTGTCTACATTTAAATACTAAAGGGCTCAATCTAACACCTCACCACCTTACCTGACCCCGACTCTCCTTGCCTTTCTTGAAGCAAAGTAATCTATGACTTCATCATAAAACAGCTGTTTTGAGACCACATTTTGAATCTGCCATGTACGGTATCAATGTCTCTCAGCCACCGTAGTGTTGTGTCAAATGGGCATATTTTGTAGGGGGCGTGTCACGTTGGGGGCGTGTCGCGTAGGGGGCGCGTCGCGTAGGGGGCGTGTCGTCTAGGGGGCGTGGCGTGTCCCGTCTTGCTGCGGCTGCAGCTGGGTGATATTGCAATATAGGCGTAGTTCTGTTAATATAAGATAATAAGACTCCCCGTAAATAGAAATTGAATAAGTCCCCCGACTTTCTGACACATAATCTTCCCAAACCCGTCACACGTAATCCACCAGAGAAGAAGAAACACATTTGTACTTGAAAGGCAGTAAACTAATAAAGGGGAAAACGTTTGGCACACGAACACACAATAAAAGAAAGAATGAAATAAAATATTTAAAAAATACTTTTAAATTCAGGTAAATAAAAAATAATATATAGAATAAATAAAAAATTAAATAAAAAAGATAATTAACATGTAAATAAAAGACTATGTTTTGATTATTGCCGCCTATTGCAGCCGATTTCCCTCTAAATTGTAATGTTTCACACAATGGAAAATGACAATTGTTTTTTTATACCTTGAACGCTTTTTTTTTTATCTTTGCTACTCTCTGTTATAATAATAATAATAATAATTATTATTATTATATATATATATAATAATAATAATAATATAATAATAATAATAATAATAATAATTATTATTATTATTATTGCTGTTTGTTTTGTTTCTAACTTCTTCAATACATTGATTAATAAAAAAGTCAGATAAAATCCATAGCTGAGAAATTAACACTTAATTTTTTACACTAAGAAGAATAAAACTCATAAGAAACAACAAAGAAAACTCACCCTTCTGTTGATTAAATTCTAAATAATGACCCAGCAGCAGAGGTTGTTTCTGTGTCAGTGGACAGGCGTGATGTGAGAGGTTCTGCAGAAACACCAGGAATAAATAAACCCATAGGAGAGTGTAAGCCCCCCCCCCCCCCTGCTATCTCTCTTAAGGAGGGCAGCTTGGCATCATTGTTGAGGCCAGTCTTTGATAGAGCTCAAGTGTGCCTCTCCCCTCCGGATGTTTTTAGACCCCCTCTCTGCGGTGATAACAAACCAGAAGTTCCACCCTATTTAAAAAAAAAAATATTAATATATATATATATATATATAATATATATATATATATTAATATATAATTAATATATATATATATATTAATATATAACCTAAGGGGATTGCTTTTTAACTAATCTAGCTTTTTAAATTAACTATTATTTATTTATATTGTAGTATTTATCTGTGTATTATTTATATATATTTCCTATCTATTATTTTATAAATCCTCCGCTTCTGGACTCTTTTAGGAATTTTAATTGCATGGGTTTTATTGTTTATTATTATTATTATTACTACCATTTTATATATTTTTCTTATATTTTATCTATTATTATTTATATTTTACATGTTACAATTTATTCTATGTTTGCACAGTGTATTGCATGTTTTCTTATTTCATTAGGTTCCAAATGAGGAGGTTATATATTTTATCCTTTTTTATATATTAATAATCCCCCATTTCCTATTTAAACATTGTTTATATTATTTTATTTATATTTTCGTTATTACTTTCCATTTTATTTTAAATGGATGTTGGACCAAACTGTATACAGTTAAATCGACCGGACTTCTTTCTGCAGATGTGAGCGTCCTTAGCAACGGTCAATAAATCCTTGACAGCGGTTTGTACTACTGGATTAACAACGTGTCACGTGTTCTGAATTGACCAATCAGAATAGAGTATTCAACTAAGCCATGTAATAATCAACATTCCTCATCAGCGAGACTAAATAACCTACGTTCCTGAACAGTAAACTACATCATGGCAGCTTGTGCTCTGTCATAGACTGGCCTCAACAATGATCCCAAGCTGCCCCTCCTTAAAGTGCTTGTGACACGGTTTTCCCCCATCATCCAAACCATTAATTTCAGTAAATAATGTCCCCTTGAAACCGGGGGGCAGGAGTACAGGTTTTAACCCCGCCGCACACGCTCTGTGCTTCAGCCGCTGCTCTCTTCTATCCCTTTTATTGCATTTTCTTTATTTCATTTATAAAAATATAAATGAACAATAAAATAAATAAAATGAACACAGACCAAACAGCGCTTTTATAAACTTTTATTGGTTTTATTACAGGAGTTTTTAAATAGGTTTTAACCTATTCTAACCCTAACCCTAACAATATTTACCCGGGAGCCCGTGCACCACGCTGCGCTCCGTTCCCCAAAGCCCTAACCCTAACAATAAGATGATCTCATTAATACCTATTTTATATGTACTAATACATAAAAATAAAGTTTACCAAGCCACCTTTTTGTTTGAATGTATTAATTAGACAAAATGATTTGTGCTGAAAGTCATATACTGTTCTGTCTCAAACGGATAGACTTGGTTATTCATTTATTTGCTTAATAGTTGCTTAAAATGCTACAATAAAATGTGCAGTTCGTCTTTAATCTGCCATGTACGGTATCAATGGGGCGTGTCGTGTCCCGTCTTGCTGCGGCTGCAGCTGGGTGATATTGCAATATAGGCGTAGTTCTGTTAATATAAGATAATAAGACTCCCCGTAAATAGAAATGAAATAAGTCCCCCGACTTTCTGACACATAATCTTCCCAAACCCATCACACGTAATCCACCAGAGAAGAAGAAACACATTTGTACTTGAAAGGCAGTAAACTAATAAAGGGGAAAACGTTTGGCACACGAACACACAATAAAAGAAAGAATAAAATCAAATGTAAAAAAAATACTTTTAAATTCAGGTAAATACAAAGATATATATAGAATAAGTAAAAAATTAAATAAAAAAAAGATAATTAACATGTAAATATAAGACCATATTTTAATTATTGCAGCCGGTTTCCCTCTAAATTGTAATGTATCACACAATGGAAAATGACACAGAGAATAAAGTTTGAACATGACGGAAACTATTTGAGAATCGTTTTTTTTATACCTTGAACATTTTTTTTAATCTTTGCTACACTTTGTTATAATTATAATTGTTGTTTGTTTTGTTCCCCCCCCCCCCGGACATGTCATTGCAGTAAATGAAAGGGGGTTTCCCGACATGTCATTGCAGTAAATGAAAGGGGGTTTATGTTGTCGTTGCTGTGGACCTTTTTAATCGACCTGCTTTGGGGGCCCCAAGCAGTTGCCTGCCTTGCCTGTCGGCAGACGGCGCTCCTGGACACAGTTCATAGTTTTCTCCTCTCACTCTCTTTTTCCACGGCATAGGTCTATGGCCCTGGGTTTTGCTGCTATCTCTCTTAAGGAGGGGCAGCTTGGGATCATTGTTGAGGCCAGTCTATGACAGAGCACAAGCTGCCATGATGTAGTTTACTGTTCAGGAACGTAGGTTATTTAGTCTCGCTGATGAGGAATGTTGATTATTACATGGCTTAGTTGAATACTCGATTCGGATTGGTCAATTCAGAACACGTGACACGTTGTTAATCCAGTAGTACAGACCGCTGTCAAGGATTTATTGACCGTTGCTAAGGACGCTCACATCTGCAGAAAGAAGTCCGGTCGATTTAACTGTATACAGTTTGGTCGAAAAGCAAACTGTATACAGTTATAACCAGCGACTTGCAGTCAGGGGAGGCAGGGGAAGCAGAGCCTCACCTGTCATACTCCAATGTAACGGGGAAAAAAACTAAAGAGAAACTAAATAATAATAATAATAAAATGTCTCCACTGATCTGTGTTGTAAATGTGATTTCTGTATGATTCCATTCGCTTTTTAGTCAAATCGGCAAATTCGCCGAGCTCCGCTACAACTACATGGGAGCGATGAGAAGTGAGGCAGGGACAAGCTCTGCCTCTCGTAACCCCACAGTAACTGGCTGGAGCGCGGACACTAATTTATCGTGGGCATTATTTTGTGATTGCGCTCCAGCCAGTTACTGTGGGGTAAGGTGAGGCACAGATGAGATCTGCCTCACCTCAGATGCGTCACCCCACAGAAACTGGCTGGAGCGCGGGCCTCATCAACCATGAACCTCACCGCACGTCATTTGTATACAACTGTATATAGTTATAACTTTATACAGTTTGCTTTTCAAACTGTTTGCTTGTCTTTAGTTTTCCGTTGTCTACCGTATGAGAGCAACATGTAGGATTTTAATATTAATATTTAATATATTTGGAGAGCACAGTCATTTGGATGAATGGTTAGTGGCTGATGAGTCCCCAGCGAAGAAAAGAAAAAGACAAGAGGGACAAGAAAACAGCGGAGAAGTAAGAGAGGCGAAAAGACGGACCACATTATGGGCTATGGAACTATTTAAAGACTGGCTGATCAGCTACGGGGCAGAAACACAGAGCTGCGGTCCTTTTTACGCAACAGTCCAGACATCAAAAGGCAAAACATATTCAGTTGCCAGTTACTTTGGCATTAGGGCAGGGATATCAAGATACGTTCCAAGGTTTGACATCATGAATTGTGCTACTTTTAAAGCAAGCAACGATGTTTTCAAATCTGTAATCAAAACGCTATCGAAGTAGTTACTGCCGTTGCTACGTAGTTCAAACAGTAACAACGGACTATTTTTCTTAGCGGATGCATGTCATTTTAAATGTATAATACTATTTTTTAAATCAATAAAACATTTTCTAAATGAATAAAAGCATTTCAATTAATATTGGGGGTCATGTCGTTACTTTGTTGAGAATGTGGCCTTGTAATAAGCTGATCAAGATCCCTCCGCTTCGCGTCGGGCTCCCTGATGAGCCTGTCGGGTGTTCTTTTACCCATAATGACCGCCTCGCTGCACATTATCCCTTACTTATTACAAACCTCGAACTACAGAAGAGTTCTTCAGAATTGGTTCGGCTTCGTCGATTGTGTCAACTCGTGGCACAGGACATGCCTTCTGAATTCTCCGGCCAAAACTCCAAATAAACCGTCAGTGTTTGCCATCAAAGTTCTACTCTCCCCGTTTCTCTCTAAGTCCCAGTGGCGGTTCTAGACCAATTGACTGGGGGGGCAGGCTGGGGCCAGTATTTTCTGAGGGGGGCACAATAAATGCAGGACGAAAAAGACAAAGACAGTATGAAGTAATTGCGCATAAGAAAACAATGCAATATAGTTATTGGTATTTGTTTCATTACACATTATTATATGCTTACCTGTAACCTTTGTGTGCTGTTTGGGTCTGTGGGACCCGTTTTCAGTGTTTACTAAAATAAATTGTATGCAATTAAATTATTTGAACCTGCTGTATTTGGGGTTGGACCTCACATCCTCTAGGGGGGAAGATTTTTTGTTTAAATGTTGAAGTTAAATGCATCAATCGGGTGCACTTTGAGCACAAAATGAATTTATGGATACAGCTCTCAACACTCAGATGAAAGGGAGCTGTATACTTTTCAATAATCCAAATATCTTTAGAATATGATCACAACCAATAACAAATCATTTAAACTTGTTTATTCTTATCTTATGTTACCTAGTTAGCATTCTATCTTTCTATTTATGCATATTTGACTAATCACTCCCCTTTTAAACTGTTTTTTTTTTTTTTACTGTCATAGTACACAATGGAATGATTCTTACTTAATTTTTTACAACTATATTAAATAGATAAAGGTGTGCTCGCTCACAGAGGCTGTGTGCTCCTCCGTGGCGATGACGGCTTGCTAAAAAAAAAAAAAAAACATATTTGAAAAGTGGGGGCTATTGAGGGCTTGCGAGCTACCGGTAGCTCGCGATCGACGTGTTGGAGACCCCTGCTCTAATGGGTCCGACTACAATGACAAATATCGTTAGTTTCGCCTATTCCGTCAGCCAAGAAATCGTTTAATCATAAACTATTTCATTTTTTTTTTCATTTTCAGGGGGGCCACAGGGGGGTCCAAAGTCAGTGTTAGGGGGGCACTGGCCCCCCCCTGGCCCCCCCTTAGAACCGCCCCTGCTGAGTCCTGATTCCATTTGTTGCGTGAGACATTATATTCAGCAGAAGTCTCCACGTTTGCACTGCAGTCAACCAAAGTAGTTTGTAAGCGTCATCTTTAACTAGTTGTAACGGACAGAAAAAACCCACGACCACATCACACTGAGTTTGGCCCAATGGCCTGGAGAACTGACCGTTTATTTGTATCTGCGCATGCTCATTATCATCACCACGTTTCTTTCACACTCAGGCACGCTCTGATGATGTCATATACACATGAACAGAAACACGACTTTGTTCTTATTCAAATATGCTTAACACCATTGCTTCAGAAGTTTCCACCGTGTGTGTGTGTGTGTGTGTGTACATACTCCGGTCCCTTTTTTCCCGCCTTTTTTATTATGAATCTGAGAGTGAATCATCGTGTGTCAAAGGTTGAATACCTAAGTAAATTATTCCTAACACACACACACACACACACACACACACACACACACACACACACACACACACACACACACACACACACACACACACACACACACACACACACACACACACACACACACACACACACACACACACACACACACACACACACACACACACACACACACACACACACACACACACACATCATGCGTTTTTTACCGATGCAAAGACGCTACAATCGATGCATCGCGAGTTCAACCCAAACTATAGCCGATGTGCACTCTTTCTACCGGTGCACTCGCATCTTGAACGTTTATGCCGGTGCACCGATGCGAATCGGTGAATCTTAACATCCCTAATGTATAGACACATTTCATTAAGTACATTTACTATTTAAATTTCAGCTAATCAAAGCAGATACAACTTTATTTTATACAGCACTTTTCATACACAAAATGCTGCACAAACCAAAAACATAGACACAAATATAGACAATACTAACCCCCGGTCCCAGGTAATAATAATAATAGAGTAACACATAGCTCTGTGATCAATAGGAACACTAAATAACACAAATGTCTCTCTGTAGATGAACACACACACACGTCTCTTCATATATTAATGTGTGTGTGTTTCTGTGTTGCAGGTGACGCTGTGGAAGGAGTCGATGGACGGGCAGTGGGCCTGCATCAGTGACGTCAGCAAAGGACAAGGAGCTGTCTCCACCATCACAGACACACAGCAGAGCGAGCAGTGACACACACACACACACACATTTATAACATGACCCCTGGCTCTACAAGGACGACCCGATCTTCAGAGATGATTTTAGCGTGAGTAATTAACACGCCGGACATTTCAACAGAACCTGTCCACACTGATTGAGATTCTTTTGTAATGTCTTGTTTGATGATTACATTTGTCCGGGATAAATGTTCCCAAAGTTGATCAGAGGCGGAGGAAACGTGTATTGAATGGTGCAGAATCTCTGCAAAAGCAAACCTATAATAACGGTAGAGTGTTTCAACATGTACATTAATGCTGGTCCAGATTGAAATCCATCCCATGATGCTTTCCCCCTGAAAACATTCCTCCTCCTCCAGCGGAGAACAGCAGCAAGCCTCCACCTGCAACTATAAAACATCTTCTCCATTTTATTTAATGCATTTGTTTCAAAACTAGCTCACTGATCATCCTCAGTTTCTCAGAGTGAGAAAATCGAGAAAGAAATACGTCCTACACTTCATCCAGTACGTTTATTAAGTAAATCCATGATTTATTGATGAGTACACATTGTTTACCACTCAATACAAGGCTCAATCAATACAAAGATGTCATTCAGAGCATGCCTTATGTTTGGCACCCTGAATGACTCGCTGCCAACACAACCGTGAATTAAGCATCAACAGTTGAGTGTTTTCTTCCAGTTGTGAGATCAGAAACCCCTGGATGTGTTTTTCATATTTGATGTAATTAAAAAACTATAATATTAAAACCATGTCTTGTTTCGTTTGTTCTTTAAGGATTGATTTCTTAACTAATGTCTCTCTAGCTCTGTATGTATTTGTCTTAAAACAATATATGTTATATATTCAGTAGAGTTGTGTAGTTCCAAGCTTCCTCTGGTCTCCTGTGATGGCGCCGTATCCCCTTTGAGCATGAGTACAGAAGATGTTATAAATTAATTATTTTTAGAGTTTAGAGCCACATTTTTATTATAAACTTTTAAATCTTGCTGCTTTTTAACTCTATATTTTAACCGGTTGAAGGATTTGAGTCCTTTGTCGTCTGGAAGTTAACAGAGAAGCTAACGTTAGCCTTTAGCTCGTAGCCCCTCAGCACAGTTTCCATGGAGAAACTCACTTACATTTTTCTGGTTTATTTGTAGAGGAGACTTTTCTCCAGTGAAATCTTCCTGCTTGTCAGTGTGTTACCTTCGGGGATAATACCGTGTATGGATAAAACATGCTGATCTAACACTTTATATCAGAGGAGATGCTAAAATCTCCTGAACCAGGAACACTGATGGAAGACTACAACTCCCATCATGCAACAGTGCACAACGACCACCCCACAGTCCAGCTTTTACTCTTGATTTCATTGAGAAACAGAAGGTTTTGGTATCTATGAACTAATTTCAAGTTCATTTTTATATGATATGTATTTTTATATTAGAAAACATGAGGATTTCTTATATATTAAATCATCCAACAGTATCAAAGATAACACCGCATCAATCATCTACAGTAACAAGCTGCTTTCACATTCAGAAAATTATAAATCAACTATATAATATATGTAATAATACACATTAAATGCCTTATGTTTCTGCATTATAGAAAGGTAACTTTTAATAGTTAAAGATATATTGAAGCCAGCAATGATTGTACCCTTAATGAATACTATAGCTCCACATTATCATTATTACTTTACTTTCTGTGCTGCTTTTAATCTAAATGATTCTCATGGGATCAATTCAGTTTGAATTATTTTCCCTTTCTAACATATAACATATGTTAGAAAGGAATGATTCAGATTCAGGTTGTTTTTATTAATCTGATGTTCAAGCAGTAGAACAAGGTCCCTTCCATTGTTTCATACAGAGGTGTGTGTGTGTGTGTGTGTGTGTGTGTGTGTGTGTGTGTGTGTGTGTGTGTGTGTGTTGTTAGGAATAATTTACTTAGGTATTCAACCTTTGACACACGATGATTCACTCTCAGATTCATAATAAAAAAGGCGGGAAAAAAGGGACCGGAGTATGTACACACACACACACACACACACACACACACACACACACACACACGGTGGAAACTTCTGAAGCAATGGTGTTAAGCATATTTGAATAAGAACAAAGTCGTGTTTCTGTTCATGTGTATATGACATCATCAGAGCGTGCCTGAGTGTGAAAGAAACGTGGTGATGATAATGAGCATGCGCAGATACAAATAAACGGTCAGTTCTCCAGGCCATTGGGCCAAACTCAGTGTGATGTGGTCGTGGGTTTTTTCTGTCCGTTACAACTAGTTAAAGATGACGCTTACAAACTACTTTGGTTGACTGCAGTGCAAACGTGGAGACTTCTGCTGAATATAATGTCTCACGCAACAAATGGAATCAGGACTCAGCAGGGGCGGTTCTAAGGGGGGGCCAGTGCCAGGGGGGCCAGGGGGGGGCCAGTGCCCCCTTAACACTGACTTTGGACCCCCCTGTGGCCCCCCTGAAAATGAAAAAAAATGAAATAGTTTATGATTAAACGATTTCTTGGCTGACGGAATAGGCGAAACTAACGATATTTGTCATTGTAGTCGGACCCATTAGAGCAGGGGTCTCCAACACGTCGATCGCGAGCTACCGGTAGCTCGCAAGCCCTCAATAGCCCCCACTTTTCAAATATGTTTTTTTTTTTTTTTTAGCAAGCCGTCATCGCCACGGAGGAGCACACAGCCTCTGTGAGCGAGCACACCTTTATCTATTTAATATAGTTGTAAAAAATTAAGTAAGAATCATTCCATTGTGTACTATGACAGTAAAAAAAAAAAAAACAGTTTAAAAGGGGAGTGATTAGTCAAATATGCATAAATAGAAAGATAGAATGCTAACTAGGTAACATAAGATAAGAATAAACAAGTTTAAATGATTTGTTATTGGTTGTGATCATATTCTAAAGATATTTGGATATTGAAAAGTATACAGCTCCCTTTCATCTGAGTGTTGAGAGCTGTATCCATAAATTCATTTTGTGCTCAAAGTGCACCCGATTGATGCATTTAACTTCAACATTTAAAAAAAAATCTTCCCCCCTAGAGGATGTGAGGTCCAACCCCAAATACAGCAGGTTCAAATAATTTAATTGCATACAATTTATTTTAGTAAACACTGAAAACGGGTCCCACAGACCCAAACAGCACACAAAGGTTACAGGTAAGCATATAATAATGTGTAATGAAACAAATACCAATAACTATATTGCATTGTTTTCTTATGCGCAATTACTTCATACTGTCTTTGTCTTTTTCGTCCTGCATTTATTGTGCCCCCCTCAGAAAATAACTGGCCCCAGCCTGGCCCCCCCAGTCAAATTGGTCTAGAACCGCCACTGGGACTTAGAGAGAAACGGGGAGAGTAGGAACTTTGATGGCAAACACTGACGGTTTATTTGGAGTTTTGGCCGGAGAATTCAGAAGGCATGTCCTGTGCCACGAGTTGACACAATCGACGAAGCCGAACCAATTCTGAAGAACTCTTCTGTAGTTCGAGGTTTGTAATAAGTAAGGGATAATGTGCAGCGAGGCGGTCATTATGGGTAAAAGAACACCCGACAGGCTCATCAGGGAGCCCGACGCGAAGCGGAGGGATCTTGATCAGCTTATTACAAGGCCACATTCTCAACAAAGTAACGACATGACCCCCAATATTAATTGAAATGCTTTTATTCATTTAGAAAATGTTTTATTGATTTAAAAAATAGTATTATACATTTAAAATGACATGCATCCGCTAAGAAAAATAGTCCGTTGTTACTGTTTGAACTACGTAGCAACGGCAGTAACTACTTCGATAGCGTTTTGATTACAGATTTGAAAACATCGTTGCTTGCTTTAAAAGTAGCACAATTCATGATGTCAAACCTTGGAACGTATCTTGATATCCCTGCCCTAATGCCAAAGTAACTGGCAACTGAATATGTTTTGCCTTCTTTGACTGTTGCGTAAAAAGGACCGCAGCTCTGTGTTTCTGCCCCGTAGCTGATCAGCCAGTCTTTAAATAGTTCCATAGCCCATAATGTGGTCCGTCTTTTCGCCTCTCTTACGTCTCCGCTGTTTTCTTGTCCCTCTTGTCTTTTTCTTTTCTTCGCTGGGGACTCATCAGTCACTAACCATTCATCCAAATGACTGTGCTCTCCAAATATATTAAATATTAATATTAAAATCCTACATGTTGCTCTCAGACGGTAGACAACGGAAAACTAAAGATAAGCAAACAGTTTGACAAGCAAACTGTATAAAGTTATAACTGTATACAGTTGTATACAAATGACGTGCGGTGAGGTTCATGGTTGATGAGGCCCGCGCTCCAGCCAGTTTCTGTGGGGTGACGCATCTGAGGTGAGGCAGATCTCATCTGTGCCTCACCTTACCCCACAGTAACTGGCTGGAGCGCAATCACAAAATAATTGCCCACGATAAATTAGTGTCCGCGCTCCAGCCAGTTACTGTGGGGTTACGAGAGGCAGAGCTTGTCCGTGCCTCACTTCTCATCGCTCCCATGTAGTTGTAGCGGAGCTCGGCGAATTTGCCGATTTGACTAAAAAGCGAATGGAATCATACAGAAATCACATTTACAACACAGATCAGTGGAGACATTTTATTATTATTATTATTTAGTTTCTCTTTAGTTTTTTTCCCCGTTACATTGGAGTATGACAGGTGAGGCTCTGCTTCTCCTGCCTCCCCTGACTGCAAGTCGCTGGTTATAACTGTATACAGTTTGCTTTTCGACCAAACTGTATACAGTTAAATCGACCGGACTTCTTTCTGCAGATGTGAGCGTCCTTAGCAACGGTCAATAAATCCTTGACAGCGGTCTGTACTACTGGATTAACAACGTGTCACGTGTTCTGAATTGACCAATCTGAATCGAGTATTCAACTAAGCCATGTAATAATCAACATTCCTCATCAGCGAGACTAAACAACCTACGTTCCTGAACAGTCTCTGTCATAGACTGGCCTCAACAATGATCCCAAGCTGCCCCTCCTTAAGAGAGATAGCAGCAAAACCCAGGGCCATAGACCTATGCCGTGGCAAAAGAGAGAGTGAGAGAGAAAACTATGAACTGTGTCCAGGGGCGCCGTCTGCCGACAGGCAAGGCCGGCCCCCAAAGCAGGTCGATTAAAAAGATCCACATCAACGACAACATGAAACCCCCTTTCATTTACTGCAAGGACATGTCCAGGGGGGGGGGGGGTTTGTTATAATTAGAACAAAACGAGGGAAACCGGCTGCAACAGGCGGCAATAATTAGAACATAGTCTTATATTTACATGTTAATTATCTTTTTTATTTAATTTTTTATTTATTCTATATATTATTTTTTATTTAGCTGAATTTAAAAGTATTTTTTTTACATTTGATTTTATTCTTTCTTTTATTGTGTGTTCGTGTGCCAAACGTTTTACCCTTTATTAGTTTACTGCCTTTCAAGTACAAATGTGTTTCTTCTTCTCTGGTGGATTACGTGTGATGGGTTTGGGAAGATTATGTGTCAGAAAGTCGGGGGACTTATTTCATTTCTATTTACGGGGAGTCTATTATCTTATATTAACAGAACTACGCCTATATTGCAATATCACCCAGCTGCAGCCGCAGCAAGACGGGACACGCCACGCCCCATTGATACCGTACATGGCAGATTAAAGACGAACTGCACATTTTATTGTAGCATTTTAAGCAACTATTAAGCAAATAAATGAATAACCAAGTCTATCCGTTTGAGACAGAACAGTATATGACTTTCAGCACAAATCATTTTGTCTAATTAATACATTCAAACAAAAAGGTGGCTTGGTAAACTTTATTTTTATGTATTAGTACATATAAAATAGGTATTAATGAGATCATCTTATTGTTAGGGTTAGGGCTTTGGGGAACGGAGCGCAGCGTGGTGCACGGGCTCCCGGGTAAATATTGTTTGTTTAAAAGCCTATTTAAAAACTCCTGTAATAAAACCAATAAAAGTTTATAAAAGCGCTGTTTGGTCTGTGTTCATTTTATTTAAATGAAATAAAGAAAATGCAATAAAAGGGATAGAAGAGAGCAGCGGCTGAAGCACAGAGCGTGTGCGGCGGGGTTAAAACCTGTACTCCTGCCCCCCGAGGGGGTCTCCCCCGGTGGGGTGTCCGAGGCTTTGTCCCACAACATCTGGCAAAAGACCCGGTAAGTGGGTTAAAAACATCTGGCTAAAAGTACCGAGGTTGACTTTGTTTAAAATCGGCTTGTTATTGTTTGTTTTGTGTCCCCCCCCCCCCGACATGTCATTGCAGTAAATGAAAGGGGGTTTCATGTTGTCGTTGCTGTGGACCTTTTTAATCGACCTGCTTTGGGGGCCCCAAGCCGTTGCCTGCCTTGCTTGTCGGCAGACGGCGCCCCTGGACACAGTTCATAATTTTCTCCTCTCACTCTCTCTTTTCCCACGGCATAGGTCTATGGCCCTGGGTTTTGCTGCTATCTCTCTTAAAGTGCTTGTGACACCATCCCACCTATTGTTGTGCAATGCAATGTTGGGCTACTAGTCATCTCGAACCATCAGTTTAAAAATGAATTTGCGATACCGTATTGATAAATATCAATAATTTCGAATATCGCGGGAAAAGTCCTTCACTCAGTTTCCTTTTTCGGGACGAAGGCGGAAGTGCGTCACAAAGGGCCATATTTATTCTGCTCCCATTGAGCCAGACAGGGACAGAAGGGATTTGTCACGCGTAGAGATGGTTCGACGATGCGTTGTGTCTGGCTGTTCCAATACAGCAAATGAGGAACTTAACATCAGCATACATAGCTTTCCAACGGATGTCAAGCGTCAGCGCACATGGGAGAAAAACGTGCCGAACACAAGGGCTGGCTGGTCTGTGATGAACCCCACATCGACCTACATATGCAGCGCCCACTTTCTGGCCGAGAATTTCGAGGAAAGGCCTTTGTTGATGGCTGAAACTGGGATTGATTTTTCGCGAAGACGGATTCTGAAGCCGTCAGCAGTGCCTACTCTCTTTCCCACGCACAGGAAACACATGGACTATGCTCTCAGTAAACACGAATGCAGCACAGCTCATGCAATAGCTATGGAGAGAAATACAAACTACAGACAGTGCGTGAAATCTGACCATGGATCTATCCTCCATCAACTACTCAACCCAGAGGGCCGACAGGGAGAGATCATTGAGAAAAATCGGGAACACAGGTAAAGTTTTACTGACATCATTCTCACATAGGCTACAAATCAGCAAAGCTTCTGTGTGTGAAACAGTATCTGCTTTAGTATGAAACGTACCTTCAGCTCATGAAATCAGAAGGAAGTAGACAATGAAAATAAATAAAATAGTTTACAAACCATTCCACATTGTTCAAGCGTTGTAGATCGAGAGGTATCTCGCGTTCGTCGGGGGGGTTGTCGTCTCCACTGTCCGACTCGGAGTTAATTTCATCCGATTCAGAGGCATATGGTTCGAATCTGTAGGGCATATAGTCAATATCGTCTACGAGGCTATCACTATCAGATGCTTCATCCTCATATGAGCTCTCAGACACATTCAAAATTAAACTACAATCGCAGTCGGAGCTTGCTGCTGTGTGCGCCATCGTTTGTTTGCATACAGGTACTGGACTCCGGAAGCGTTCGTGTTCCCTCTGTGACGCGGCACACCTTTTCGCGGGAGTTTAAGAATCCCAGAGCAGACCCAGAGAAGATCCAGAATATGGTCACATTGAAGGGCAGATTAACGGTTATCAAAGTACACATTTTCAAAAATCACTTCAGTAACGGTTTCAAGGGGACATTATTTACTGAAATTAATGGTTTGGATGATGGGGGAAAACCGTGTCACAAGCACTTTAAGGAGGGGCAGCTTGGGATCATTGTTGAGGCCAGTCTATGACAGAGCACAAGCTGCCATGATGTAGTTTACTGTTCAGGAACGTAGGTTATTCAGTCTCGCTGATGAGGAATGTTGATTATTACATGGCTTAGTTGAATACTCTATTCTGATTGGTCAATTCAGAACACGTGACACGTTGTTAATCCAGTAGTACAAACCGCTGTCAAGGATTTATTGACCGTTGCTAAGGACGCTCACATCTGCAGAAAGAAGTCCGGTCGATTTAACTGTATACAGTTTGGTCCAACATCCATTTAAAATAAAATGGAAAGTAATAACGAAAATATAAATAAAATAATATAAACAATGTTTAAATAGGAAATGGGGGATTATTAATATATAAAAAAGGATAAAATATATAACCTCCTCATTTGGAACCTAATGAAATAAGAAAACATGCAATACACTGGCAAAACATAGAATAAATTGTAACATGTAAAATATAAAATAAAATAGATAAATATAAGAAAATATATAAAATGGTAGTAATAATAAATAATAAACAATAAAACCCATGCAATTAAAATTCCTAAAAGAGTCCAGAAGCGGAGGATTATAAAATAATAGATAGGAAATATATATAAATAATACACAGATAAATACTACAATATAAATAAATAATAGTTAATTTAAAAAGCTAGATTAGTTAAAAAGCAATCCCCTTAGGTTATAATAATATATATATATATATTAATATATATATATTAATATATATATATATATATAATATATAATATATATATAATATTTTTTTTTTTAAATAGGGTGGAACTTCTGGTTTGTTATCACCGCAGAGAGGGGGTCTAAAAACATCCGGAGGGGAGAGGCACACTTGAGCTCTATCAAAGACTGGCCTCAACAATGATGCCAAGCTGCCCCTCCTTAAGAGAGATAGCAGGGGGGGGGGGGGGGCTTACACTCCTATGGGTTTATTTATTCCTGGTGTTTCTGCAGAACCTCTCACATCACGCCTGTCCACTGACACAGAAACAACCTCTGCTGCTGGGTCATTATTTAGAATTTAATCAACAGAAGGGTGAGTTTTCTTTGTTGTTTCTTATGAGTTTATTCTTCTTAGTGTAAAAAATTAAGTGTTAATTTCTCAGCTATGGATTTTATCTGACTTTTTTATTAATCAATGTATTGAAGAAGTTAGAAACAAAACAAACAGCAATAATATAATAATAATAATTATTATTATTATTATTATTATATATTATATATTATTATTAATATATATATAATAATAATAATTATATTATTATTATTATAACAGAGAGTAGCAAAGATAAAAAAAAAAGCGTTCAAGGTATAAAAAAACAATTGTCATTTTCCATTGTGTGAAACATTACAATTTAGAGGGAAATCGGCTGCAATAGGCGGCAATAATCAAAACATAGTCTTTTATTTACATGTTAATTATCTTTTTTATTTAATTTTTATTTATTCTATATATTATTTTTATTTACCTGAATTTAAAAGTATTTTTTAAATATTTTATTTCATTCTTTCTTTTATTGTGTGTTCGTGTGCCAAACGTTTTCCCCTTTATTAGTTTACTGCCTTTCAAGTACAAATGTGTTTCTTCTTCTCTGGTGGATTACGTGTGACGGGTTTGGGAAGATTATGTGTCAGAAAGTCGGGGGACTTATTCAATTTCTATTTACGGGGAGTCTTATTATCTTATATTAACAGAACTACGCCTATATTGCAATATCACCCAGCTGCAGCCGCAGCAAGACGGGACACGCCACGCCCCCTAGACGACACGCCCCCTACGCGACGCGCCCCCTACGCGACACGCCCCCAACGTGACACGCCCCCTACAAAATATGCCCATTTGACACAACACTACGGTGGCTGAGAGACATTGATACCGTACATGGCAGATTCAAAATGTGGTCTCAAAACAGCTGTTTTATGATGAAGTCATAGATTACTTTGCTTCAAGAAAGGCAAGGAGAGTCGGGGTCAGGTAAGGTGGTGAGGTGTTAGATTGAGCCCTTTAGTATTTAAATGTAGACAGTTGGAATGAATGTAAATAGCGGTAAAAACCAGTGGTTTCAGGAAAATCTATTATTTTATTTATATAGTTTTAGTGTCCAGTTATAAAAGCACGGGCACCACAAAATGGAAACCACACCGTTCCAGCTAAAATCTTGCCACGGCAGCAAATTATTCAGGCCCTGATTTCAGCTATTTTAGGCAGAAAAACGTATATTGACTAAACAGTTTAAAATAATTTACTATAATTTAGAAAGGTTTTTGTGAGAAATAATTCAAAAGTAAACTTTTGTTTTTTTTTATATTTAAATTTGAAATATTTGCTCACAACATTATTCATTTATACATTTTTATCTAATGTTCCGTTTTTTTGAAATGATCAATCCATTTTTTTATTGTATTTCCTTGAGGCTGGGAAAGATATCCAGCATATAGTTCAACATGTAAATGCTTTAATACAAGTAAGTATAAGTATAACATAAGTAAATAAAATAAGTATAATAGGAGGATGTGGATTTATTTCTCTCACCTTATAATTACACAACCAAACAATCTATAATTTAGCTCTGGCCTTCACTCTCAAAAAAGAACATTTAGTTGATTTGGACACATTTTTTGATGCTCCATTGACTGACATGCAATGACTGGGACTGATGGAAGAATCTGCGAGGAATGAACTAGGAGCAGAGAAATAATCATATATTAAATGACAGCAGCTTCATAAAAGGCCAACAAGAGTGACAGAGTGTGTCACTGTGCTGAAGGATAGACCAGCTATCCAGGCCAGACTCTAAAGACTTTCCAAGGGGCAAAATGCTGCTGCCGGAGTACTGACTGGAAGTAGTGCTGACATCATGTCTACCATATCCTCTTAAAGTACTCTGTCCAACAATATCAGTCTCAGGAAGAAAGGTCTTTTAATTTAATTTTAAGATTAAACATACTGTAGCAGAAAAACATACATTCTTGTACTCAGGAGGGGACATTGACAGACGATTTCTAACACACGAAAAGTACTTAATTATATAGTAGGTACGAGTAGGCGTACTACAACTGAGTCCAGCAGTATCAATTTCAATAACAACTAATCGTAAAATTGTATTTTTATCCCTCATCAAAGATAGCAGGAAACACGCATTATATACTACGGATGGGACTTTGACAGAGGATTACTCACAAAGTACACAGTAAAAGTAATTCATTTTATTTCTGGTAGCAGTCAAACTAGTACTGAGTCTAACAGTGACAGTTTTATTAAGAATTTATTTTAACAAATATTTGTATCGCTCATCAAATATAGCAGGGGATGACGAGCTGCAGATTTGAAAAAACTAACGCGAGAGACGGCTGAGGTGACCCCAGTACAGAATCGCTGCATAGTTTAACCTCTTGAGCCATATTGCCCCCGGGGTCAGGGTTAGGGTTAGGGGTGAATCCTAACCCTGAATTTACTCTGACACAGCAACATCTAAATTGATTCTGACACTTCTACAGGCAACTCACAGGTGTTTCATTGCTTTGATAAAAAAGGTTATTCATATACCCCTTTTAGTTGTGAAGATATACTCATTCCTTCTGGGCATGTCATTTTCGAGGGTTAGGGCCCAGGCCTCAAGAGGTTACGTCTCCTAACAATGTTGTCCATTTTAGACATAGGCTTATTATATTTACAGCCTTAATAACATTCGTTTTCTGGGCTCAACGTGTGTCTTGGCCGTTTTCGTTGGGATGGTTCAATTCACCTTGTTTTCCCTTGTGTATAATATTATCACCGTTCCTTCAACAGGATACCGTAGTGCTTCAATGCAAGTGTACACACAAACTGAAAGATTCACAATAAAGTTGACTTTGAATTTGATATCCTTTTTACTTCTGGCAATTGCATTTACTCTTCAAAAATCTTAAAGTGGTTTTAATATGTGCAGATTATCCTGCTGAACCAAACATGTAAGTATCATAAACATTTGTTAACGACAGAGATTATTTCTCCCATAAATGGAAACCCAATAGAGAAAAATTAAGTAAATGTAGCAGCTATTGGATGAAGAGTAAAATAATAGAGCTTCTTTAAATGGACATACAGTATACTCTTGAATACCATGTAATTGAGTACAGCACTTTAGTAAATGTTCTCTGTTACTGTCCACCACTGGCCTTGATAATATGTTGGGTGTATCGGTTTAAATCTATGAAATTCATTTGATTTATATTTTTAGTCAAAATGAAGATCGCTGCCTTCAATGTCCTGAGACTGGGATGGAATAAAGTCAACAAGAAGGACGTACGGGACATTATCATTGAGGTAACTCACCCTGCTGAACCACACAAGTTTGTTCAGTGTAATATTTCAGTTAATGTTTTTGTACATGACGAGAAAATTAAAGGAAAGGAGCAGTTTTTTATGCATTGAAAACATTTATAAAATGTAAAAAGTGCTTTTAGTTCAATGCTTTCTTTTCTCTGTGGTTGTGTTTTGCAGATCATGTCTGAGTACAGCGTGGTGCTGCTGGGAGGTGACGGATAAGACAGGTGGTGATGCCATGGAACTGCTCCTCAACACCTTAATGACTATGGGTGAGTTCTCCACACATAGAAGCATGCACATTCATTTAAAGGGGCCATATTCTGCAGGTTCAGGTTCAAAATGTGTTTTTAGTGTCTTGTGACATGTCTCCATGCTTTAATGTTCAGAACGCTCTTTATTTTTCTCACACTGCCTGTGCTGCAGCACCTCTTTTCACTTTTGCCTAAAAACAAGTGTCGGTAATTCAATCTTATGGGGCATCTAAAATGATACAAACAAATGGTTGATGATTGTGAGAGATATTCAGTTCCAGTTGTTTCTTTTTCTGGCAGAGATAACAGAAGGAATCCATACGGCATGCTGTGCAGTGAACCTCTGGGACCGAAGGGTAGACAGGAGAAGTTTGTCTACTTCTACAGGTCAGAAACACAAGTACAGACGATCCTGTATGCGGTTAAAATACCTTTTTGGGCAACCAGTGCCTTTATTGTAGAGACAGACTTGAAATGGGGAGTGATGACACACGGCAAATGGTCTTTGAACTGGATTCAGACCAAGCCTCAGTACACATCTAACAATTGAGCTATACGTTATGTCTCACAGGAATTAAAATGTGTCTTAAATTGGTAACAGCCACATTCAATCATACTTATTATTGAAAAACGGTGTGGAATATCAAAGACAAAAACCAGTAATGTTTGTTTTTGAACCAGTAATCTGTGACACATTACATTACTCTTCTTTGAGACGCTTGACTTCAATCTTTTTAGTCCTATAATTTATTAGTTGTCTATGGTTCGGTAGCTAAGACCCAGAACATCATAGGCTTTACAAATCATCACATTGTGCTGTTGGGCCAAACTCTACAAGCATTTCCTACAAGGCTTTACTGAAAAACTTCCAGTGGTTTATAAGCTATCTCACTAACTAATACAAATACATGAATAAAGAAACAAAACATAACATGTGTGTTTATAAGCTTTATAATACAGAACATGTTTGTGGCTTTGTGTTTTAGAAAGGAAGAAGTGGAGATCAAAGACTCCTTCCAGTACGGAGGAAATGCTGAAGATGTGATCACCAGACAGCCTTTCGTTGTCCTTCTCAAATGTCCAAACACAGGTATTTGTGTGATGTGTGTGTGTGTGTGTGTGTGTGTGTGTGTGTGTGTGTGTGTGTGTGTTAGACTATCATTGTGAGGATCAATTTGGGTTTTGTGTCCTTTATGGATTATGAGGACACCAGGGTTCGATTCCACCGGACTAAATAAGGCTGGTGTGAATGCGACCTAAAACTCCAAGTGGTCCTCACAATGATAGTCGTGCAAGACATATGCACAGACACATAAACACAACTGTGAGGACCTACATAAACAAAACATTTTTGCCTAACCTTTAACCCCTATTTTAACGAAAGAAGTGCTTTAACATTCAAACAGTCCATTGGAGGTCTGTACCAAAATAGAGAACACGCCATAATGTGTTTCAGCGCTTGGTGCGGTTCGTTTGGGTCGGTGTGAACGCAGTCTGAGACCTCTGATGTGAACAAAACAACCTAAAAGAGGTGGTCTCGGACCGCTTGGTAGTGAACTCTGGAGCGGTTCATCTCTGGTGTGAACGCAGTCCGCTCCAAAACACAGGAAGCGTGGTATTTACGCAGGGCCTAATTCTCCATATACATTGGGGGGGACACATCCCCCCCAATATTCAGATACGCTCTAAATGTCCCCCTCAATATATAGCCTAACTGATAAAAAAAAAATTAAATTAAACCGCTATTCTATGACTTTTTTATTTTGGCTATTTGTATACTTGAAAATCTTTATTTTCTGTTATTATGAACTTCACCAAAATTATATATATTTTTTTCACATGTAAATTGGTTCCGCCTTTGTTTGTTTATGCATACCTTTATTTTGTACCCGGGGGGTGTATTTCGCTGTCGCACGTCCAAGTCCAGCTTCAGTTAGCGTTGATGCTCCAAGCAGGTCAGACATGTTTTAATTTGCCCTCCATCAGTTCTGGTATCTTTTTCCAGTTAGCCCTAAACTAATCTATATTATTTTATTTCGTAATGGTAATGTTAATGAACCCTCCGGTTTAGCTTCTTTGTGTGAATAACTTGTTACTGATGTAAAAACCGAACTTTTCAGGAGTAGTAGCTAGGGGAGTGATTTGTAAAATATGCATAAAGAAAAACTAAATCTGTTTACAGTTCTGTTTCAAATGGGTGTTGAGAGATGTGTCCATAGATCTCTTCATTTTGCTCTCAAAGTGCACCAGATTGATGCTTTTAACGTCAACATTTAAAAAAAATCTTCCCGGGGGATCATGCCCCCGGACCCCCCCAGAGGAGGTTAGGTCCACCACCTGCCCACATCCCCCGTCAAATTGTCCCACCCACATTGAGGATGCTTCCTATGCCCATGCCTGAGACACAGTTTCGTGAATATTGTTGTTTTTTGCCCCCACGGGCGGAGGCATGGGGTTTAACAGGTTTTAAAGTATCCCATGTGTTAGTGAATTTTTATATATTTTCCTTTAGAATGGCAGGAAATTAGTATTCAAATTTTGATTGAATTTGTGGTCCCCCCCAATGTAGACTCCATGGTTACGGCCTTGTATTTACGAGTCACAAGAACGCGGATGTCTTCAACATCTTTAGCGAAAGAGTAAAGCAGAACAAAGTGTTGAACAGTGTTGTGTAAAGTAAAAATGCTCCGTCAACTATAGATAAAAGTCAGAGCCACCTGTCGTCGGTGAAACCTCCTCCTGACTGCAGGACGTCTCTCAGTGTTATAATGTTTTTTTATCGCACGTTGTTTGATTATATAATCGTATGTGCTGTCCACTAGAGTCTGATGCTCTCCAGATTAACAGCAGCATGAAAATAACCTGCCGATGCTCCATGGAGGCTCCGGTAGAAATGCCGGGATTTGCGTTTTTACCCCCTTAATGTCTGACCAATTGCTGAACAGCATTTCCGTGCACATGACTTGTGTTTAAAGTTTATAACCCGTTCTAATGCACATTCTCAAAATATTGAAGTGACTGTTATTTTGTATATATTGATTGTTGTGTTTTTATTTAGGTCTTAATGTGCACATGTCAAAATGTGTCATTGATTGTGTATTGATAAACGGTATTTCGATCTCTCTGTCTGAACACACAAACTGGAAGATTGACAATAAAGTTGACTTTGACTTTATCAGAGAAGCGGACTATTAGGTGTGAAGGCAACCTAAGTTGTGAGGACCTTTCTATATTGTGAGGTCCTAACTTTAGGAAAGACATAAATGGAATGTTTAAAGATAAATACTTTTTATTAAATTAGACTTAGGTTGCGATAACGGCGTGTGTGTGTGTGTGTGTGTGTGTGTGTGTGTGTGTGTGTGTGTTTTCCTCCAGTTGTGCAGAAGCTGGTTTGATCCCGGTCCACACCAAACCAAAGCGCAGAGGCGGAGCGCGGACGCTCTGCATGACGTGGTTGAAGATGTGAGGAAAAATGGCAGAATGATGTAAGTGTTTAAAATATTATTGACGGGTTTGAGAGAAAAACAATGTGTGAACATCTTTACATTTAACATTAACCATTTTTAGTTTATCACGATATTAAGTGATGGGTTTTTGAGAGATTAAATAGTTTTGTTTAATTTTGTTTCTCATGTAAGCAAACTTGTTTAAGCTTTGAATACCTTCAGTTTGAATAAAGTAAAAACAAATGAACATAATGTGCTTTTTCCATTCTGAATTTGGTTGTGTTTCTTTTTTCTGCAGAACATTATGATTTTGGGAGACTTTAATGCTGCTGGAAAGTATCTCTCCAAGAAGAAGAAGGAAACGCTCAGTTTCTCCTCGGCTCGTTATCATTGGCTGATAGACGATGATGTCGTCACCATGACTAGAAACAACAAACACACCTACGACAGGTAATACACATTTCATTGATACAGTTTAATCCAAGCATTTTTTGTGTTTGTTAAAAAAAATGAATTGTGCTGCATTTCCAAACAACAGGATGTGGTTTACGGAGAGAGGATGCTGGAGGCCATCGTCCCCAACTCAGCCAAAGCCTACAACTTCGAGGAAGAGTTGATCTTGACAGACACAAGTGAGACTCATGTTTAGGGGTATCGTTGGTACGATGAGATGACCCCCCCAGTCTCCCCTACTGTAACACTGAAACCTGCTGAAGTGACACAGCCCAACCCATTACCGGTTTAAATGCATATATTTACATTTTTCCGGTTTAGCACTAGCAGCATCGTAAACAATACACTTTATTTGGGATTATTAACAGCTACACTACTGAAGCCCATCGGCTGGTTGGAAAGAATACTAAAGCACATGAGGATAGTTTTATAAAAACTGCCAGAAGGGTGGTTTAGCTAGGACTGTTAGCTATCAACCTAACAAGCTGGCAAACGAACATTAGCTAACTTTCACTAGCTACTTTACAAACCAGGAAACATTTGTTCTCTATCTCACTTAGCTAGCTAGTTTATGTTAGCTATATATCTAACAAGATAGCTAGCTAATGTTAGCTATCTATCTACCTATTGACACATTGGTGGCTCGCATAACTTAGGACTATTATTTAATATCCTACGGTTAGACTTGCAGTGCGAACTTGTGTCTACAGTTCTGGCAGTGAGAGTAATTTTAAAAACACTGTTGACTTTTATTAAGCTGACCGACCGCTGTCAAATAGCCAGCAGCTGCTCACAGCTGGAAACATCTTTTAAATTCCCAAATATCCGTTGTTTGGATAAACAAATCACATAACGGTTATCTAAATGGTTAGTTTCTTACCCGAAAAAGTGTTCCAACTTAATAACAGCCATTCAAAAGCTTTAAACACTGTTTCTTTGTTAAACAAATGTTGATGAAGCTCGCACCTTTTCCAAGCTTTAAAAAAACACATGCTCTAACCGGAAGAACAAACACAAAATAAGGCAATGTGGAAACACCCCAGAGCAGGCAAAGCATGAGGTGAATTATTGACACTATTAAATGTTGTTTTCTGTCCCAGACTAAGAGTGTCAGTAATCACTACCCTGTGGAGGTGGAGCTGGAGGTGAAGTCGGAGATGGAGCTGATGGTGAAGCTGATGGTGGAGAACATGGGGAAGCTGGAGCTGATGGTGAAGCAGGAGGTGGAGCAGGTGGTGGAGGAGGACGTGGAGCTGGAGCAGATGATGAAGCAGATGATGAAGCAGATGATGAAGCAGATGAGGAAGGTGGAGGTGGAGGTGGAGCAGATGGCTCAGAGAAAAAGGAATCCAGTGTAACCCTCGACTGGAGGAAGACCTCAGGGTAAAGATGTCTCTTGTTTCATCAACATCAGTGACACATATTAGACATTGGAGTGTATTTAGTTGTGTTTTTTATGGCTCTTGCTGCATCATGAATCTCACATTAACAATATAATTACATTCCTTTTGAACTGATGACTTACAGCAGCCCAGAAGAAGAAGGCCGGGCCGGCAGCCACAAAGGGGAAAGGAGAAGAGGAACCAATCTTCAATATGTTATTCTCTTAAAGTAGTTTTAGTTATTAGCTTTTAGTGATGAGCGCTGTTTAACCCTTATGTTGTGTTCGGGACATAAAATACAATCGTATGGTTATGAATGCATAATACGTTAGTTATGATGTAGTTAAAACAATATTGGATGATTGACCCGCGAACACCATGAACGGGAACATCTTTCGAACACAACACAAGGGTTAAGTGTATGAACAGAATAGAGCTTGTATTGCTTCTTGATGTTTTTGATGCAGCTTCAAGTTCAGCAGCAGAACAGTTTTCAGTAATGTAGGACGCATTTTGTTAAGTGAAACATATTTTAACCTTAATTCATAGAATCTAAATGTTTGTTAAATGAGGTAGAAGGTGAAGACGTCATTTTGGGATTTTTAATCAAAGTATTTTAACTATTTGGTGGGAAAAACAAGTTGTGTGGTTAGTTTGTTTTTCTGTTGTTGTGTGACTTCGGTTAGTTCGGATTCAGCAAAAACAAACAAATAAAGTATCTGACAACTATCCTCAAGGTAAAGCACTTAAATGATTCTAAATATAGAGAATATATATTTTTAATCGGCTAAAATACATTTAGCAGACTGTCAGGTCTACAGCAATATGTTTCTGAGCCAAAGTGACGAGGATAAGTTCCTCATATCACTTCAATGTAACCAAACTATCCATTTAAACTATATTCACAGACGCATGGCATATTACAGTATATCACTGCTTTATTACTAACAATGCTTTTTGTTTTCTGCAATAAAAAAGAATCATGAAATTATATTTTTGTGCTTTCTGTGTCATTATAAACTCCATGAATAATTGTATTAGGTTAATGTAGTCAAGCAGTTTGTTGCAACTGTTAACAAGACATTTGGTTAAATGAATACAAGTTTAAAAATGTTTTATCCATATTGAACTCCTACATGTTTTATATAAAGGAGCCAAGGTTGCTTCACAAAATGCAAGGCGAGAACCAGCCAGATTCTGCTGATATCACAATGTGTGTTTCGGTTCCCACATCATATTTATTTGTATCACTTGTAAAGACACGGCATGGACAGGTGCGCTTTTTTGTGAAAGAAAACGTACAGATGGTGATGAGCTGCATGAGCTAACCAAAGTCTTTACGGTTTGATACAGAATCTCTGTCTGTCAGTATGATCCGATGAATAGTAAATGGAGTGGAAGTACCAAATTATTACTACATGTCCTGATGTTAACACAAGGCCGTTGTTCCCATTTAGGAATTTCAACCAGGACCAACTTCAAAAGTTGTTACAGTTTTACAGGTTGTTACAGGGACCAATGAAAACGTTGTCATGTTGCCGTTGTTCAGCATGGAAACATTCATTAGCTAACAATGACATTATTGTTCTATTAATATAAAGGGAGGTCAGGTACTCTTTAAAACAGCTGGTAGTTATGGGTACTTTTTACTTAAGTACATTTCAAAGCCTTCTGTACTTTTACTTGAGTAAGAAGTTTAGTCAGTACTTTTACTTTTACAGAGTATTTTAAACACGAGTATCTGTACTTCTTCTTGAGTAAAGGATGTGTGTACTTTGATCTCTGCAGAGAGGAGGACGGTCAGTGGAAGGAGGACCAGAAGCTGGAGGCTCTCAGTGATTGGGTGAGAGACGTTGTCTGGGCTCCGTCCATGGGCTGCCCACCAGCACCATCGCCAGCTGCTCCCAGGTCAGTTGTTACAGATAAGATAAGATAAGATATACTTTATTGGTCCCAGCATGTAAAACAAGTACTCCACAAAAAAGAGTAGACAAATGAACAATTATACAATATAAACATCTGAAAATAGCAGATAAAACAGAACTAAAAGAGTGAAGATATTAAAGTTGACCGTGTGAAAACTAGTAAACTATCTGACAAATAAACACTATTGACGGGCTAAATTACAGGAATATAAAAGTGGGATATTTTTACATTTAGTAATTACAATGACATATTAAAATAAATATAAATGTAAAATGTACAGTGTGAAGGTATACGTCCACTAGTTGGCGCCAGAGATAAACGCTCGATAGCTTTTTCAGGAACCCGTGGCATGATTGGAGCTGAAAATCAGAACATCTCTGATTCTAAACACGCTGCATTAAGCTTTCTACTTTTATATTTTAGTGTAATACATTTAAAATGCTGTGAAAAGTAACAAAGTACACAACAGAGTACTGTAAATGATATTTTTCGACACACCTGTACTTAACTTGTACCTTTCTTTAGTATTTCCATTAGTAATACTTTTACTTCACTGCATCACACAGGGAAATAATGTACCTTTTACTCTTATACTGTTTTATGACACCAAGTTGTATACCTAAAAAGATAATAATATGCTCATACAGTTTGATATATTGCAGTTCTAAACTACTTATCTACCCAGTAGAATGTAAGACATCCCAAATGAGTTGAAAATTGACAAACTATATATATATATATTTATAAAAGCATTCGTTTCTGATAAAAACAGAATAATATAATAATGTAACGTGTGGGAGGAGCCTTTCTGCATAATGAAAGCTTTTGATACATACAGTAAAGTACATTTTTATTTCAGTATTTAACAATTTTAAGACAATATTATTTCTAATTTTGCTCAAGTTGAGGATCCGGGTTCTTCTTCGAACGCTGGTCAGAGAGGAGAACGTTTTATTAGCAGCTGAATAATAAAAACTCTTCACATCGCACAGAGTTCAGTGGGAAGACATTTAGTTCAGATATTTGTTTCCTCTGCCCTTCTTTAAGACGGACGCGTGTTCATCTGGACGTGTGACGACCCGGCTGGAAACACCTGGACGGCTAAACTCCTCCACAAGTTCAACGATGTGGTTTGGCACGTCAGCTGGTCCATCACCGGAAACATCCTGGCTGTTTCAGGAGGAGACAACAAGGTACAATATACACAGTTATATATATATATTTACACTTCCTTTATCCAGGTAAAAGGAAGTGTACCATGTTTATTTCTCCGTGTCAAGACAAGTTGATTTATAAAGCTTGAGGAAAGTGAGGTACAAACAACAATAGAAAGGCAAACATCATTTTATGAGGACACATTTTGAAAGGCAACAGAAGAAAACCTTACACTAAGAATAAATATACATTTATAAAGTAGTACAGCATTAAAACTGCCAAGAGGAACAGACAGTTAAATATTGAGTGTTTCTCTTACGTCTCAATGGAGGAAAACATTGGATTTAAAGTAAAGATGCAAAACTTAGGAGATGCCACGTTGATTGTAAAACAGTTTTAAAAAAATCTGAGGAATACAAGAAATGTTCAGCAGTGCCATCCCATGTATGGCTTTAGAAATATTAAAGAAATTAAAATAAATATAAGATTATTATTTTTACATTTTTTATACCTGAATATGTGTTTCCTGATGTGAGTCTAAAAATACATGCACAAAAATGCAAAATTATTTTACTGTCAATTTAGTTAAAAATGCAGGATTGTGATTTTCTTAGGATTCTGTTAGATAATCAGCTTCTCTTTCCTGGAGTCAAAAACATCTCAGCAGTGAAGATACCTACAAACAAAACAAGAATATGATATTTAGTTCTGATTAAAGTATAACTGTCAACATACTATGTTCTCATTCATATCCACTTTTGCATTAACTAATATACAAACACATTCATGTATAGAAACATTTAATTAAGTACATTTACTATTTACATTTCAGCTAATCAAAGCAGATACAACTTTATTTTATACAGCACTTTTCATACACAAAATGCTGCACAAACCAAAATCATAGACACAAATATAGACAATACTAACCCCCGGTCCCAGGTAATAATAATAATAGAGTAACACATAGCTCTGTGATCAATAGGAACACTAAATAACACAAATGTCTCTCTGTAGATGAACACACACACACGTCTCTTCATATATTAATGTGTGTGTGTTTCTGTGTTGCAGGTGAGGCTGTGGAAGGAGTCGATAGACGGGCAGTGGGCCTGCATCAGTGACGTCAGCAAAGGACAAGGAGCCGTCTCCACCATCACAGACACACAGCAGAGCGAGCAGTGACACACACACACACACACACACACACACACACACACACACACACACACACACACACACACACACACACACATTTATAACATGACCCCTGGCTCTACAAGGACAACCCGATCTTCAGAGATGATTTTAGCGTTAGTAATTAACACGCCGGACATTTCAACAGAACCTTGTCCACACTGATTGAGATTCTTTTGTAATGTCTTTGTTTGATGATTACATTTGTCCGGGATAAATGTTCCCAAAGTTGATCAGAGGCGGAGGAAACGTGTATTGAATGGTGCAGAATCTCTGCAAAAGCAAACCTTATAATAACGGTAGTGTTTCAACATGTACATTAATGCTGGTCCAGATTGAAATCCATCCCATGATGCTTTCCCCCTGAAAACATTCCTCCTCCTCCAGCGGAGAACAGCAGCAAGCCTCCACCTGCAACTATAAAACATCTTCTCCATTTTATTTAATGCATTTGTTTCAAAACTAGCTTCACTGATCATCCTCAGTTTCTCAGAGTGAGAGAAATCAGAGAAAGAAATACGTCCTACACTTCATCCAGTACGTTTATTAAGTAAATCCATGATTTATTGATGAGTACACATTGTTTACCACTCAATACAAGAGGCTCAATCAATACAAAGATGTCATTCAGAGCATGCCTTATGTTTGGCACCCTGAATGACTCGCTGCCAACACAACCGTGAATTAAGCATCAACAGTTGAGTGTTTTCTTCCAGTTGTGAGATCAGAAACCCCTGGATGTGTTTTTCATATTTGATGTAATTAAAAAACTATAATATTAAAACCATGTCTTGTTTCGTTTGTTCTTTAAGGATTGATTTCTTAACTAATGTCTCTCTAGCTCTGTATGTATTTGTCTTAAAACAATATATGTTATATATTCAGTAGAGTTGTGTAGTTCCAAGCTTCCTCTGGTCTCCTGTGATGGCGCCGTATCCCCTTTGAGCATGAGTACAGAAGATGTTATAAATTAATTATTTTTAGAGTTTAGAGCCACATTTTTATTATAAACTTTTAAATCTTGCTGCTTTTTAACTCTATATTTTAACCGGTTGAAGGATTTGAGTCCTTTGTCGTCTGGAAGTTAACAGAGAAGCTAACGTTAGCCTTTAGCTCGTAGCCCCTCAGCACAGTTTCCATGGAGAAACTCACTTACATTTTTCTGGTTTATTTGTAGAGGAGACTTTTCTCCAGTGAAATCTTCCTGCTTGTCAGTGTGTTACCTTCGGGGATAATACCGTGTATGGATAAAACATGCTGATCTAACACTTTATATCAGAGGAGATGCTAAAATCTCCTGAACCAGGAACACTGATGGAAGACTACAACTCCCATCATGCAACAGTGCACAACGACCACCCCACAGTCCAGCTTTTACTCTTGATTTCATTGAGAAACAGAAGGTATTTGGTATCTATGAACTAATTTCAAGTTCATTTTGTATATGAATATGTATTTTTATATTAGAAAATATGAGGATTTCTTATATATTAAATCATCCAACAGTATCAAAGATAACACCGCATCAATCATCTACAGTAACAAGCTGCTTTCACATTCAGAAAATTATAAATCAACTATAATATATGTAATAATACACATTAAATGCCTTATGTTTCTGCATTATAGAAAGGTAACTTTTAATAGTTAAAGATATATTGAAGCCAGCAATGATTGTACCCTTAATGAATACTATAGCTCCACATTATCATTATTACTTTACTTTCTGTGCTGCTTTTAATCTAAATGATTCTCATGGGATCAATTCAGTTTGAATTATTTTCCCTTTCTAACATATAACATATGTTAGAAAGGGAATGATTCAGATTCAGGTTGTTTTTATTAATCTGATGTTCAAGCAGTAGAACAAGGTCCCTTCCATTGTTTCATACAGAGGTGTGTGTGTGTGTGTGTGTGTGTGTGTGTGTGTGTGTGTGTGTGTGTGTGTGTGTTGTTAGGAATAATTTACTTAGGTATTCAACCTTTGACACACGATGATTCACTCTCAGATTCATAATAAAAAAGGCGGGAAAAAAGGGACCGGAGTATGTACACACACACACACACACACACACACACACACACACACACACGGTGGAAACTTCTGAAGCAATGGTGTTAAGCATATTTGAATAAGAACAAAGTCGTGTTTCTGTTCATGTGTATATGACATCATCAGAGCGTGCCTGAGTGTGAAAGAAACGTGGTGATGATAATGAGCATGCGCAGATACAAATAAACGGTCAGTTCTCCAGGCCATTGGGCCAAACTCAGTGTGATGTGGTCGTGGGTTTTTTCTGTCCGTTACAACTAGTTAAAGATGACGCTTACAAACTACTTTGGTTGACTGCAAACGTGGAGACTTCTGCTGAATATAATGTCTCACGCAACAAATGGAATCAGGACTCAGCAGGGGCGGTTCTAAGGGGGGGCCAGGGGGGGCCAGTGCCACAGGGGGGGCCAGTGCCCCCTAACACTGACTTTGGACCCCCCTGTGGCCCCCCTGAAAATGAAAAAAAATGAAATAGTTTATGATTAAACGATTTCTTGGCTGACGGAATAGGCGAAACTAACGATATTTGTCATTGTAGTCGGACCCATTAGAGCAGGGGTCTCCAACACGTCGATCGCGAGCTACCGGTAGCTCGCAAGCCCTCAATAGCCCCCACTTTTCAAATATGTTTTTTTTTTTTTTTTTAGCAAGCCGTTATTAAAAAAACAGTTTAAAAGGGGAGTGATTAGTCAAATATGCATAAATAGAAAGATAGAATGCTAACTACGTAAAATAAGATAAGAATAAACAAGTTTAAATGATTTGTTATTGGTTGTGATCATATTCTAAAGATATTTGGATTATTGAAAAGTATACAGCTCCCTTTCATCTGAGTGTTGAGAGCTGTATCCATAAATTCATTTTGTGCTCAAAGTGCACCCGATTGATGCATTTAACTTCAACATTTAAAAAAAAATCTTCCCCCCTAGAGGATGTGAGGTCCAACCCCAAATACAGCAGGTTCAAATAATTTAATTGCATACAATTTATTTTAGTAAACACTGAAAACAGGTCCCACAGACCCAAACAGCACACAAAGGTTAAAGGTAAGCATATAATAATGTGTAATGAAACAAATACCAATAACTATATTGCATTGTTTTCTTATGCGCAATTACTTCATACTGTCTTTGTCTTTTTCGTCCTGCATTTATTGTGCCCCCCTCAGAAAATAACTGGCCCCAGCCTGGCCCCCCCAGTCAAATTGGTCTAGAACCGCCACTGGGACTTAGAGAGAAACGGGGAGAGTAAGAACTTTGATGGCAAACACTGACGGTTTATTTGGAGTTTTGGCCGGAGAATTCAGAAGGCATGTCCTGTGCCACGAGTTGACACAATCGACGTTGCCGAACCAATTCTGAAGAACTCTTCTGTAGTTCGAGGTTTGTAATAAGTAAGGGATAATGTGCAGTGAGGCGGTCATTATGGGTAAAAGAACATCCGACAGGCTCATCAGGGAGCCCGACGCGAAGCGGAGGGATCTTGATCAGCTTATTACAAGGCCACATTCTCAACAAAGTAACGACATGACCCCCAATATTAATTGAAATGCTTTTATTCATTTAGAAAATGTTTTATTGATTTAAAAAATAGTATTATACATTTAAAATGACATGCATCCGCTAAGAAAAATAGTCCGTTGTTACTGTTTGAACTACGTAGCAACGGCAGTAACTACTTCGATAGCGTTTTGATTACAGATTTGAAAACATCGTTGCTTGCTTTAAAAGTAGCACAATTCATGATGTCAAACCTTGGAACGTATCTTGATATCCCTGCCCTAATGCCAAAGTAACTGGCAACTGAATATGTTTTGCCTTTTGATGTCTGGACTGTTGCGTAAAAAGGACCGCAGCTCTGTGTTTCTGCCCCGTAGCTGATCAGCCAGTCTTTAAATAGTTCCATAGCCCATAATGTGGTCCGTCTTTTCGCCTCTCTTACTTCTCCGCTGTTTTCTTGTCCCTCTTGTCTTTTTCTTTTCTTCACTGGGGACTCATCAGCCACTAACCATTCATCCAAATGACTGTGCTCTCCAAATATATTAAATATTAATATTAAAATCCTACATGTTGCTCTCATACGGTAGACAACGGAAAACTAAAGACAAGCAAACAGTTTGAAAAGCAAACTGTATAAAGTTATAACTATAAAGTTGTATACAAATGACGTGCGGTGAGGTTCATGGTTGATGAGGCCCGCGCTCCAGCCAGTTTCTGTGGGGTGACGCATCTGAGGTGAGGCAGATCTCATCTGTGCCTCACCTTACCCCACAGTAACTGGCTGGAGCGCAATCACAAAATAAGTGCCCACGATAAATTAGTGTCCGCGCTCCAGCCAGTTACTGTGGGGTTACGAGAGGCAGAGCTTGTCCCTGCCTCACTTCTCATCGCTCCCATGTAGTTGTAGCGGAGCTCGGCGAATTTGCCGATTTGACTAAAAAGCGAATGGAATCATACAGAAATCACATTTACAACACAGATCAGTGGAGACATTTTATTATTATTATTATTTAGTTTCTCTTTAGTTTTTTTCCCCGTTACATTGGAGTATGACAGGTGAGGCTCTGCTTCCCCTGCCTCCCCTGACTGCAAGTCGCTGGTTATAACTGTATACAGTTTGCTTTTCGACCAAACTGTATACAGTTAAATCGACCGGACTTCTTTCTGCAGATGTGAGCGTCCTTAGCAACGGTCAATAAATCCTTGACAGCGGTCTGTACTACTGGATTAACAACGTGTCACGTGTTCTGAATTGACCAATCCGAATCGAGTATTCAACTAAGCCATGTAATAATCAACATTCCTCATCAGCGAGACTAAATAACCTACGTTCCTGAACAGTAAACTACATCATGGCAGCTTGTGCTCTGTCATAGACTGGCCTCAACAATGATCCCAAGCTGCCCCTCCTTAAGAGAGATAGCAGCAAAACCCAGGGCCATAGACCTATGCCGTGGAAAAAGAGAGGGTGAGAGGAGAAAACTATGAACTGTGTCCAGGAGCGCCGTCTGCCGACAGGCAAGGCAGGCAACTGCTTGGGGCCCCCAAAGCAGGTCGATTAAAAAGGTCCACAGCAACGACAACATAAACCCCCTTTCATTTACTGCAATGACATGTCGGGAAACCCCCTTTCATTTACTGCAATGACATGTCCGGGGGGGGGGGAACAAAACAAACAACAATTTAATTATAACAAAGTGTAGCAAAGATTAAAAAAAATGTTCAAGGTAAAAAAAACGATTCTCAAATAGTTTCCGTCATGTTCAAACTTTATTCTCTGTGTCATTTTCCATTGTGTGATACATTACAATTTAGAGGGAAACCGGCTGCAATAATTAAAATATGGTCTTATATTTACATGTTAATTATCTTTTTTTATTTAATTTTTTACTTATTCTATATATATCTTTGTATTTACCTGAATTTAAAAGTATTTTTTTTACATTTGATTTTATTCTTTCTTTTATTGTGTGTTCGTGTGCCAAACGTTTTCCCCTTTATTAGTTTACTGCCTTTCAAGTACAAATGTGTTTCTTCTTCTCTGGTGGATTACGTGTGATGGGTTTGGGAAGATTATGTGTCAGAAAGTCGGGTGGGATTATTTCATTTCTATTTACGGGGAGTCTTATTATCTTATAAACAAACTACGCCTATATTGCAATATCACCCAGCTGCAGCCGCAGCAAGACGGGACACGACACGCCCCATTGATACCGTACATGGCAGATTAAAGACGAACTGCACATTTTATTGTAGCATTTTAAGCAACTATTAAGCAAATAAATGAATAACCAAGTCTATCCGTTTGAGACAGAACAGTATATGACTTTCAGCACAAATCATTTTGTCTAATTAATACATTCAAACAAAAAGGTGGCTTGGTAAACTTTATTTTTATGTTTTACTACATATAAAATAGGTATTAATGAGATCATCTTATTGTTAGGGTTAGGGCTTTGGGGAACGGAGCGCAGCGTGGTGCACGGGCTCCCGGGTAAATATTGTTAGGGTTAGGGTTAGGGTTAGAATAGGTTAAAACCTATTTAAAAACTCCTGTAATAAAACCAATAAAAGTTTATAAAAGCGCTGTTTGGTCTGTGTTCATTTTATTTATTTTATTGTTCATTTATATTTTTATAAATGAAATAAAGAAAATGCAATAAAAGGGATAGAAGAGAGCAGCGGCTGAAGCACAGAGCGTGTGCGGCGGGGTTAAAACCTGTACTCCTGCCCCCCGAGGGGGTCTCCCCCGGTGGGGTGTCCGAGGCTTTGTCCCACAACATCTGGCAAAAGACCCGGTAAGTGGGTTAAAAACATCTGGCTAAAAGTACCGAGGTTGACTTTGTTTAAAATCGGCTTGTTATTGTTTTGTTTTGTGTCCCCCCCCCCCGACATGTCATTGCAGTAAATGAAAGGGGGTTTCATGTTGTCGTTGCTGTGGACCTTTTTAATCGACCTGCTTTGGGGGCCCCAAGCCGTTGCCTGCCTTGCCTGTCGGCAGACGGCGCCCCTGGACACAGTTCATAATTTTCTCCTCTCACTCTCTCTTTTCCCACGGCATAGGTCTATGGCCCTGGGTTTTGCTGCTATCTCTCTTAAAGTGCTTGTGACACCATCCCACCTATTGTTGTGCAATGCAATGTTGGGCTACTAGTCATCTCGAACCATCAGTTTAAAAATGAATTTGCGATACCGTATTGATAAATATCAATAATTTCGAATATCGCGGGAAAAGTCCTTCACTCAGTTTCCTTTTTCGGGACGAAGGCGGAAGTGCGTCACAAAGGGCCATATTTATTCTGCTCCCATTGAGCCAGACAGGGACAGAAGGGATTTGTCACGCGTAGAGATGGTTCGACGATGCGTTGTGTCTGGCTGTTCCAATACAGCAAATGAGGAACTTAACATCAGCATACATAGCTTTCCAACGGATGTCAAGCGTCAGTGCACATGGGAGAAAAACGTGCAGAACACAAGGGCTGGCTGGTCTGTGATGAACCCCACATCGACCTACATATGCAGCGCCCACTTTCTGGCCGAGAATTTCGAGGAAAGGCCTTTGTTGATGGCTGAAACTGGGATTGATTTTTCGCGAAGACGGATTCTGAAGCCGTCAGCAGTGCCTACTCTCTTTCCCACGCACAGGAAACACATGGACTATGCTCTCAGTAAACACGAATGCAGCACAGCTCATGCAATAGCTATGGAGAGAAATACAAACTACAGACAGTGCGTGAAATCTGACCATGGATCTATCCTCCATCAACTACTCAACCCAGAGGGCCGACAGGGAGAGATCATTGAGAAAAATCGGGAACACAGGTAAAGTTTTACTGACATCATTCTCACATAGGCTACAAATCAGCAAAGCTTCTGTGTGTGAAACAGTATCTGCTTTAGTATGAAACGTACCTTCAGCTCATGAAATCAGAAGGAAGTAGACAATGAAAATAAATAAAATAGTTTACAAACCATTCCACATTGTTCAAGCGTTGTAGATCGAGAGGTATCTCGCGATCGTCGGGGGGGTTGTCGTCTCCACTGTCCGACTCGGAGTTAATTTCATCCGATTCAGAGGCATATGGTTCGAATCTGTAGGGCATATAGTCAATATCGTCTACGAGGCTATCACTATCAGATGCTTCATCCTCATATGAGCTCTCAGACACATTCAAATTAAACTACAATCGCTGTCGGAGCTTGCTGCTGTGTGCGCCATCGTTTGTTTGCATACAGGTACTGGACTCCGGAAGCGTTCGTGTTCCCTCTGTGACGCGGCACACCTTTTCGCGGGAGTTTAAGAATCCCAGAGCAGACCCAGAGAAGATCCAGAATATGGTCACATTGAAGGGCAGATTAACGGTTATCAAAGTACACATTTTCAAAAATCACTTCAGTAACGGTTTCAAGGGGACATTATTTACTGAAATTAATGGTTTGGATGATGGGGGAAAACCGTGTCACAAGCACTTTAAGGAGGGGCAGCTTGGGATCATTGTTGAGGCCAGTCTATGACAGAGCACAAGCTGCCATGATGTAGTTTACTGTTCAGGAACGTAGGTTGTTTAGTCTCGCTGATGAGGAATGTTGATTATTACATGGCTTAGTTGAATACTCTATTCTGATTGGTCAATTCAGAACACGTGACACGTTGTTAATCCAGTAGTACAGACCGCTGTCAAGGATTTATTGACCGTTGCTAAGGACGCTCACATCTGCAGAAAGAAGTCCGGTCGATTTAACTGTATACAGTTTGGTCCAACATCCATTTAAAATAAAATGGAAAGTAATAACGAAAATATAAATAAAATAATATAAACAATGTTTAAATAGGAAATGGGGGATTATTAATATATAAAAAAGGATAAAATATATAACCTCCTCATTTGGAACCTAATGAAATAAGAAAACATGCAATACACCGTGCAAACATAGAATAAATTGTAACATGTAAAATATAAATAATAATAGATAAAATATAAGAAAAATATATAAAATGGTAGTAATAATAATAATAATAAACAATAAAACCCATGCAATTAAAATTCCTAAAAGAGTCCAGAAGCGGAGGATTTATAAAATAAAAGATAGGAAATATATATAAATAATAAATAATACACAGATAAATACTACAATATAAATAAATAATAGTTAATTTAAAAAGCTAGAATAGTTAAAAAGCAATCCCCTTAGGTTATATATTAATATATATATATATATATTAATTATATATATAATAATATAATAATAATAATAATAATAATAATAATAATAATAATAATTATTATTATTATTATTATTATTATATTATTATTATTATATATATATATAATAATAATAATTATTATTATTATTATTATAACAGAGAGTAGCAAAGATAAAAAAAAAAGCGTTCAAGGTATAAAAAAACAATTGTCATTTTCCATTGTGTGAAACATTACAATTTAGAGGGAAATCGGCTGCAATAGGCGGCAATAATCAAAACATAGTCTTTTATTTACATGTTAATTATCTTTTTATTTAATTTTTATTTATTCTATATTATTTTTTATTTACCTGAATTTAAAAGTATTTTTTAAATATTTTATTTCATTCTTTCTTTTATTGTGTGTTCGTGTGCCAAACGTTTTCCCCTTTATTAGTTTACTGCCTTTCAAGTACAAATGTGTTTCTTCTTCTCTGGTGGATTACGTGTGACGGGTTTGGGAAGATTATGTGTCAGAAAGTCGGGGGACTTATTCAATTTCTATTTACGGGGAGTCTTATTATCTTATATTAACAGAACTACGCCTATATTGCAATATCACCCAGCTGCAGCCGCAGCAAGACGGGACACGCCACGCCCCCTAGACGACACGCCCCCTACGCGACGCGCCCCCTACGCGACACGCCCCCAACGTGACACGCCCCCTACAAAATATGCCCATTTGACACAACACTACGGTGGCTGAGAGACATTGATACCGTACATGGCAGATTCAAAATGTGGTCTCAAAACAGCTGTTTTATGATGAAGTCATAGATTACTTTGCTTCAAGAAAGGCAAGGAGAGTCGGGGTCAGGTAAGGTGGTGAGGTGTTAGATTGAGCCCTTTAGTATTTAAATGTAGACAGTTGGAATGAATGTAAATAGCGGTAAAAACCAGTGGTTTCAGGAAAATCTATTATTTTATTTATATAGTTTTAGTGTCCAGTTATAAAAGCACGGGCACCACAAAATGGAAACCACACCGTTCCAGCTAAAATCTTGCCACGGCAGCAAATTATTCAGGCCCTGATTTCAGCTATTTTAGGCAGAAAAACGTATATTGACTAAACAGTTTAAAATAATTTACTATAATTTAGAAAGGTTTTTGTGAGAAATAATTCAAAAGTAAACTTTTGTTTTTTTTTATATTTAAATTTGAAATATTTGCTCACAACATTATTCATTTATACATTTTTATCTAATGTTCCGTTTTTTTGAAATGATCAATCCATTTATTTTATTGTATTTCCTTGAGGCTGGGAAAGATATCCAGCATATAGTTCAACATGTAAATGCTTTAATACAAGTAAGTATAAGTATAACATAAGTAAATAAAATAAGTATAATAGGAGGATGTGGATTTATTTTCTCTCACCTTATAATTACACAACCAAACAATCTATAATTTAGCTCTGGCCTTCACTCTCAAAAAAGAACATTTAGTTGATTTGGACACATTTTTTGATGCTCCATTGACTGACATGCAATGACTGGGACTGATGGAAGAATCTGCGAGGAATGAACTAGAGCAGAGAAATAATCATATAAATGACAGCAGCTTCATAAAAGGCCAACAAGAGTGACAGAGTGTGTCACTGTGCTGAAGGATAGACCAGCTATCCAGGCCAGACTCTAAAGACTTTCCAAGGGGCAAAATGCTGCTGCCGGAGTACTGACTGGAAGTAGTGCTGACATCATGTCTACCATATCCTCTTAAAGTACTCTGTCCAACAATATCAGTCTCAGGAAGAAAGGTCTTTTAATTTAATTTTAAGATTAAACATACTGTAGCAGAAAAACATACATTCTTGTACTCAGGAGGGGACATTGACAGACGATTTCTAACACACGAAAAGTACTTAATTATATAGTAGGTACGAGTAGGCGTACTACAACTGAGTCCAGCAGTATCAATTTCAATAACAACTAATCGTAAAATTGTATTTTTATCCCTCATCAAAGATAGCAGGAAACACGCATTATATACTACGGATGGGACTTTGACAGAGGATTACTCACAAAGTACACAGTAAAAGTAATTCATTTTATTTCTGGTAGCAGTCAAACTAGTACTGAGTCTAACAGTGACAGTTTTATTAAGAATTTATTTTAACAAATATTTGTATCGCTCATCAAATATAGCAGGGGATGACGAGCTGCAGATTTGAAAAAACTAACGCGAGAGACGGCTGAGGTGACCCCAGTACAGAATCGCTGCATAGTTTAACCTCTTGAGCCATATTGCCCCCGGGGTCAGGGTTAGGGTTAGGGGTGAATCCTAACCCTGAATTTACTCTGACACAGCAACATCTAAATTGATTCTGACACTTCTACAGGCAACTCACAGGTGTTTCATTGCTTTGATAAAAAAGGTTATTCATATACCCCTTTTAGTTGTGAAGATATACTCATTCCTTCTGGGCATGTCATTTTCGAGGGTTAGGGCCCAGGCCTCAAGAGGTTACGTCTCCTAACAATGTTGTCCATTTTAGACATAGGCTTATTATATTTACAGCCCTTAATAACATTCGTTTTCTGGGCTCAACGTGTGTCTTGGCCGTTTTCGTTGGGATGGTTCAATTCACCTTGTTTTCCCTTGTGTATAATATTATCACCGTTCCTTCAACAGGATACCGTAGTGCTTCAATGCAAGTGTACACACAAACTGAAAGATTGACAATAAAGTTGACTTTGAATTTGATATCCTTTTTACTTCTGGCAATTGCATTTACTCTTCAAAAATCATAAAGTGGTTTTAATATGTGCAGATTATCCTGCTGAACCCAACATGTAAGTATCATAAACATTTGTTAACGACAGACATTATTTCTCCCATAAATGGAAACCCAAAAGAGAAAAAGTAAGTAAATGTAGCAGCTATTGGATGAAGAGTAAAATAATAGAGCTTCTTTAAATGGACATACAGTATACTCTTGTTAAATACCATGTAATTGAGTACAGCACTTTAGTAAATGTTCTCTGTTACTGTCCACCACTGGCCTTGATAATATGTTGGGTGTATCGGTTTAAATCTATGAAATTCATTTGATTTATATTTTTAGTCAAAATGAAGATCGCTGCCTTCAATGTCCTGAGACTGGGATGGAATAAAGTCAACAAGAAGGACGTACGGGACATTATCATTGAGGTAACTCACCCTGCTGAACCACACAAGTTTGTTCAGTGTAATATTTCAGTTAATGTTTTTGTACATGACGAGAAAATTAAAGGAAAGGAGCAGTTTTTTTATGCATTGAAAACATTTATAAAATGTAAAAAGTGCTTTTAGTTCTATGCTTTCTTTTCTCTGTGGTTGTGTTTTGCAGATCATGTCTGAGTACAGCGTGGTGCTGCTGCTGGAGGTGACGGATAAGACAGGTGGTGATGCCATGGAACTGCTCCTCGAACACCTTAATGACTATGGGTGAGTTCTCCACACATAGAAGCATGCACATTCATTTAAAGGGGCCATATTCTGCAAATGCTCAGGTTCAAAATGTGTTTTTAGTGTCTTGTGACATGTCTCCATGCTTTAATGTTCAGAAAGCTCTGTATTTTTCTCACACTGTCTGTGCTGCAGCACCTCTTTTCACTTTTACCTAAAAACAAGTGTCAGTAATTAAATCTTATGGGGCATCTAAAATGATACAAACAAATGGTTGATGATTGTGAGAGATATTCAGTTCCAGTTGTTTCTGTTTTCTGGCAGAGATAACAGAAGGAATCCATACGGCATGCTGTGCAGTGAACCTCTGGGACCGAAGGGTAGACAGGAGAAGTTTGTCTACTTCTACAGGTCAGAAACACAAGTACAGACGATCCTGTGTGTGGTTAAAATACCTTTTTGGGCAACCAGTGCCTTTATTGTAGAGACAGACTTGAAATGGGGAGTGATGACACACGGCAAATGGTCTTTGAACTGGATTCAGACCAAGCCTCAGTACACATCTACCAATTGAGCTATACGTTATGTCTCACAGGAATTAAAATGTGTCTTAAATTGGTAACAGCCACATTCAATCATACTTATTATTGAAAAACGGTGTGGAATATCAAAGACAAAAACCAGTAATGTTTGTTTTTGAACCAGTAATCTGTGACACATTACATTACTCTTCTTTGAGACGCTTGACTTCAATCTTTTTAGTCCTACAATTTATTAGTTGTCTATGGTTCGGTAGCTAAGACCCAGAACATCATAGGCTTTACAAATCATCACATTGTGCTGTTGGGCCAAACTCTACAAGCATTTCCTACAAGGCTTTACTGAAAAACTTCCAGTGGTTTATAAGCTATCTCACTAACTAATACAAATACATGAATAAACAAACAAAACATAACATGTGTGTTTATAAGCTTTATAATACAGAACATGTTTGTGGCTTTGTGTTTTAGAGAGGAAGAAGTGGAGATATTAGAGGCCTACCAGTACGGAGGAAATGCTGAAGATGTGATCACCAGACAGCCTTTCGTTGTCCTTCTCAAATGTCCAAACACAGGTATTTGTGTGAGTGTGTGTGTGTGTGTGTGTGTGTGTGTGTGTGTGTGTGTGTGTGTTTTAGTTTTAGTTTTTTAGACTATCATTGTGAGGATCAATTTGGGTTTTGTGTCCTTTATGGATTATGAGGACACCAGGGTTCGATTCCACCGGACTAAATAAAGGCTGGTGTGAATGCGACCTAAAACTCCAAGTGGTCCTCACAATGATAGTCGTGCAAGACATATGCACAGACACATAAACACAACTGTGAGGACCTACATAAACAAAACATTTTTGCCTAACCTTTAACCCCTATTTTAACGAAAGAAGTGCTTTAACATTCAAACAGTCCATTGGAGGTCTGTACCAAAATAGAGAACACGCCATAATGTGTTTCAGCGCTTGGTGCGGTTCGTTTGGGTCGGTGTGAACGCAGTCTGAGACCTCTGATGTGAACAAAACAACCTAAAAGAGGTGGTCTCGGACCGCTTGGTAGTGAACTCTGGAGCGGTTCATCTCTGGTGTGAACGCAGTCCGCTCCAAAACACAGGAAGCGTGGTATTTACGCAGGGCCTAATTCTCCATATACATTGGGGGGGACACATCCCCCCCAATATTCAGATACGCTCTAAATGTCCCCGTCAATATATAGCCTAACTGATATAATTTTTTTTATTAAATTAAACCGCTATTCTATGACTTTTTTATTTTGGCTATTTGTATACTTGAAAATCTTTATTTTCTGTTATTATGAACTTCACCAAAATTATATATTTTTTTTTCACATGTAAATTGGTTCCGCCTTTGTTTGTTTATGCATACCTTTATTTTGTACCCGGGGGGTGTATTTCGCTGTCGCACGTCCAAGTCCAGCTTCAGTTAGCGTTGATGCTCCAAGCAGGTCAGACATGTTTTAATTTGCCCTCCATCAGTTCTGGTATCTTTTTCCAGTTAGCCCTAAACTAATCTATATTATTTTATTTCGTAATGGTAATGTTAATGAACCCTCCGGTTTAGCTTCTTTGTGTGAATAACTTGTTACTGATGTAAAAACCGAACTTTTCAGGAGTAGTAGCTAGGGGAGTGATTTGTAAAATATGCATAAAGAAAAACTAAATCTGTTTACAGTTCTGTTTCAAATGGGTGTTGAGAGATGTGTCCATAGATCTCTTCATTTTGCTCTCAAAGTGCACCAGATTGATGCTTTTAACGTCAACATTTAAAAAAAAATCTTCCCGGGGGATCATGCCCCCGGACCCCCCCAGAGGAGGTTAGGTCCACCACCTGCCCACATCCCCCGTCAAATTGTCCCACCCACATTGAGGATGCTTCCTATGCCCATGCCTGAGACACAGTTTCGTGAATATTGTTGTTTTTTGCCCCCACGGGCGGAGGCATGGGGTTTAACAGGTTTTAAAGTATCCCATGTGTTAGTGAATTTTTATATATTTTCCTTTAGAATGGCAGGAAATTAGTATTCAAATTTTGATTGAATTTGTGGTCCCCCCCAATGTAGACTCCATGGTTACGGCCTTGTATTTACGAGTCACAAGAACGCGGATGTCTTCAACATCTTTAGCGAAAGAGTAAAGCAGAACAAAGTGTTGAACAGTGTGTGTAAAGTAAAAATGCTCCGTCAACTATAGATAAAAGTCAGAGCCACCTGTCGTCGGTGAAACCTCCTCCTGACTGCAGGACGTCTCTCAGTGTTATAATGTTTTTTTATCGCACGTTGTTTGATTATATAATCGTATGTGCTGTCCACTAGAGTCTGATGCTCTCCAGATTCACAGCAGCATGAAAATAACCTGCCGATGCTCCATGGAGGCTACGGTAGAAATTGCCGGGATTTGCGTTTTTACCCCCTTAATGTCTGACCAATTGCTGAACAGCATTTCCGTGCACATGACTTGTGTTTAAAGTTTATAACCCGTTCTAATGCACATTCTCAAAATATTGAAGTGACTGTTATTTTGTATATATTGATTGTTGTGTTTTTATTTAGGTCTTAATGTGCACATGTCAAAATGTGTCATTGATTGTGTATTGATAAACGGTATTTCGATCTCTCTGTCTGAACACACAAACTGGAAGATTGACAATAAAGTTGACTTTGACTTTATCAGAGAAGCGGACTATTAGGTGTGAAGGCAACCTAAGTTGTGAGGACCTTTCTATATTGTGAGGTCCTAACTTTAGGAAAGACATAAATGGAATGTTTAAAGATAAATACTTTTTATTAAATTAGACTTAGGTTGCGATAACGGCGTGTGTGTGTGTGTGTGTGTGTGTGTTTGTGTGTGTGTGTGTGTGTTTTCCTCCAGTTGTGCAGAAGCTGGTGTTGATCCCGGTCCACACCAAACCAACGGACACAGAAGCGGAGCTGGACGCTCTGCATGACGTGGTTGAAGATGTGAGGGAAAGATGGCAGAATGATGTAAGTGTTTAAAATATTATTGACGGGTTTGAGAGAAAAACAATGTGTGAACATCTTTACATTTAACATTAACCATTTTTAGTTTATCACGATATTAAGTGATGGGTTTTTGAGAGATTAAATAGTTTTGTTTAATTTTGTTTCTCATGTAAGCAAACTTGTTTAAGCTTTGAATACCTTCAGTTTGAATAAAGTAAAAACAAATGAACATAATGTGCTTTTTCCATTCTGAATTTGGTTGTGTTTTTCTTTTTTCTGCAGAACATTATGATTTTGGGAGACTTTAATGCCGATAGACCGCATCTCTCCAAGAAGAAAAAGGAAACGCTCCGTATCTCCTCGGCTCGTTATCATTGGCTGATAGACGATGATGTCGTCACCATGACTAGAAACAACAAACACACATCCGACAGGTAATACACATTTCATTGTTACAGTTTAATCCAAGCATTTTTTGTGTTTGTTAAAAAAAATGAATTGTGCTGCATTTCCAAACAACAGGATGTGGTTTACGGAGAGAGGATGCTGGAGGCCATCGTCCCCAACTCAGCCAAAGCCTACAACTTCGAGGAAGAGTTGATCTTGACAGACAAACAAGTGAGACTCATGTTTAGGGGTATCGTTGGTACGATGAGATGAGACCCCCCCAGTCTCCCCTACTGTAACACTGAAACCTGCTGAAGTGACACAGCCCAACCCATTACCGGTTTAAATGCATATATTTACATTTTTCCGGTTTAGCACTAGCAGCATCGTAAACAATACACTTTATTTGGGATTATTAACAGCTACACTACTGAAGCCCATCGGCTGGTTGGAAAGAATACTAAAGCACATGAGGATAGTTTTATAAAAACTGCCAGAAGGGTGGTTTAGCTAGGACTGTTAGCTATCAACCTAACAAGCTGGCAAACGAACATTAGCTAACTTTCACTAGCTACTTTACAAACCAGGAAACATTTGTTCTCTATCTCACTTAGCTAGCTAGTTTATGTTAGCTATATATCTAACAAGATAGCTAGCTAATGTTAGCTATCTATCTACCTAATGACACATTGGTGGCTCGCATAACTTAGGACTATTATTTAATATCCTACGGTTAGACTTGCAGTGCGAACTTGTGTCTACAGTTCTGGCAGTGAGAGTCATTTTAAAAACACTGTTGACTTTTATTAAGCCGACCGACTGCCGTCAAATAGCCAGCAGCTGCTCACAGCTGGAAACATCTTTTAAATTCCCAAATATCCGTTGTTTGGATAAACTAATCACATAACGGTTATCTAAATGGTTAGTTTCTTACCCGAAAAAGTGTTCCAACTTAATGACAGCCATTCAAAAGCTTTAAACACTGTTTCTTTGTTAAACAAATGTTGATGAAGCTCGCAACCCTTTTCCAAGTAATAGCGCACATGCTCTAACCGGAAGAACAAACACAAAATAAAGCAATGTGGAAACACCCCAGAGCAGGCAAAGCATGAGGTGAATTATTGACACTATTTAATGTTGTTTTCTGTCCCAGACTAAGAGTGTCAGTAATCACTACCCTGTGGAGGTGGAGCTGGAGGTGAAGCCTGAGGTGGAGCTGGAGGTGAAGCCTGAGGTGGAGCCGGAGCTGGAGGTGGAGCTGATGCTGGAGCTGGAGCCGGAGGTGGAGCAGGAGGTGGAGCAGGAGGTGGAGCAGGAGGTGAAGCAGGAGGTGAAGCCGGAGGGGAAGCCAGTGCTGAAGCTGATAGAGAAGCTGATGGGGAAGCTGATGGGGAAGCAGATGGTGGACGTGGAGCTGCTGGAGGTGGTGGTGAAGTAGATGGCTCAGAGAAAATGGAATCCAGTGAGACCCTCGACTGGAGGAAGACCTCAGGGTAAAGATGTCTCTTGTTTCATCAACATCAGTGACACATATTAGACATTGGATTGTATTTAGTTGTGTTTTTTATGGCTCTTGCTGCATCATGAATCTCACATTAACAATATAATTACATTTCTTTTGAACTGATGACTTACAGGAGCCCAGAAGAAGAAGGCCGGGCCGGCAGCCACAAAGGGGAAAGGAGAAGAGGAACCAATCTTCAATATGTTATCCTCTTAAAGTAGTTTTAGTTATTAGCTTTTAGTGATGAGCGCTGTTTAACTCTTATGTTGTGTTCAGGTCTCCCGTGACCCGTTTCAAGTTAGGGTTAGTAATGTGTTTTGGGGCCATACAATACAATTACAACAGGATTGTTCGGTTATGAATGCATAATACGTTAGTTATGATGTAGTTAAAACAATATTGGATGATTGACCCGCGAACACCATGAACGGGAACAGCTTTCGAACACAACACAAGGGTTAAGTGTATGAACAGAATAGAGCTTGTATTGCTTCTTGATGTTTTTGATGCAGCTTCAAGTTCAGCAGCAGAACAGTTTTCAGTAATGTAGGACGCATTTTGTTAAGTGAAACATATTTTGACCTAAATTCATAGAATCTAAATGTTTGTTAAATGAGGTAGAAGGTGAAGACGTCATTTTGGGATTTTTAATCAAAGTATTTTAACTATTTGGTGGGAAAACAAGTTGTGTGGTTACTTTGTTTTTCTGTTGTTGTGTGACTTCGGTTAGTTCGGATTCAGCAAAAACAAACAAATAAAGTATCTGACAACTATCCTCAAGGTAAAGCACTTAAATGATTCTAAATATAGAATATATATTTTTAATCGGCTAAAATACATTTAGCAGACTGTCAGGTCTACAGCAATATGTTTCTGAGCCAAAGTGACGAGGATAAGTTCCTCATATCACTTCAATGTAACCAAACTATCCATGTAAACTATATTCACAGACGCATGGCATATTACAGAATATCACTGCTTTATTACTAACAATGCTTTTTTTATCAATAAAAAATAATCATGAAATTATATTTTGTGCTTTCTGTGTCATTATAAACTCCATGAATAATTGTATTAGGTTAATGTAGTCAAGCAGTTTGTTGCAACTGTTAACAAGACATTTGGTTAAATTAATACAAGTTTAAAAATGTTTTATCCATATTGAACTTCTACATGTTTTATATAAAGGAGCCAAGGTTGCTTCACAAAATTCAAGTCGAGGACCAGCCAGATTCTGCTGATATCACAATGTGTGTTTCGGTTCCCACATCATATTTATTTGTATCACTTGTAAAGACACGGCATGGACAGGTGCGCTTTTTTGTGAAAGAAAACATACAGATGATGATGAGCTGCGTGAGCTAACCAAAGTCTTCACGGTTTGATACAGAATCTCTGTCTGTCAGTATGATCCGATGAATAGTAAATGGAGTGGAAGTACCAAATTATACATGTCCTGATGTTAACACAAGGCCGTTGTTCCCATTGTGAAAATTCAACCAGGACCAACTTCAAAAGTTGTTACAGTTTTTTTCCTGGTCTTCTCTAAAGAAGAGGGACCAATGAAAACGTTGTCATGTTGCCGTTGTTCAGCATGGAAACATTAATTAGCTAACAATGACGTTATTGTTCTATTAATATAAAGGAAGGTCAGGTACTCTTCCAGTCCATCGGGCTGCCCACCAGCACCATCGCCAGCTGCTCCCAGGTCAGTTGTTACAGATAAAATAAGATAATTCATTCATATAAAGGGAGGTCAGGTACTCTTTAAAACAGCTGCTAGTTATGGGTACTTTTTACTTTAGTACATTTCAAAGCCCTCTTTACTTTTACTTGAGTAAAGAAGTTTAGTCAGTACTTCTACTTTTACCAGAGTATTTTTAAACACGAGTATCTGTACTTCTTCTTGAGTAAAGGATGTGTGTACTTTGATCTCTGCAGAGAGGAGGACGGTCAGTGGAAGGAGGACCAGAAGCTGGAGGCTCTCAGTGATTGGGTGAGAGACGTGTCTGGGCTCCGTCCATCGGGCTGCCCACCAGCACCATCGCCAGCTGCTCCCAGGTCAGTTGTTACAGATAAGATAAGATAAGATATACTTTATTGGTCCAGCAGCATGTAAAACAAGTACTCCACAAAAAAAAGAGTAGACAAATGAACAATTATACAATATAAACATCTGAAAATAGCAGATAAAACAGAACTAAAAGAGTGAAGATATTAAAGTTGACCGTGTGAAAACTAGTAAACTATCTGACAAATAAAACACTATTGACGGGCTAAATTACAGGAATATAAAAGTGGGATATTTTTTACATTTAGTAATTACAATGACATATTAAAATAAATATAAATGTAAAATGTACAGTGTGAAGGTATACGTCCACTAGTTGGCGCCAGAGATAAACGCTCGATAGCTTTTTCAGGAACCCGTGGCATGATTGGAGCTGAAAATCAGAACATCTCTGATTCTAAACACGCTGCATTAAGCTTTCTACTTTTATATATTTAGTGTAATACATTTAAAATGCTGTGAAAAGTAACAAAGTACACAACAGAGTACTGTAAATGAGTATTTTTCGACACACCTGTACTTAATTGTACCTTTCTTTAGTATTTCCATTAGTAATACTTTTACTTCACTGCATCACACAGGGAAATAATGTACCTTTTACTCTTATACTGTTTTATGACACCAAGTTGTATACCTAAAAAGATAATAATATGCTCATACAGTTTGATATATTGCAGTTCTAAACTACTTATCTACCCAGTAGTATGTAAGACATCCCAAATGAGTTTAAAATTGACAAACTATATAATTTTAAATATTTATAAAAGCATTCGTTTCTGATAAAAACAGAATAATATAATAATGTAACGTGTGGGAGGAGCCTTTCTGCATAATGAAAGCTTTTGATACATACAGTAAAGTACATTTTTATTTCAGTATTTAACAATTTTAAGACAATATTATTTCTAATTTTGCTCAAGTTGAGGATCCGGGTTCTTCTTCGAACGCTGGTCAGAGAGGAGAACGTTTTATTAGCAGCTGAATAATAAAAACTCTTCACATCGCACAGAGTTCAGTGGGAAGACATTTAGTTCAGATATTTGTTTCCTCTGCCCTTCTTTAGGACGGACGCGTGTTCATCTGGACGTGTGACGACCCGGCTGGAAACACCTGGACGGCTAAACTCCTCCACAAGTTCAACGATGTGGTTTGGCACGTCAGCTGGTCCATCACCGGAAACATCCTGGCTGTTTCAGGAGGAGACAACAAGGTACAATATACACAGTTATATATATATATTTACACTTCCTTTATCCAGGTAAAAGGAAGTGTACCATGTTTATTTCTCCGTGTCAAGACAAGTTGATTTATAAAGCTTGAGGAAAGTGAGGTACAAACAACAATAGAAAGGCAAACATCATTTTATGAGGACACATTTTGAAAGGCAACAGAAGAAAACCTTACACTAAGAATAAATATACATTTATAAAGTAGTACAGCATTAAAACTGCCAAGAGGAACAGACAGTTAAATATTGAGTGTTTCTCTTACGTCTCAATGGAGGAAAACATTGGATTTAAAGTAAAGACGCAAAACTTAGGAGATGCCACGTTGATTGTAAAACAGTTTTAAAAAAATCTGAGGAATACAAGAAATGTTCAGCAGTGCCATCCCATGTATGGCTTTAGAAATATTAAAGAAATTAAAATAAATATAAGATTATTATTTTTACATTTTTTATACCTGAATATGTGTTTCCTGATGTGAGTCTAAAAATACATGCACAAAAATGCAAAATTATTTTACTGTCAATTTAGTTAAAAATGCAGGATTGTGATTTTCTTAGGATTCTGTTAGATAATCAGCTTCTCTTTCCTGGAGTCAAAAACATCTCAGCAGTGAAGATACCTACAAACAAAACAAGAATATGATATTTAGTTCTGATTAAAGTATAACTGTCAACATACTATGTTCTCATTCATATCCACTTTTGCATTAACTAATATACAAACACATTCATGTATAGAAACATTTAATTAAGTACATTTACTATTTACATTTCAGCTAATCAAAGCAGATACAACTTTATTTTATACAGCACTTTTCATGCACAAAATGCTGCACAAACCAAAATCATAGACACAAATATAGACAATACTAACCCCCGGTCCCAGGTAATAATAATAATAGAGTAACACATAGCTCTGTGATCAATAGGAACACTAAATAACACAAATTTCTCTGCTGTAGATGAACACACACACACGTCTCTTCATATATTAATGTGTGTGTGTTTCTGTGTTGCAGGTGAGGCTGTGGAAGGAGTCGATAGACGGGCAGTGGGCCTGCATCAGTGACGTCAGCAAAGGACAAGGAGCCGTCTCCACCATCACAGACACACAGCAGAGCGAGCAGTGACACACACACACACACACACACACACACACACACACACACACACACACACACACACATTTATAACATGACCCCTGGCTCTACAAGGACAACCCGATCTTCAGAGATGATTTTAGCGTTAGTAATTAACACGCCGGACATTTCAACAGAACCTTGTCCACACTGATTGAGATTCTTTTGTAATGTCTTTGTTTGATGATTACATTTGTCCGGGATAAATGTTCCCAAAGTTGATCAGAGGCGGAGGAAACGTGTATTGAATGGTGCAGAATCTCTGCAAAAGCAAACCTTATAATAACGGTAGTGTTTCAACATGTACATTAATGCTGGTCCAGATTGAAATCCATCCCATGATGCTTTCCCCCTGAAAACATTCCTCCTCCTCCAGCGGAGAACAGCAGCAAGCCTCCACCTGCAACTATAAAACATCTTCTCCATTTTATTTAATGCATTTGTTTCAAAACTAGCTTCACTGATCATCCTCAGTTTCTCAGAGTGAGAGAAATCAGAGAAAGAAATACGTCCTACACTTCATCCAGTACGTTTATTAAGTAAATCCATGATTTATTGATGAGTACACATTGTTTACCACTCAATACAAGAGGCTCAATCAATACAAAGATGTCATTCAGAGCATGCCTTATGTTTGGCACCCTGAATGACTCGCTGCCAACACAACCGTGAATTAAGCATCAACAGTTGAGTGTTTTCTTCCAGTTGTGAGATCAGAAACCCCTGGATGTGTTTTTCATATTTGATGTAATTAAAAAACTATAATATTAAAACCATGTCTTGTTTCGTTTGTTCTTTAAGGATTGATTTCTTAACTAATGTCTCTCTAGCTCTGTATGTATTTGTCTTAAAACAATATATGTTATATATTCAGTAGAGTTGTGTAGTTCCAAGCTTCCTCTGGTCTCCTGTGATGGCGCCGTATCCCCTTTGAGCATGAGTACAGAAGATGTTATAAATTAATTATTTTTAGAGTTTAGAGCCACATTTTTATTATAAACTTTTAAATCTTGCTGCTTTTTAACTCTATATTTTAACCGGTTGAAGGATTTGAGTCCTTTGTCGTCTGGAAGTTAACAGAGAAGCTAACGTTAGCCTTTAGCTCGTAGCCCCTCAGCACAGTTTCCATGGAGAAACTCACTTACATTTTTCTGGTTTATTTGTAGAGGAGACTTTTCTCCAGTGAAATCTTCCTGCTTGTCAGTGTGTTACCTTCGGGGATAATACCGTGTATGGATAAAACATGCTGATCTAACACTTTATATCAGAGGAGATGCTAAAATCTCCTGAACCAGGAACACTGATGGAAGACTACAACTCCCATCATGCAACAGTGCACAACGACCACCCCACAGTCCAGCTTTTACTCTTGATTTCATTGAGAAACAGAAGGTATTTGGTATCTATGAACTAATTTCAAGTTCATTTTTATATGATATGTATTTTTATATTAGAAAAATGAGGATTTCTTATATATTAAATCATCCAACAGTATCAAAGATAACACCGCATCAATCATCTACAGTAACAAGCTGCTTTCACATTCAGAAAATTATAAATCAACTATATAATATATGTAATAATACACATTAAATGCCTTATGTTTCTGCATTATAGAAAGGTAACTTTTAATAGTTAAAGATATATTGAAGCCAGCAATGATTGTACCCTTAATGAATACTATAGCTCCACATTATCATTATTACTTTACTTTCTGTGCTGCTTTTAATCTAAATGATTCTCATGGGATCAATTCAGTTTGAATTATTTTCCCTTTCTAACATATAACATATGTTAGAAAGAGAATGATTCAGATTCAAGTTGTTTTTATTAATCTGATGTTCAAGCAGTAGAACAAGGTCCCTTCCATTGTTTCATACAGAGGTGTGTGTGTGTGTGTGTGTGTGTGTGTGTGTGTGTGTGTGTGTGTGTGTGTGTGTGTGTGTGTGTGTGTTGTTAGGAATAATTTACTTAGGTATTCAACCTTTGACACACGATGATTCACTCTCAGATTCATAATAAAAAAGGCGGGAAAAAAGGGACCGGAGTATGTACACACACACACACACACACACACACACACACACACACACGGTGGAAACTTCTGAAGCAATGGTGTTAAGCATATTTGAATAAGAACAAAGTCGTGTTTCTGTTCATGTGTATATGACATCATCAGAGCGTGCCTGAGTGTGAAAGAAACGTGGTGATGATAATGAGCATGCGCAGATACAAATAAACGGTCAGTTCTCCAGGCCATTGGGCCAAACTCAGTGTGATGTGGTCGTGGGTTTTTTCTGTCCGTTACAACTAGTTAAAGATGACGCTTACAAACTACTTTGGTTGACTGCAGTGCAAACGTGGAGACTTCTGCTGAATATAATGTCTCACGCAACAAATGGAATCAGGACTCAGCAGGGGCGGTTCTAAGGGGGGGCCAGGGGGCCAGGGGGGCCAGTGCCCCCTAACACTGACTTTGGACCCCCCTGTGGCCCCCCTGAAAATGAAAAAAAAATGAAATAGTTTATGATTAAACGATTTCTTGGCTGACGGAATAGGCGAAACTAACGATATTTGTCATTGTAGTCGGACCCATTAGAGCAGGGGTCTCCAACACGTCGATCGCGAGCTACCGGTAGCTCGCAAGCCCTCAATAGCCCCCACTTTTCAAATATGTTTTTTTTTTTTTTTTTAGCAAGCCGTCATCGCCACGGAGGAGCACACAGCCTCTGTGAGCGAGCACACCTTTATCTATTTAATATAGTTGTAAAAAATTAAGTAAGAATCATTCCATTGTGTACTATGACAGTAAAAAAAAAAAAAACAGTTTAAAAGGGGAGTGATTAGTCAAATATGCATAAATAGAAAGATAGAATGCTAACTAGGTAACATAAGATAAGAATAAACAAGTTTAAATGATTTGTTATTGGTTGTGATCATATTCTAAAGATATTTGGATTATTGAAAAGTATACAGCTCCCTTTCATCTGAGTGTTGAGAGCTGTATCCATAAATTCATTTTGTGCTCAAAGTGCACCCGATTGATGCATTTAACTTCAACATTTAAACAAAAAATCTTCCCCCCTAGAGGATGTGAGGTCCAACCCCAAATACAGCAGGTTCAAATAATTTAATTGCATACAATTTATTTTAGTAAACACTGAAAACGGGTCCCACAGACCCAAACAGCACACAAAGGTTACAGGTAAGCATATAATAATGTGTAATGAAACAAATACCAATAACTATATTGCATTGTTTTCTTATGCGCAATTACTTCATACTGTCTTTGTCTTTTTCGTCCTGCATTTATTGTGCCCCCCTCAGAAAATAACTGGCCCCAGCCTGGCCCCCCCAGTCAAATTGGTCTAGAACCGCCACTGGGACTTAGAGAGAAACGGGGAGAGTAGGAACTTTGATGGCAAACACTGACGGTTTATTTGGAGTTTTGGCCGGAGAATTCAGAAGGCATGTCCTGTGCCACGAGTTGACACAATCGACGAAGCCGAACCAATTCTGAAGAACTCTTCTGTAGTTCGAGGTTTGTAATAAGTAAGGGATAATGTGCAGCGAGGCGGTCATTATGGGTAAAAGAACACCCGACAGGCTCATCAGGGAGCCCGACGCGAAGCGGAGGGATCTTGATCAGCTTATTACAAGGCCACATTCTCAACAAAGTAACGACATGACCCCCAATATTAATTGAAATGCTTTTATTCATTTAGAAAATGTTTTATTGATTTAAAAAATAGTATTATACATTTAAAATGACATGCATCCGCTAAGAAAAATAGTCCGTTGTTACTGTTTGAACTACGTAGCAACGGCAGTAACTACTTCGATAGCGTTTTGATTACAGATTTGAAAACATCGTTGCTTGCTTTAAAAGTAGCACAATTCATGATGTCAAACCTTGGAACGTATCTTGATATCCCTGCCCTAATGCCAAAGTAACTGGCAACTGAATATGTTTTGCCTTTTTGACTGTTGCGTAAAAAGGACCGCAGCTCTGTGTTTCTGCCCCGTAGCTGATCAGCCAGTCTTTAAATAGTTCCATAGCCCATAATGTGGTCCGTCTTTTCGCCTCTCTTACGTCTCCGCTGTTTTCTTGTCCCTCTTGTCTTTTTCTTTTCTTCGCTGGGGACTCATCAGTCACTAACCATTCATCCAAATGACTGTGCTCTCCAAATATATTAAATATTAATATTAAAATCCTACATGTTGCTCTCAGACGGTAGACAACGGAAAACTAAAGAAGCAAACAGTTTGACAAGCAAACTGTATAAAGTTATAACTGTATACAGTTGTATACAAATGACGTGCGGTGAGGTTCATGGTTGATGAGGCCCGCGCTCCAGCCAGTTTCTGTGGGGTGACGCATCTGAGGTGAGGCAGATCTCATCTGTGCCTCACCTTACCCCACAGTAACTGGCTGGAGCGCAATCACAAAATAATTGCCCACGATAAATTAGTGTCCGCGCTCCAGCCAGTTACTGTGGGGTTACGAGAGGCAGAGCTTGTCCGTGCCTCACTTCTCATCGCTCCCATGTAGTTGTAGCGGAGCTCGGCGAATTTGCCGATTTGACTAAAAAGCGAATGGAATCATACAGAAATCACATTTACAACACAGATCAGTGGAGACATTTTATTATTATTATTATTTAGTTTCTCTTTAGTTTTTTTCCCCGTTACATTGGAGTATGACAGGTGAGGCTCTGCTTCTCCTGCCTCCCCTGACTGCAAGTCGCTGGTTATAACTGTATACAGTTTGCTTTTCGACCAAACTGTATACAGTTAAATCGACCGGACTTCTTTCTGCAGATGTGAGCGTCCTTAGCAACGGTCAATAAATCCTTGACAGCGGTCTGTACTACTGGATTAACAACGTGTCACGTGTTCTGAATTGACCAATCTGAATCGAGTATTCAACTAAGCCATGTAATAATCAACATTCCTCATCAGCGAGACTAAACAACCTACGTTCCTGAACAGTCTCTCATGGCAGCTCTCTGTCATAGACTGGCCTCAACAATGATCCCAAGCTGCCCCTCCTTAAGAGAGATAGCAGCAAAACCCAGGGCCATAGACCTATGCCGTGGCAAAAGAGAGAGTGAGAGGAGAAAACTATGAACTGTGTCCAGGGCGCCGTCTGCCGACAGGCAAGGCAGGCAACTGCTTGCCCCCAAAGCAGGTCGATTAAAAAGGTCCACATCAACGACAACATAAACCCCCTTTCATTTACTGCAATGACATGTCGGGAAACCCCCTTTCATTTACTGCAATGACATGTCCGGGGGGGGGGGAACAAAACAAACACAAATTATAATTATAACAAAGTGTAGCAAAGATTAAAAAAAATGTTCAAGGTATAAAAAAAACGATTCTCAAATAGTTTCCGTCATGTTCAAACTTTATTCTCTGTGTCATTTTCCATTGTGTGATACATTACAATTTAGAGGGAAACCGGCTGCAATAATTAAAATATGGTCTTATATTTACATGTTAATTATCTTTTTTTTATTTAATTTTTTACTTATTCTATATATATCTTTGTATTTACCTGAATTTAAAAGTATTTTTTTTACATTTGATTTTATTCTTTCTTTTATTGTGTGTTCGTGTGCCAAACGTTTTCCCCTTTATTAGTTTACTGCCTTTCAAGTACAAATGTGTTTCTTCTTCTCTGGTGGATTACGTGTGATGGGTTTGGGAAGATTATGTGTCAGAAAGTCGGGGGACTTATTTCATTTCTATTTACGGGGAGTCTTATTATCTTATATTAACAGAACTACGCCTATATTGCAATATCACCCAGCTGCAGCCGCAGCAAGACGGGACACGACACGCCCCATTGATACCGTACATGGCAGATTAAAGACGAACTGCACATTTTATTGTAGCATTTTAAGCAACTATTAAGCAAATAAATGAATAACCAAGTCTATCCGTTTGAGACAGAACAGTATATGACTTTCAGCACAAATCATTTTGTCTAATTAATACATTCAAACAAAAAGGTGGCTTGGTAAACTTTATTTTTATGTATTAGTACATATAAAATAGGTATTAATGAGATCATCTTATTGTTAGGGTTAGGGCTTTGGGGAACGGAGCGCAGCGTGGTGCACGGGCTCCCGGGTAAATATTGTTAGGGTTAGGGTTAGGGTTAGAATAGGTTAAAACCTATTTAAAAACTCCTGTAATAAAACCAATAAAAGTTTATAAAAGCGCTGTTTGGTCTGTGTTCATTTTATTTATTTTATTGTTCATTTATATTTTTATAAATGAAAAGAGAAAATGCAATAAAAGGGATAGAAGAGAGCAGCGGCTGAAGCACAGAGCGTGTGCGGCGGGGTTAAAACCTGTACTCCTGCCCCCCGGTTTCAAGGGGACATTATTTACTGAAATTAATGGTTTGGATGATGGGGGAAAACCGTGTCACAAGCACTTTAAGGAGGGGCAGCTTGGGATCATTGTTGGGCCAGTCTATGACAGAGCACAAGCTGCCATGATGTAGTTTACTGTTCAGGAACGTAGGTTATTTAGTCTCGCTGATGAGGAATGTTGATTATTACATGGCTTAGTTGAATACTCTATTCTGATTGGTCAATTCAGAACACGTGACACGTTGTTAATCCAGTAGTACAGACCGCTGTCAAGGATTTATTGACCGTTGCTAAGGACGCTCACATCTGCAGAAAGAAGTCCGGTCGATTTAACTGTATACAGTTTGGTCCAACATCCATTTAAAATAAAATGGAAAGTAATAACGAAAATATAAATAAAATAATATAAACAATGTTTAAATAGGAAATGGGGGATTATTAATATATAAAAAAGGATAAAATATATAACCTCCTCATTTGGAACCTAATGAAATAAGAAAACATGCAATACACCGTGCAAACATAGAATAAATTGTAACATGTAAAATATAAATAATAATAGATAAAATATAAGAAAAATATAAAATGGTAGTAATAATAATAATAATAAACAATAAAACCCATGCAATTAAAATTCCTAAAAGAGTCCAGAAGCGGAGGATTTATAAAATAATAGATAGGAAATATATATAAATATAAATAATACACAGATAAATACTACAATATAAATAAATAATAGTTAATTTAAAAAGCTAGATTAGTTAAAAAGCAATCCCCTTAGGTTATATATTAATATATATATATATATATTAATATATATATATATTAATATATATATATATATTAATATTTTTTTTTTTAAATAGGGTGGAACTTCTGGTTTGTTATCACCGCAGAGAGGGGGTCTAAAAACATCCGGAGGGGAGAGGCACACTTGAGCTCTATCAAAGACTGGCCTCAACAATGATGCCAAGCTGCCCCTCCTTAAGAGAGATAGCAGGGGGGGGGGGGGGCTTACACTCTCCTATGGGTTTATTTATTCCTGGTGTTTCTGCAGAACCTCTCACATCACGCCTGTCCACTGACACAGAAACAACCTCTGCTGCTGGGTCATTATTTAGAATTTAATCAACAGAAGGGTGAGTTTTCTTTGTTGTTTCTTATGAGTTTTATTCTTCTTAGTGTAAAAAATTAAGTGTTAATTTCTCAGCTATGGATTTTATCTGACTTTTTTATTAATCAATGTATTGAAGAAGTTAGAAACAAAACAAACAGCAATAATAATAATAATAATAATTATTATTATTATTATTATTATTATATTATTATTATTATTATATATATATATAATAATAATAATTATTATTATTATTATTATAACAGAGAGTAGCAAAGATAAAAAAAAAAGCGTTCAAGGTATAAAAAAACAATTGTCATTTTCCATTGTGTGAAACATTACAATTTAGGGAAATCGGCTGCAATAGGCGGCAATAATCAAAACATAGTCTTTTATTTACATGTTAATTATCTTTTTTATTTAATTTTTATTTATTCTATATATTATTTTTTATTTACCTGAATTTAAAAGTATTTTTTAAATATTTTATTTCATTCTTTCTTTTATTGTGTGTTCGTGTGCCAAACGTTTTCCCCTTTATTAGTTTACTGCCTTTCAAGTACAAATGTGTTTCTTCTTCTCTGGTGGATTACGTGTGACGGGTTTGGGAAGATTATGTGTCAGAAAGTCGGGGGACTTATTCAATTTCTATTTACGGGGAGTCTTATTATCTTATATTAACAGAACTACGCCTATATTGCAATATCACCCAGCTGCAGCCGCAGCAAGACGGGACACGCCACGCCCCCTAGACGACACGCCCCCTACGCGACGCGCCCCCTACGCGACACGCCCCCAACGTGACACGCCCCCTACAAAATATGCCCATTTGACACAACACTACGGTGGCTGAGAGACATTGATACCGTACATGGCAGATTCAAATGTGGTCTCAAAACAGCTGTTTTATGATGAAGTCATAGATTACTTTGCTTCAAGAAAGGCAAGGAGAGTCGGGGTCAGGTAAGGTGGTGAGGTGTTAGATTGAGCCCTTTAGTATTTAAATGTAGACAGTTGGAATGAATGTAAATAGCGGTAAAAACCAGTGGTTTCAGGAAAATCTATTATTTTATTTATATAGTTTTAGTGTCCAGTTATAAAAGCACGGGCACCACAAAATGGAAACCACACCGTTCCAGCTAAAATCTTGCCACGGCAGCAAATTATTCAGGCCCTGATTTCAGCTATTTTAGGCAGAAAAACGTATATTGACTAAACAGTTTAAAATAATTTACTATAATTTAGAAAGGTTTTTGTGAGAAATAATTCAAAAGTAAACTTTTGTTTTTTTTTATATTTAAATTTGAAATATTTGCTCACAACATTATTCATTTATACATTTTTATCTAATGTTCCGTTTTTTTGAAATGATCAATCCATTTATTTTATTGTATTTCCTTGAGGCTGGGAAAGATATCCAGCATATAGTTCAACATGTAAATGCTTTAATACAAGTAAGTATAAGTATAACATAAGTAAATAAAATAAGTATAATAGGAGGATGTGGATTTATTTTCTCTCACCTTATAATTACACAACCAAACAATCTATAATTTAGCTCTGGCCTTCACTCTCAAAAAAGAACATTTAGTTGATTTGGACACATTTTTTGATGCTCCATTGACTGACATGCAATGACTGGGACTGATGGAAGAATCTGCGAGGAATGAACTAGGAGCAGAGAAATAATCATATATTAAATGACAGCAGCTTCATAAAAGGCCAACAAGAGTGACAGAGTGTGTCACTGTGCTGAAGGATAGACCAGCTATCCAGGCCAGACTCTAAAGACTTTCCAAGGGGCAAAATGCTGCTGCCGGAGTACTGACTGGAAGTAGTGCTGACATCATGTCTACCATATCCTCTTAAAGTACTCTGTCCAACAATATCAGTCTCAGGAAGAAAGGTCTTTTAATTTAATTTTAAGATTAAACATACTGTAGCAGAAAAACATACATTCTTGTACTCAGGAGGGGACATTGACAGACGATTTCTAACACACGAAAAGTACTTAATTATATAGTAGGTACGAGTAGGCGTACTACAACTGAGTCCAGCAGTATCAATTTCAATAACAACTAATCGTAAAATTGTATTTTTATCCCTCATCAAAGATAGCAGGAAACACGCATTATATACTACGGATGGGACTTTGACAGAGGATTACTCACAAAGTACACAGTAAAAGTAATTCATTTTATTTCTGGTAGCAGTCAAACTAGTACTGAGTCTAACAGTGACAGTTTTATTAAGAATTTATTTTAACAAATATTTGTATCGCTCATCAAATATAGCAGGGGATGACGAGCTGCAGATTTGAAAAAACTAACGCGAGAGACGGCTGAGGTGACCCCAGTACAGAATCGCTGCATAGTTTAACCTCTTGAGCCATATTGCCCCCGGGGTCAGGGTTAGGGTTAGGGGTGAATCCTAACCCTGAATTTACTCTGACACAGCAACATCTAAATTGATTCTGACACTTCTACAGGCAACTCACAGGTGTTTCATTGCTTTGATAAAAAAGGTTATTCATATACCCCTTTTAGTTGTGAAGATATACTCATTCCTTCTGGGCATGTCATTTTCGAGGGTTAGGGCCCAGGCCTCAAGAGGTTACGTCTCCTAACAATGTTGTCCATTTTAGACATAGGCTTATTATATTTACAGCCCTTAATAACATTCGTTTTCTGGGCTCAACGTGTGTCTTGGCCGTTTTCGTTGGGATGGTTCAATTCACCTTGTTTTCCCTTGTGTATAATATTATCACCGTTCCTTCAACAGGATACCGTAGTGCTTCAATGCAAGTGTACACACAAACTGAAAGATTCACAATAAAGTTGACTTTGAATTTGATATCCTTTTTACTTCTGGCAATTGCATTTACGCTTCAAAAATCTTAAAGTGGTTTTAATATGTGCAGATCATCCTGCTGAACCAAACATGTAAGTATCATAAACATTTGTTAACGACAGAGATTATTTCTCCCATAAATGGAAACCCAATAGAGAAAAATTAAGTAAATGTAGCAGCTATTGGATGAAGAGTAAAATAATAGAGCTTCTTTAAATGGACATACAGTATACTCTTGTTAAATACCATGTAATTGAGTACAGCACTTTAGTAAATGTTCTCTGTTACTGTCCACCACTGGCCTTGATAATATGTTGGGTGTATCGGTTTAAATCTATGAAATTCATTTGATTTATATTTTTAGTCAAAATGAAGATCGCTGCCTTCAATGTCCTGAGACTGGGATGGAATAAAGTCAACAAGAAGGACGTACGGGACATTATCATTGAGGTAACTCACCCTGCTGAACCACACAAGTTTGTTCAGTGTAATATTTCAGTTAATGTTTTTGTACATGACGAGAAAATTAAAGGAAAGGAGCAGTTTTTTTATGCATTGAAAACATTTATAAAATGTAAAAAGTGCTTTTAGTTCTATGCTTTCTTTTCTCTGTGGTTGTGTTTTGCAGATCATGTCTGAGTACAGCGTGGTGCTGCTGCTGGAGGTGACGGATAAGACAGGTGGTGATGCCATGGAACTGCTCCTCGAACACCTTAATGACTATGGGTGAGTTCTCCACACATAGAAGCATGCACATTCATTTAAAGGGGCCATATTCTGCAGGTTCAGGTTCAAATTGTGTTTTTAATGTCTTGTGACATGTCTCCATGCTTTAATGTTCAGAAAGCTCTGTATTTTTCTCACACTGCCTGTGCTGCAGCACCTCTTTTCACTTTTGCCTAAAAACAAGTGTTGGTAATTCAATCTTATGGGGCATCTAAAATGATACAAACAAATGGTTGATGATTGTGAGAGATATTCAGTTCCAGTTGTTTCTGTTTTCTGGCAGAGATAACAGAAGGAATCCATACGGCATGCTGTGCAGTGAACCTCTGGGACCGAAGGGTAGACAGGAGAAGTTTGTCTACTTCTACAGGTCAGAAACACAAGTACAGACGATCCTGTATGCGGTTAAAATACCTTTTTGGGCAACCAGTGCCTTTATTGTAGAGACAGACTTGAAATGGGGAGTGATGACACACGGCAAATGGTCTTTGAACTGGATTCAGACCAAGCCTCAGTACACATCTAACAATTGAGCTATACGTTATGTCTCACAGGAATTAAAATGTGTCTTAAATTGGTAACAGCCACATTCAATCATACTTATTATTGAAAAACGGTGTGGAATATCAAAGACAAAAACCAGTAATGTTTGTTTTTGAACCAGTAATCTGTGACACATTACATTACTCTTCTTTGAGACGCTTGACTTCAATCTTTTTAGTCCTATAATTTATTAGTTGTCTATGGTTCGGTAGCTAAGACCCAGAACATCATAGGCTTTACAAATCATCACATTGTGCTGTTGGGCCAAACTCTACAAACATTTCCTACAAGGCTTTACTGAAAAACTTCAAGTGGTTTATGAGCTATCTCACTAACTAATACAAATACATGAATAAACAAACAAAACATAACATGTGTGTTTATAAGCTTTATAATACAGAACATGTTTGTGGCTTTGTGTTTTAGAAAGAAAGAAGTGGAGATCAAAGACTCCTTCCAGTACGGAGGAAATGCTGAAGATGTGATCACCAGACAGCCTTTCGTTGTCCTTCTCAAATGTCCAAACACAGGTATTTGTGTGAGTGTGTGTGTGTGTGTGTGTGTGTGTGTGTGTGTGTGTGTGTGTGTTTGTGTTTTAGTTTTTTAGACTATCATTGTGAGGATCAATTTGGGTTTTGTGTCCTTTATGGATTATGAGGACACCAGGGTTCGATTCCACCGGACTAAATAAGGCTGGTGTGAATGCGACCTAAAACTCCAAGTGGTCCTCACAATGATAGTCGTGCAAGACATATGCACAGACACATAAACACAACTGTGAGGACCTACATAAACAAAACATTTTTGCCTAACCTTTAACCCCTATTTTAACGAAAGAAGTGCTTTAACATTCAAACAGTCCATTGGAGGTCTGTACCAAAATAGAGAACACGCCATAATGTGTTTCAGCGCTTGGTGCGGTTCGTTTGGGTCGGTGTGAACGCAGTCTGAGACCTCTGATGTGAACAAAACAACCTAAAAGAGGTGGTCTCGGACCGCTTGGTAGTGAACTCTGGAGCGGTTCATCTCTGGTGTGAACGCAGTCCGCTCCAAAACACAGGAAGCGTGGTATTTACGCAGGGCCGAATTCACCATATACATTGGGGGGGACACATCCCCCCCAATATTCAGATACGCTCAAAATGTCCCCCTCAATATATAGCCTAACTGATAAAAAAAAAATTAAATTAAACCGCTATTCTATGACTTTTTTATTTTGGCTATTTGTATACTTGAAAATCTTTATTTACTGTTATTATGAACTTCACCAAAATTATATATTTTTTTTTCACATGTAAATTGGTTCATTCAAATTTTGATTGAATTTGTGGTCCCCCCCAATGTAGACTCCATGGTTACGGCCTTGTATTTACGAGTCACAAGAACGCGGATGTCTTCAACATCTTTAGCGAAAGAGTAAAGCAGAACAAAGTGTTGAACAGTGTTGTGTAAAGTAAAAATGCTCCGTCAACTATAGATAAAAGTCAGAGCCACCTGTCGTCGGTGAAACCTCCTCCTGACTGCAGAACGTCTCTCAGTGTTATAATGTATTTTTTATCGCACGTTGTTTGATTATATAATCGTATGTGCTGTCCACTAGAGTCTGATGCTCTCCAGATTAACAGCAGCATGAAAATAACCTGCCGATGCTCCATGGAGGCTCCGGTAGAAATGGCCGGGGTTTGCGTTTTTACCCCCTTAATGTCTGACCAATTGCTGAACAGCATTTCCGTGCACATGACTTGTGTTTAAAGTTTATAACCCGTTCTAATGCACATTCTCAAAATATTGAAGTGACTGTTATTTTGTATATATTGATTGTTGTGTTTTTATTTAGGTCTTAATGTGCACATGTCAAAATGTGTCATTGATTGTGTATTGATAAACGGTATTTCGATCTCTCTGTCTGTACACACAAACTGGAAGATTGACAATAAAGTTGACTTTGACTTTATCAGAGAAGCGGACTATTAGGTGTGAAGGCAACCTAAGTTGTGAGGACCTTTCTATATTGTGAGGTCCTAACTTTAGGAAAGACATAAATGGAATGTTTAAAGATAAATACTTTTTATTAAATTAGACTTAGGTTGCGATAACGGCGTGTGTGTGTGTGTGTGTGTGTGTGTGTGTGTGTGTGTTTGTGTGTGTGTGTGTGTGTGTGTTTTCCTCCAGTTGTGCAGGAGCTGGTTTTGATCCCGGTCCACACCAACCAAAGGACGCAGAGGCGGAGCTGAACGCTCTGCATGACGTGGTTGAAGATGTGAGGGAAAAATGGCAGAATGATGTAAGTGTTTAAAATATTATTGATGGGTTTGAGAGAAAAACAATGTGTGAACATCTTTACATTTAACATTAACCATTTTGTGTTTTTCACGATATTAAGTGATGGGTTTTTGAGAGATTTAATAGTTTTGTTTAATTTTGTTTCTCATGTAAGCAAACTTGTTTAAGCTTTGAATACCAATACCATATCAATAAAGTAAAACAAATGAACTTAATGTGCTTTTTATTCTGAATTTTGTTATGTTGTTCTTCCTTCTGCAGAACATTATGATTTTGGGAGACTTTAATGCCGATAGACCGCATCTCTCCAACGAGCAGAAGGAAACGCTCCGTATCTCCTCCGCTCCTTATCATTGGCTGATAGACGATGATGTGAACACCATGACTAGAAACAATAACAAACACACATCCGACAGGTAATACACATTTCATTGTTACAGTTTAATCCAAGCTTTTTTTGTGTTTGTTAAAAAAAATGAATTGTGCTGCATTTCCAAACAACAGGATCGTGGTTTACGGAGAGAGGATGCGGAAGGCCATCGTCCCCGACTCAGCCATCGCCTACAACTTCAAGGAAGAGTTGAACTTGACACAAGAACAAGTGAGACTCATGTTTAGGGGTATCGTTGGTACGATGAGATGTTACCCCCCAGTCTCCCCTACTGTAACACTGAAACCTGCTGAAGTGACACAGCCCAACCCATTACCGGGTTAAATGCATATATTTACATTTTTCCGGTTTAGCACTAGCAGCATCGTAAACAATACATTTTATTTGGGATTATTAACAGCTACACTACTGAAGCCCATCGGCTGGTTGGAAAGAATACTAAAGCACATGAGGATAGTTTTATAAAACTGCCAGAAGGGTGGTTTAGCTAGGACTGTTAGCTATCAACCTAACAAGCTGGCCAACGAACATTAGCTAACTTTCACTAGCTACTTTACAAACCAGGAAACATTTGCTCTCTATCTCACTTAGCTAGCTAGTTTATGTTAGCTATATATCTATCAAGATAGCTAGCTAATGTTAGCTATCTATCTACCTATTGACACATTGGTGGCTCGCATAACTTAGGACTATTATTTAATATCCTACGGTTAGACTTGCAGTGCGAACTTGTGTCTACAGTTCTGGCAGTCAGAGTCATTTTAAAAACACTGTTGACTTTTATTAAGCTGACCGACTGCTGTCAAATAGCCAGCAGCTGCTCACAGCTGGAAGCATCTTTTAAATTCCCAAATGTGCGTTGTTTGGATAAACTAATCACATAACGGTTATCTAAATGGTTAGTTTCTTACCCGAAAAAGTGTTACAACTTAATAACAGCCATTCAAAAGCTTTAAACACTGTTTCTTTGTTAAACAAATGTTGATGAAGCTCGCAACCCTATTCCAAGTAATAGCGCACATGCTCTAACCGGAAGAACAAACACAAAATAAGGCAATGTGGAAACACCCCAGAGCAGGCAAAGCATGAGGTGAATTATTGACACTATTTAATGTTGTTTTCTGTCCCAGACTAAGAGTGTCAGTAATCACTACCCTGTGGAGGTGGAGCTGGAGGTGAAGCCGGAGGTGGAGCTGATGGTGAAGCTGATAGTGGAGAACATGGGGAAGCTGGAGCTGATGGTGGAGCTGATGGTGGAGCAGGAGGTGGAGCAGGAGGTGAAGTCGGAGATGGAGCTGGTGGTGAAGCTGATGGTGGAGAACATGGGGAAGATGGAGCAGATGGTGGAGCAGAAGAGGAAGGTGGAGGTGGAGCTGATGATGGAGCTGATGCTGGAGCTGGAGGTGGGGCCGGAGCTGGTGGAGGGGATGAGGAAGCTGGGGCTGAAGAAGAAAGCTCTGTGAAAAAGGAATCCAGTGTAACCCTCGACTGGAGGAAGACCTCAGGGTAAAGATGTCTCTTGTTTCATCAACATCAGTGACACATATTAGACATTGGAGTGTATTTAGTTGTGTTTTTTATGGCTCTTGCTGCATCATGAATCTCACATTAACAATATAATTACATTCCTTTTGAACTGATGACTTACAGGAGCCCAGAAGAAGAAGGCCGGGCCGGCAGCCACAAAGGGGAAAGGAGAAGAGGAACCAATCTTCAATATGTTATCCTCTTAAAGTAGTTTAGTTATTAGCTTTTAGTGATGAGCGCTGTTTAACCCTTATGTTGTGTTCGGGACATAAAATACAATCGTATGGTTATGAATGCATAATAAGTTAGTTATGATGTAGTTAAAACAATATTGGATGATTGACCCGCGAACACCATGAACGGGAACAGCTTTCGAACACAACACAAGGGTTAAGTGTATGAACAGAATAGAGCTTGTATTGCTTCTTGATGTTTTTGATGCAGCTTCAAGTTCAGCAGCAGAACAGTTTTCAGTAATGTAGGACGCATTTTGTTAAGTGAAACATATTTTAACCTAAATTCATAGAATCTAAATGTTTGTTAAATGGGGTAGAAGGTGAAGACGTCATTTTGGGATTTTTAATCAAAGTATTTTAACTATTTGGTGGGAAAACAAGTTGTGTGGTTACTTTGTTTTTCTGTTGTGTGACTTCGGTTAGTTCGGATTCAGCAAAAACAAACAAATAAAGTATCTGACAACTATCCTCAAGGTAAAGCACTTAAATGATTCTAAATATAGAATATATTTGTTTAATTGTCTAAAATACATTTAGCAGACTGTCAGGTCTACAGCAATATGTTTCTGAGCCAAAGTGACGAGGATAAGTTCCTCATATCACTTCAATGTAACCAAACTATCCATGTAAACTATATTCACAGACGCATGGCATATTACAGAATATCACTGCTTTATTACTAACAATGCTTTTTGTTATCTGCAATAAAAAATAATCATGAAATTATATTTTGTGCTTTCTGTGTCATTATAAACTCCATGAATAATTGTATTAGTAATTGTAAAGTCATGCAGTTTTTTGAGTTTTTTAATTATTATTTCATTATATTAAAAAAGAGTGAAGTTAGTCTAGAAAGTACCACTAGGTGGCGCCAGAGATAAACTTTCAGCAGTTTTTTCAGGAACCTGTTGCATGTTTGGAGCTGAAAATGAGAACATCTCTGATTATAAACACGCCGCATTAAGCTTTCTGCTTTTATAGATTAAGTGTAATACATTTAAAATGCTTTCAAAAGTAACAAAGTACAAAACAGAGTACTGTAAATAAGTATTTTTCGACACACCTGTACTTAACTTGTACCTTTCTTTAGTATTTCCATTAGTAATACTTTTACTTCACTGCATCACACAGGGAAATAATGTACCTCTTACTCTTATACTGTTTTCTGACATCAAGTTATATACATAAAAAGATGCTCATACAGTTTGATATATTGCAGTTCAAAACTATTTATCTACCCAGTAGTATGCGAGACATCCAAAATATGTCTAACATTAATAAACCACATAATTCAAATGGTTATACAAGCTTTTGTTTCTGATAAAAACTGAATGTTATAATAATATAACGGTGAAGAAGGAGCCATTCTGCATAATGAAAGCTTTTGATACATAAAGTACATTTTTATTTCAGTATTTAACAATTTTAGGACAATATTATTTCAAATTTTGCTCAAGTTGAGGATCCGGGTTCTTCTTCCAACGCTGGTCAGAGAGGAGAACGTTTTATTAGCAGCTGAATAATAAAAACTCTTCACACAGCACAGAGTTCAGTGGGAAGACATTTAGTTCAGATATTTGTTCCCTCTGCCCTTCTTTAGGACGGACGCGTGTTCATCTGGACGTGTGACGACCCGGCTGGAAACACCTGGACGGCTAAACTCCTCCACAAGTTCAACGATGTGGTTTGGCACGTCAGCTGGTCCATCACCGGAAACATCCTGGCTGTTTCAGGAGGAGACAACAAGGTACAATATACACAGTTATATATTTATTTATACTTCCTTTATCCAGGTAAAAGCAACTGGAACTGTACCATGTTTATTTCTCCAAGTCAAGTTTATTTACAAAGCTTGAGGAAAGTGAGGTACAATATAATAATACAAGGCAAGAATGGAACTTACACTTACAATAAATAAACATTTATAAAGTAGTAATAACAAAATTATAATAAATATAAGATAATTATTTTTCCATTTTTTTTACACCTGAATATTTGTTTCCGGACGCATACAAAAAATGCACATATTGTAAAGGAAAACACTACTTTTACTGTAAATTTAGTTAAACATAGGATTTAGGATTTTATGAGGATCCCGTTAGATCAGCGGTTCCCAACCTTTTTCAAGTCAGGGCCCACTTAAGAATCAAACATGTTTTCGCGGCCCACATTCAACCATAAACAATTCGGAGGCTAAATAAAGTTCTGATTGGTCAATTCAGAACATGTGACACGTTGTCAATCCCGTAGGACAGACCGCTGTCAAGGACTGTAATGACCGTTGCTAAGGAGGATCAATAAAGAGAAAGGAAAGAGGTTAAAATAAAGAAAAATCTTAATAATGAAAATGTTTCCACACAAATCATAATGTTTTGCAAATAATTTGGCGGCAAATATTGAATATACATTTACACCCTTTAATATGTTATTTGGGCTTTTAGATGAAGACCACACACAGTTAATAAATACAACTATTCTTCTGGCTAAAATACATATTTTTAAAAGTCAATCAAGGAGTAATCTTAATTTAAGGTGCTTGAAGAGTAGATTAAAAATACTATTTCTTTAAAAAAATGATTATTGCCACAAAAAATCAAACGGTGGCTCAACACGCCATGAAATGGGAAATAATGAGCTCTAACGAAGAGTGGGATTAAAGGATCAATAAATATGCTGCCATGTTGTGTTTTTGGTGGTATTTGGTTTGTGAAATGTTGAAGTGATTCTACTGACTGTATCTTTATTTCTTCTGTTTTTGTTTGTGTCTGAGATGGGAATGTCATCTCCTATATGTTATTGTTATGTCCATGTTTGTGTCTTTACAAAATAAAAAATAAAATTATTTGGCGGCCCACTTGCAATGCCTTCTCGGACCACCAGGGGGCCGCGGCCCACAGGTTGGGAACCGCTGCCCTAGAGGTCATAATAGTGGAGACAATGGGAGACACTGTTATCTTAAAAACCTTGATAAGAGAATAGGGGTCAGTTGTTAAATGTAAGGATATGGTTTTCACTAACACTGATGTTACAACCCTCAGAGATGTCTATTATTCTTCTCCATACTGTTAGAAAGGAACTAGATTATCTAAAAGATTACTTATTTTTTTTAAACCAACAGTGGTCACACCTGGCAGAGACAGAGTCACGGGTGTTCTGATTTAGGACATACAACAACAATAGGTGAGCAAACAAGTCATAAAACAATATTGACTTCAATAGTTTATTAGGGGGACACTACAACAGGTGCACGGACAAAGGGTCAATACAGTATTATGAACCCACTATGTAAGGAACAATACGTTATAGGGCGCAATACAACAACAACAGCTGAGCAAACAAGTCATGACAAATAATGACTACAATGGTTTATAGAGTGCCACAGTGACGCGTCCTAAAACCCGGAAGTAAGCTGCGCATGGGTTCCTTCGACAAAAAAGCAATACAATTTCTCCATAGGATTTTGGAAAATAGCTGGAAATAAGGTCTGTGGTGGAAACACATTTAAGAGATGGATCACGTTTTGTTCAGTCGGATAATCTCCACATGTCTACCCTACTTTTATAATTTTTGAATCATAAATCTAATCGATAGATTTATGATCGATAGATTTATGATACAACAGGTGCACATACACCTGTCCCACGCCATGAAATGGGAAATAATGAGCTCTGACGAAGAGTGGGATCAAAGGAACAACAAATGTGCCATGTTGTGTTTTTGGTGGTTTTTGGTTGTCGACCTATTTTTGTTTGTGAAATGCTGAAGTGATCCTACTGACTATCTTTATTTCTTCTGTTTTTTGTTTTGTTTGTGTCTGAGATGGGAATGTCATCTCCTAGATGTTATTGTTATGTCCATGTTTGTGTCTTTAGTGTCACGATCTGTCTGTGTTGTGTTTTTTCATGTCTAGATCTGTCTTTGGTTTCCTGTTTTATTTTGAAAAGTGTTCACCCCCACACACACACACACACACACACACCAACAAACACACACACGGGATTTGTCCATGATTTTATAGGATGAAGGGAAGTTCAAGGAAAATTAAACTTATTTTGAGATTTCACAATAATGATGGATGATCCAGGCGGGGAAAAAGTGACGGGTGTACACACACACACAAACACACACACACACACACACACACACACACACACACAGACACACACACGTGGTGGAAACTTCTGAAGCAATGGAAACAGAGAAACGGGGAGAGCAGGAACTTTGATGGCAAACACTGATGGTTTATTTGGAGCTTCGGCCGGAGAATTCAAAAGACACGAGTTGACACCATCGACGATACCAAACCAATCCTGAAGAACTCTTCTGTAGTTCGAGATTTTAACTAGTTCGGATTGTAATAATCAACATTCCTCATCAGCGAGACTAAACAACCTACGTTCCTGAACAGTAAACTACATCATGGCAGCTTGTGCTCTGTCATAGACTGGCCTCAACAATGATCCCAAGCTGCCCCTCCTTAAGAGAGATAGCAGCAAAACCCAGGGCCATAGACCTATGCCGTGGAAAAAGAGAGAGTGAGAGGAGAAAACTATGAACTGTGTCCAGGGGCGCCGTCTGCCGACAGGCAAGGCAGGCAACTGCTTGGGGCCCCCAAAGCAGGTCGATTAAAAAGGTCCACAGCAACGACAACATAAACCCCCTTTAATTTACTGCAATGACATGTCGGGAAACCCCCTCAAGTGGGCCCCATGCAGAGCGCGTCGTCAAAAGCTGCTTCAAATTTCAGTTTCGTTTCTCCTCTTTCTGGGGGGGGGTCATGTCTCCTGCCTGTGTCAGTATGAATTTGAAGTTTTTGGCTTTCAAAGACACTCCCCTATGGGTGTATTATTCCTGGTGTTTCTGCAGAACCTCTCACATCACTCCTGTCCACTGACACAGAACAAACTCTGCTGCTGGGTCATTATTTAGATGTTACTCAACAGAAGGGTGAGTTTTCTTTATTGTTTCTTATGAGTTTTATTCTTCTTAGTGTAAAAAATGAAGTGTTAATTTCTCAGCTATGGATTTTATCTGAATTCTTTATTAGTCAATGTATTGAACAAGTTAGAAACAAAACAAACAGCAATAATACTACTACTACTATTAATAATAATAATTATAACAAAGAGTAGCAAAGATTAAAAAAACGTTCAAGGTATAAAAAAATAAATTCTCAAATAGTTTCTGTCATGTTCAAACTTTATTCTCTGTGTCATTTTCCATTGTGTGATACATTACGATTTAGAGGGAAACCGGCTGCAATAATTAAAATATGGTCTTATATTTACAGTGGCGTTTTTATATGTACAAAAGTGGTGGGGCACGAACAACTTAGATGTTTATATATAAGCCTCTGGTGCTTTTTTAAACACTTAAACAAATAGCTGTAGGCTATCCATGGTCCCGATATAGAGAGAGAGGGGGGGGGGGGGGAGTGTGGAATGACATGGGCCCTTTCTCATTTCTCTAATTCCACTCCTCGACTCCTATCCTCGTGTCTTAGTCCCGCCCACAGGAGATGCGAGCGGAGGAGTCGAGAAGGGGAACAGAGGAGAGAGGAGGGGAAGCAGCAGGTGTTTAGAGAAATGAGAACTCCTCTCCTCTGAGCGGTCATTTTAAAGAGACGTCCATTAATGATGACAGGAGGCTCAGCACTCTGTCTGATGGACAGAACTGTGTTCATGAAGACTTATAGATTTACTTTTATTAATTCACAGTGCGGTATAATGAGACAATAACAGGCTACAGATGCGGACATATACACACACACACATATACATTTATATATATATATAAATATATACAATTTCAGATTCAAACAAGTATGAGAGCACTCTCATAATAATGTAACTATCAGAGACTGTATATATCCCCCCCCCCTATTAAAAGTAATCAGAGGACACCAAACCAACTGAGACCTGTCTGTCTGCCGTATCTACGCACACACACACACACACACTGTACAACACACACCTACATACTGTACAACACGCACCTACATACTGTACAACACACACCTACATACTGTACAACCACACACCTACATACTGTACAACACGCACACCTACAGCTCCTAAAGCATATAATATATATCAGGATACAGCCGTTGTGTATTTTATTATGTGAAGCACTAAATGGTTATAGAAACATATTGACTCTTAGTTTGTAGATATCTACTAAACTAAAGCATTAAAGAGAGTAGGCCTGTTATACTGAGTGATATATATTATACACACTGCTCTGCTTTCTGCACGGACCTCACAGCTGTTCTCACTGTAAACATTGCGTCGCGATGAAAGCAGTTAATAAAATAATATCCAGGGGATGCATGCAGAGCTGTCATTGGCTGAGATCAGTCCGGCCGTGCGTCACGACTCTTTTAAACATCTCTGTTGCCGGAAATACACCCGTGGAGGAGCCATCAGTGTATCCTCAATTATAGCTCCTCCAGAGAGCCTCCTCGATGCTCGGTCCTCGAAGTGCATTTAGAGAAATGAGATGTCCTTTAACATGGCGCGCTGAAATCAATTTCCGGGTCATTACCGGAGGACCGAGGATTCGAGGAGGGGAAATTAGTGAAATGAGAAAGGGCCATACGATGAACCTCGGGATTAACCGATTTGCATGTCTGTAGGCCTGTCACGATAATCAATAAATTGACTTATCGTAGGATAAATAAAAATGGACTCGATAACTTTTCTGAGCTCGATAAATTGCCGTTTACATGCGAGTTTGTTTACATAAGGATGTGACCAGCATTTTAGCCCGGCGGCTGTGGCTGCCAGCCCGGCGCGCTGTGAGGGGCGGGGCTCACACATAGCCCATGACACAGCCAGGTCAGGAGGACACTCCGCGCGCAGCAGTGTAGCAGCCAAATTAATAATATAGAGACAAGCAGGAGACAACGTATGACTTACTCGAGGGGAATTTGAAGTTAAATGGAAGTGGTTGCAAAACCTAAAACCACATCTCCGGTGTGGGAATATTTTGGATTTAAGCCAAATCAACGAGGCGAACCTACGGACTTGAATGAGCCGGGCGGTGTGTCGCATTTGTTTTAAAAAGGTAGCAACAAAAGCTAGCAATACGACCAACCTTAAACTGCACCTGAAACACAACCACCCCATTCCGTTTTCCCAGCTGGGAGCAAACGGCAGCTGGAGATGGAGAGCCCCCACCTTCCCTACAGTTTGCAATCAAAGATGCATTTGCCCGACAATGCAAACATGTTGGTGTTCCTTGCTCGAAACCTTTGAAATACAGATTTGGATATGGCCTGTTGAGGCATCTGGGTGTTTTTATGTATTGTTTTGTTTTGCTTGTGAGACAATGTGTGCTCATATTTATGTATTTATTTATATATATTTATATATATATGAGAGAGAGAGCTCTGTTTTCCAGCCTGAGTCTATTGATTGTTTTGGTTGTGTGTGATTTTAATTAATTTGTTATAATTAAATGTATTTGTTTATTTATTATATAATTTATATATTTGAATATTATTTCACATTTCATTTGCAATGTTGAATGTTCAATAAAAAGTTCTGTTTGAAAGGATGTACTTGAATTATTATTATATATTATCATTATGTCAGTGGTCTAAAATGGTCTTACAACGGTGCGACAATATTATCGTTTATCGCAATAATTTCCAGGAAAACTTATCGTCCAACAAAATTAATTATCATGACAGGCCTACATGTCTGCCCGATTTGCACTGCGCAAGCATGAGTTGGTCTGCCATATTGGACAGCTACATACGGCAATCCAAACAGGACATTTGACGTCCGTACTGATCTAATAACAGAGTTTTGTTCTTGAATCAACTTTTTTTATGAAAAGTAATTTCCCTTTTACAGGATGCTCAACAGAAAAAGTTTGTCCAGACTAATACATTTCTACTGTTGAATAAATGAAAAAAATGCACAGTTAAGAATTAGATCTTAATTGTAAATGCCATAAATGATTGCATACATTTACAGTTTCTTATTTCTCCAGTATGATAGCTGTCAAACTGAAGTAAAATCCATTTCTCACTTACTCTAAGAATGTACTTAACCCACTAAAAGGATTTATTGTCAAATAAACCGCTGTGTCAAATGTCCTACTTGGGTTGCCGTACGTAGCTGTCCAATATGGCAGACCAACTCATGCTTGCGCAGTGCAAATCGGGCAGAAATGCAAATCGGGTAGTCACAGTCAGGACCGATGCAGACTCGCTGTTGGAGGGCTTGATAACCCACTACCCCTCCACACTCGTTGGTTTGGAACAGCACTTAGGGGTCAACCCGGTATCACGGCAAGACGTGAAAATGTGACGATTTACCATTCTGGGAGACGTGAAGATGTTACGATTTCGTCCCTTCAAACTTCACAGTTACACGGTATTGTTAACATGGCCCACCAGTGCAGAAATACCCAGATGTTGACAAGCAAGCCTCTATCATGACTTTTGGTTCACTATAACACACATTTTTGTGGAGAATACGAATACTTTTTCAGTTCTTGTCAAGGAAATGCATATATACTACGTATGTTACTAAAAAGGTTTTAGATTGGCCAGTGTCCATGTGAAGTTATCGTCATCTCTCTGCGTGAAAACAGTATTTCCCGTGTTATGGAAGTTATTCCCTATCTTTATTCAAGAGCGTACACTGTAAAAAAATTCTGTAATGTAGGCAGTAAATTGCTTTATTACCCACGGTAATTTACTTTGAATTTGTAATACAGTGTGATACTGTACATTATACTGCATTGTGGGAATATTATCCTTAGGCGGGAAATGTATACTGCACTTTAAAACCATACTGTAATATTACAGCAATACTGTAATGTTACTGTGCAATGTACAGTAACATTACAGTATTGCAGCACATAGTGCTGCTTCATTGTGGGAATATTATCCTTAGGCGGGAAATGTATACAGCAATTTAAAAATGATACTGTAATATTACAGCAATACTGTAATTTTACTGTACATAGTGCTGTAATGTAACGGTAACTTTTGTTGTTACTGTACAATATTTCAGGGGTGAAAATATCAGGAGCAAGAGGAGAGAACCGCTGTGACCATTAACGGATTATTTAGGTTTATAAACGTTATTATTGCCACTTTTTCCCCCTAAACGTTCGTATTTTATTTCGAGATTGAGTTGCAGTATTATATGGCTTAACAGCTTCAACAGTTAGCGGACCAAATGGAGGAGAGAGATTCAGAATGTCCTCACCCAAATCGAGGAGGAATCCTCCAACCAAAATCTCTCTGCAATTCATGATGGCACATTTCAAGGAAAAAGAAGATGCTCTTTTCCTATGGCTGATGTAAGTGGAGTTATACATTATGATCTTGTGCAATGAAAATGTAATTTTTTATGCCTTTCAAATATTACATTGTATTGTACATTAATTTGAACATATTATTGTGAGTGTGTGTGTTTGTGTGTGTATGTGTGTGTGTGTGTGTGTGTATAATATAATTTGTGGAACCAAATAAAGTATTCAAATGTGTGTGTGTGTGTGTGTGTGTGTGTGTGTGTGTGTGTGTGTGTGTGTGTGTGTGTGTGTGTGTGTGTGTGTGTGTGAAGGTGTCTGCAACCAAGGATGAAATTGAGGCTCAACTGACCCTACCAGGCACACCAAGGCTCATCATGTTAGGTAAGGATTTGTTTTGACACTTAACTTTTGACATGTAAAGCTGAACATGTATTTTAATTCCACATTTGTTTATGTGTGCTTCATACATGTATGATCTCTATAGTATTTCATTTTTCAGTTTTGAAGTAGCAAACATTTTCAATTATATGCTGCCTTTTCCATTTTGTCCAATTCTATTGCAGGGGACCCTTTTACTTTCACATAATTACAGAAGATGTACTGATTTGATGTTGTGACCTCACTACTTGTGATTTTGTATTTTAATTGGTCTGTTGTATTGAATCTGTTATGAACTGTCCAATGTAATCTGTCATAAACTGTTGTATGTATATCTGTTATGAACTGTTATATTTATATCTGTTATGAACTGTTATATTTTAATCTGTTATGAACTGTTCTATTTTACCATGTTTTTCATATTGAACTTAATATTGAAATAAAATCAATAAACATATTTCATTTAAATTGTATCCCAGTTTTTGTTTATCGTTTCGGGTAGCACCTATTGCAAATGAGACAAGGATCTAAAATTGGTTAAATAGAAAACTGCAGTAATATACTGTTTTAATGCATTCATTACTGTAAAATTATACTGTATACAGAACAGTAATGTATTGTTATTTCACAATACCGGTATTGTATAATCACAGTAAATTATTGTTTTTGAGATTACAGCAACATACAACATTACAGTAATATACAGTAATATAAAAATACAGCACTGATTTTGATACTGTAAACAAAATACAGGATCGCTACTGTAAAGTAAAAATGTATTGGCAACTCTGCTGCCAGTAATTTACTGTAAAATCCCCATAATCTTTTTTACAGTGTACGCTTGCACTCAGATATATTGCTGCTTGCACAGATTTCCTGTTTTCCAGTTTAAAACCTTCTCCTCGCACTCAGGCTGCTTCTGTGCGCTCGTGAATGTCTGCTCTCAGATTTCTGCTCTGCACTTGGATTTTTTTGTGCAACAACCATTTCAAAATCCCTCAACCAATAGGAGGCAAAGTGAAGTGTCGTCTCCTTGCTGGCGCGTTCGCTTTACTTATTAGAGCATCCCGTAAGGCCGGTTACTCTTAGACCAGGTTTATAAACTCCCGACTTTCTTTTTTTGTTACGTTATTTCAATGTTTAGGAATGGGGAAATATAATAAAAGAAAAACAAATGTTTCTTCATGTAATCTTGGAATTTAACCCTCTATGGCATGACTTTTTATTTTGGGAGGAAAAAAATGTTTCACCATGTGTTTTAGGAGCTTAGGGGTCCTTGATATTATATCAATTATAACATTTGTGTGTGTGTCTGTGTGTGTGTGTGTCTGTGTGTGTGTGTGTGTGTGTCTGTGTGTGTCTCTGTGTGTGTGTTTGTGTGTGTCTGTGTGTGTGTGTGTGCGTGTCTGTGCGTGTCTGTGTGTGTGTGTGTGTGTGTCTGTCTGTGTGTATGTGTGTGTCTGTGTGTGTGTGTCTGTGTGTGTGTGTCTCTGTGTGTGTGTGTCTGTGTGTGTCTGTGTGTGTGTCTGTGTGTGTCTGTGTGTTTGTGTGTGTGTGTCTCTGTGTGTGTGTGTCTGTGAGTGTGTGTGTCTGTGTGTGTGTGTGTCTGTGTGTGTGTGTGTCTGCGTGTGTGTCTGTGTGTGTGTGTGTGTCTCTGTGTGTGTGTCTCTGTGTGTGTGTGTGTCACTGTTCTCACTGTCAGACGGAATAGCCCTCACAGCCTGATCGTGTCCCTTCTGCCCATAAAATGTTTTGGTGTCCATTTCCTGTAAATATCAGTAGATGGTAAAGTAAAAACATTGACTAGGTTTATCATTTTACAGCTGAGCACACTTGCATGATATTGCCTGGAAAAAAGTGGTCTAAGTGGCACAGTGTTGCCCTGAGGCAACGAACAAAAAAACATAGTTTTAGCTACTTAATAAATACATAATAAGTCTTTAAACAATCAAATCTACTTCTTTACGTATTCATGCACATGCATGTATTTTTTATTTTAAGTTGTGTACATTTCTAATATTTTAAAAAGTGAAACGTATCTTACCAAGTGGTGGCCCTGAGTCCCCTGCAACTTTGCTTGCAGAAAGGACTGCTCCACCCCCAGACAAAATGCCACACCCATATAATTCCCTCATTTTATTGGACACCAGCATGTCAGGTGACATTGTGTATATTTAAAAAAAATAAAAATATTTAGAGGGCCAGTGTGAGGTCGAAAAAAGTGGTTTGTTGCCTGAGGGCAACAGTATGCCATAGAGGGTTAAGATTGTATGTTGCCCTCACTACATTTGCTTCAGAGATACCGGGTTTGTAGGGGTAGGGTGTAGGGAGCGGTTTGGAATTGGGCCTATCTGTTTACTTCCACGTCACTGAGGTTTGAGGACTTTGAGTAATAGCATCTACAGGGATCTAAAAGTGCACTGTGTGTTAGCCTAACTGAGAGGGTCAGTCTTTCTGAAAAGCATATTATTCAATTCAATTACATTTTAAAATCTTGGAGTCATAATGGCAAGCTTGATCCCTTAGACCTTGAAGTTAGAGGAATGGTAATTTGCAAAAATGTCTACGTCTAATGCTGAATTATAAACAGGCTAACTGTCGTTAGTTGTTTGTTTACAGTAATTGCACATTTGTAACTACAATTTGCACCACTGAAGGTCAATGTGAAAAGGTTTTTTTGTGGCCATGCTTGGTAAAGGGCTTTTCGTCAAGATTTGTATCATGACATAATGATTGCAAAATAACACACCTTATTTTAAGTACAAATAAATAGAAACACGTTTCCTTGCAGGTTGTACTGTAATTGTTCCTGCGGCTGAATGTCATGAACTGATATGCCTGTTTCACCTGATTCAGTTTATATTCATGGCATTCAACATTTTTAGTTATGCTACTTCATAGCCTGAGAAAATCTCCATGTGACAATAAAAGAGTCTGTAGAGAATGTGAAACATTAAAATATCTGTTTGAAGATACACATTCTTCCTGATTCGATTCAAATGTGATTTGACCCTTTTTTTCTTCAAACGACTAGATTAGGTTTGGTGAATGCCATATCCAAAACCTGTTTAATCTGTGTGAATACTCCAAGTGTATAATCTGCTTCGACTGAAGGGTAAAGGTTTGTATACCTCTTATCTAATCAAGGCTTACAGTAGGGTGTTCCTGGTGTGTCAGTGAAGATCCCTCAGTATTGTTGACTGTCCTCTCTGTTCAGTGTCTCAGCGCAGGGGTGGCTCAACGGATTGATGATGTCATAAGTCTGTGCTGTGAACTATCTGCTCACGATCGGATCAAGTTGGGAGTGAAAACGTCCCTCGATGGAGGCCTGATGCTCGCAGGAATGGGGGTTGTAGGCGGACTGCTCTTTGGACCTATAGGGCTCTTGGTTGGTAAGAATAAAAAGTAAACCATAATTACAGTCTGTGAAACTGCCCTGTTTCTGATATAAACACTACATCTGCCTGATCAAAGGGTAAGAATCTAGCCCATCCCGCCAGGGGGCTTCAAGATTGTGAACCCCCTAAATCCAATCTGGTTTTCCGAAAGGGGTTTACAGGGAACAGGCCGTGGTCCCCAAGTTTCAGGGGCTCCCCAGGCACCAATCTACAGAATTTCCATCAAAGATTTGTACAAACAATAGACTGTAGACCACAAGAAACCACGTCAACAACAAAGAGGTGCAAAGAGAATCTCAATGACCAAGAAAAGGAGATAAACTTCCAAACAGAAAAACCAACACTCAGCACGAAATGACTACAACAAGACACAAATTGACCACGAAAAATGCAAAAAAAGTAATACATAGATAGAACAACTACAAAGTTACATACAAGTGCTATAAAGAGACACAAATCGACTACAACGAGACACAAACGTAAAACTAAGAGACACACAAGGACTACAGAGAGAGAGAACATAACTACAGAGACACAAAAGAACTTCAGAAACACAGAGTGACTACAAAGATATACAAAACCACTCGACCCAAGCGACACAAAATTACTTTAAAAAGAAAAAAAATCATTTTAAAAGGGAAAGAAATTACTTAAAAAAGAGAAAAAAATACTACAAAGACACACTGTTATGACCCTGGGTCATTATGTCATTTGTGTGTGGATATTTTTCCCTCCTCCTGTGAGAGTCTGTGAGTGGCAGTGGCCGTTTCTCAATGTGGAGTAAACCTGCTGCAGAGCCACTATTTCAAGTATACTACGTCATCGAGTGGCGCCGAATGCTGGGCATTTAAACATGCATTTAAACAGTCCTTCGGCGCCACTCGATGACCTAGTGTACTTGAAATAGTGGCTCTGCAGCAGGTTTACTCCACATTGAGAAACGGCCAGTGTGTGTGTGTGTGTGAGTGAGCAAGCAGGTGGTGCCCGTTAGCTGATTGGCTTCCTTCAACATGCTGATTGGTCCACCTGGGGAAACAGGAGCATTTAAGCTGCAGCCATGCAGTTCCTCTCACTCTCTCCCATCGACCTCTCCTACTCCCAACTCTGTGTTTGTTGTTGAAAATCTGATCTGTTGTGCTGTGTGTTTAAATCTACTGATTACCGGTCCTTTTGTACATTTTGGTATCTTGGAAAGCTAAACTAATTTAACCTGTCTTGAAAGACACTCTTTAATTTGCCCAGGAGTGCGAAACCCTTTTCTTTTGTTTAAATCCCGTTTTCTCCTGTTTTTCGTTAGGTTAGGTAAGAGGCCTGTTTTTTTATTTTACTTATTTGTTAGGCAAGATTTATGTATGCCAAGGTTTATTTGTTTATGTGGGTTGTCTCGCCTCCTTTAAAGAAAAACAGGTAATTAAATTACCAAAGGCATTTTCTGTCTCATTGTCCATTTCTTGGGAGTGGGGAGAGTGGGGAGAGTGCAATTTTGTGCTGCGCCTAGGTTCCCCTAGACCTGGGCGTAACACACACAAAATGATGAATGTGTTAAGATTCCTCATCAGTTTACTTCTCTGTTGTCTGTTGACTCCATGCCTAAATGATTGACCCCCCCCCCCCCCCCCCCCTTGTGTGTGGCAGGTGGTACAGCTGGGGGGCTGCTGGGCTACTTGCAGACCAAGGATCAGTTCCAGCCCCTGCCTCAGATCCTGATGGAGTTGACCCCTGCCCAGAAAATGGGGCTCTACAGTGATATCAAGTTGGCCCTAGGCAGCATCAGCTGGATGGACGCGGCCGAGCTCATTTCCTTGGTGATGAACAACTACCCTCTGAAGCAAAAGATCATTGAGGTGCTGCAGAACGTCACTAAGGAACTCAGATTGAAGGTGTGATAGGGCTGTGCATCTTCACTGGTCTCACGATTCGATTACGATTATTCTGTCAACGATTCGATTCGATATCACGATGCATCACAATTCATAACAATGCGTTGTATCCTCAATGTTCTATATTACTGCACATGGCTTCTTTTTCATCGATGAATACATGCAGTTAGAGAAATATGAACTCCCTTTTTGTTATTTAGAAAGTGTGTCAGAAATCAATAACATAAATGTCTTGACATTACATTATAAACCAAAGTAAATCAATTGTATAGGTCTAGCCTCCCTATATCTGTGTGTGAAATTGTTCCATCCTAAAAAACTAAAAACTAATGCTTCTGTAGTCTAGCTGCAGCTTCTAGCAACTGTCTTCTGCTCAAAGAAGGACACTGAATGTCCTGAATGTGGCATCACAAACATGACTTGAGTCTGAACAGCAGACAACAGGAGTGTTTACAACAGCATATCAAAACAAAAATACTGCATGTGGGTGCACACTCTCTGTTTCACTGTTACATAAATCCCATGATTGTATGAGATTAAGTTAGCTTCATATCTCTTTATAATCCAGTATATATCATTCTGCATAATGAGTACTTTTGGTGATGAAAGTATATTTGAATATCAATACTTTACTAGCTCAAGAAGGTTCTGAGTACTTCCTCTACTGCTGCCTAACAAGAACACATCATTGTTCAGTCTCCGTGGAAACCTAAGAATGGAGGGATAGTGACATTAGCACAAATAATGTTTGTGTACGACTCAATCAAGTCTTTCTTTTTAAAGGCAAATACTGCCTGAAGAGTCATATACTCTGGATCAAATCCAATCACTCTATATCAGGGTGTTATTGGTGTACATCTGCTTCGGGATTTCAAATACACTTTGAAGCTTTTGACTGTTTATTTGCAGATTTAAAGTTCTCCAAAAGTGAAGGCAAATAAAAAAAATGTCTGCATAAGAATCGCAAAAATGTTTCTGTTCAAGTGGAGTGTATATTATAGTTTAAAAAGCACTAATCTGCAGCTACGGGTCTCTGAATCAAAACAATGACAAGAGTTTGGTGGTGTTATGGGATCCTACTAGTTTGTCTTTGTAGTCAGATTTCTCCCAGTTAGGATTCCTCACGCTTTTAGAGATTCTTACTGGGAACCGAAAACACGTCTCCTCTTCATAACAAGCAAAAACAGTGATTCAAAGTTTGAAATAAAGTCAATTCATGACAGCTCCTTTCAGGCAACAATGTCCCATGTTTAAATGTTACCGTGGCTGCGAGGGAGTGCGGTCGTTTTTAAACCAAAAGGTCGTGGGTTGATCCCAGCCGTGCAGTCGACATGTGGATGTTTCCTTGGGTTGCTCCTGATGGCCAACATGTGTATGAATGTTAGTTACTGCTCTGTAAGAAGGAGGTGTGAATGTGTGAATCACTCGTAGTATGTAAAGCACTTTTTCAGCTGCAGCTGTCTTTGACTCTTCCAAATAAACGCACATCTGTCTCTACCTGCTCCACTGAACTGAGTGCAGGTCAGCAGTTAAGAGCCTGCAATATAATATTAAACTTATCATATATTTAATTGTGAGTCGAGTTATCTTGAATATACAGTTTAGTGGAAACCACCTATAGTGATCATGCTTCTCTGGGTCAAATTGATAAATGCAGAAAATTATAACCATTTTCTCTTTCTTTCTTTATACTATCTCATTGACTGTTTCTTTATTTTATTATATGACTATATAATAATGAGACTTTGCTTTTTACAGATTCAAATAACTTTCGATTTACTTTGCAAATTAAAATATTGCACTGTAGTATTATTATATAGTAAATACTGAAACAGCATTTATAAGAATGACTCATTTCAAAATCTTCATAAATCGAGTGATCTAAATAGTTTCCAGTGTACTGTATAATAATACTGTTATTTAACCATCAACAAGCAACGTATGTTTGAATGTGTTTACAAAGGCATCATTTTTTATTCATGAAAACACCTTTTGGATGTTGAAATGACATTACATTTAAATAGAAACAAGATATCCAGCCTTTTCTTCTTTCCCAATATGAGTCCAGCACAGAGACTGAAACACCTCAGAAGGCACCGAAAACATCAGCATTGAGACAACTTGATCAACTGATAGTAAACACCGTGTATACTAGATAAAGTACAGAGGACCCAAACTCCAAACCAAAGAGTTTTAATGCACGGTTCAGGATCACGTCGTACTTCACCTGAACAGAACTGTACCTGCAGGAAGCAGTTAGTTGGAGATCTAAGTAAATATAGGCATAAATAGTAAGATATAATTTCCTAAATTTAAGAGAGAGGAAAACAATCTAGTAACTGAGTAAAATTGGATTCGCTTAAACAAATATCTGTGGGTAAATCCAGGGTTGGCTTGGGTTCAAATAATGTAAAAACACAAATGAACAAATATGATATGTTTAGCCATTTTTAGACATTTTAATGCCATGATACATAATAAGTGTACGCACTACATAAATTGCTATATGACCTTATAAAGACTCCAACAAAGGCAAATATGTTAGCTAACAGAAGCGTCCTTTCACATTTCAGCATTCAAATTAAGTGGTGTTTCCAGCCATCAAGCAAATAAAAGTTTAACATGTAGTTAGTTCCTCCAACATGACACATGTTGACCATATGCTACTGTGCCCTAAATAGGGCAGGAAGAACACCAGCGCTTATTGTCCACTGCTAATTTACAGCTTCACCCTGTTTTAAATCCCTTCGTTTTTGTCATGTCTCGAAAGATTATTTTAAAGTTATATTCTTTAAATTAGCTCATGTCCCTTTATCTTGTGCCTTCCTGTTTATATTTAGAAAAGTAATTCTCCCTCGTTTCAGGTCGCTGTGCCCCTATGTGTCTCCTGAGTTTGTGATTGTCTACCCCGCCCTGATTGTTTCCACCTGTGCCCCCTTACCTTGTGTGTATGTATTGTCCTAGTCTCCCCATGTCCTGTGCCAGTTCGTCTTCTCTCATGACTAGACAACCAGCGCTGCGTACCTTCAAGCCTGATCCTCGTCTATTGTTTTGTTTCAAGCTCCTTGTCATAGTTAGTAGTTTTCCTCGAAAGAGTGATTTTGTGTTTATCCATAGTTTAGTGACGTTTCCCTCTTGAGAGTGGTTTTTTGTTCTTTACTTTGTTACTGTGTTTAAATCCAGCAAAATACTTTATTTTGAACCGTCTGAGTCTGAGTTGTGTATTTGGGTTCATGCCTCTGAGTTTGCCCCTTTATATTTGATCTTTCTGAAAACTCCTGAGCCGGAGTAAAGTAAGGGACCATCACCGTGTGAAACCTTATTATGGGTTATGTGCCCGTAGCCGTTGTTAAAACATGACTTCACAGTAAAGCTTCTCAGGTCCAGATGAAGGTGCCCTTACAGCCAAACCATTTCACACTGATGTTTCTGATCATCAATAATTATGAACCATCAACGTACCTTTATTCCCTTTCTTGCTAAGAGGATTAATATCACTCTTATATCAGTCTGTTAGATATAACGCTACAGCCAGGAGATGGTTAGCTTAGCATTAAGCTAGCCTAGCTCAGTGCAATGGTAGCAAAACACGTTATTTCATTTTTGTTAAATGCATACAAAGAGCAGTGTAACAATTAGACATTCTTATGGGTAAATATTTTTTAAATGGCATAGTTTCTTTTGCACACTGCTTCACAGGTGGTGGAAAGAAGATTTGTTTCACATTTAGGCCAGTCTTTGAAGCACAGCATCAGATATGTCGTCAAGGATTATAAAAGCATATTTAATAAAACAGAAGATACACTGTTGAAATATAGAAATGACCAGTTGGGCAGTGAACAAATGCATTTAGGTGCAAGTAGTGTGTGATAGTGCTTTGTGTGGCATGGTTACAGTTTATATCTCAATCAAACACTGAAGTCCTGGTCAATGCATTTGTCACGTCCCGCATCGACTACTGTAACGCCATCCTCTCAGGCATACCCACCAAGCTCATCAATAAACTACAAATCATACAGAACTCTGCAGCCCGGATCATCACCGGCACCAAGGCCTCAGAACACATCACCCCCGATTGTAAACTGTCGGGAAGGTGGGGGCTCTCCATCTCCAGCTGCCGTGTTTGCTCCCAGCTGGGAAAACGGAATGGGTGGTTTGTTTCAGATGCAGTTTAAGGTTGGTCGTACTGCTAGCTTTTGTTGCTACCTTTTTAAAACAAATGCGACACACCGCCCGGTTCATTCAAGTCCGTAGGTTCGCCTCGTTGATTTGGCTTAAATCCAAAATATTCCCACACCAGAGATGTGGTATTAGGTTTTGCAATCAATTCCATTTAACTTCAAATTCCCCTCGAGTAAGTCACATGTTGTCTCGTGCTTGTCTCTATATTATTAATTTGGCTGCTACACTGCTGCACGCGGAGTGTCCTCCTGACCTGGCTGTGTCATGGGCTGTGTGTGAGCCCGGCCCCTCACAGCGCGCCGGGCTAAAATACTGGTCACATCCTTATGCAAACAAACACGCATGTAAACGGCAATTTATCGAGCTCAGAAAAGTTATCGAGTCCATTTTTATTTATCGTACGATAAGTCCATTTATTGATTATCGCGACAGGCCTACTTGCCCCTAAAATGACGAAATTCCAAGCCATCCATCCATCCATCCATCCATCCATCCATCCATCCATCCATCCATCCATCCATCCATCCATCCATCCATCCATCCATCTATCCATCCATCCATCTTCTCCCGCTTATCCGTGGTCGGGTCGCGGAGGTATCAGTTCCAGCAGAGAGCCCCAAACTTTCTTTTCCCTGGCCACATCAACCAGCTCTGACTGGGGGATCCCAAGGGGCTCCCAGGCCAGCGAAGAGATATAATCCCTCCACCTGGTCCTAGGTCTACCCCTTGGTCTCCTCCCAGCTGGACGTGCCTGGAACACCTCCCTAGGGAGGCGCCCAGGTGGCATCCTTACTAGGTGCCCGAACCACCTCAACTTGCTCCTTTCGACGCGAAGGAGGAGCGGTTCAACTCCGAGTCCCTCCCGGATTCCAAATTCCAAGCCAGGTTATATTATTAGATTATTCAGTTTTTATCAGAAACAAATGCTTGTAAAAACATTTAAATGATGTAGTTTGTCAATGTTAAACATATTTTGGATTTCTTGCATACTACTGGGTAGATAAGTAGTTTAGAACTGCAATATATCAAACTGTATGGGCATATTATTATTTGTATACATATAACTTGGTGTCATAAAACAGTATAAGAGTAGAAGGGTACATTATTTCCCTGTGTGTAAAAGTATTACTAATGGGAATACAAAAAAAAGGTACAAGTTAAGTACAGGTGTGTCGAAAAATACTTATTTACAGTACTCAGTACTTTGTTACTTTCCACAGCATTTTAAATGTATTACACTACATTTATAAAAGCAGAAAGCTTAATGCAGCGTGTTTATAATCAGAGATGTTCTGATTTTCAGCTCCAATCATGCCACAGGTTCCTGAAAAAACTACTGAAAGTTTATCTCTGGCGCCACCTAGTGGAACTTTCTGGACTAACTTCACACACTACATTTTACATTTAATATGTCATTGTAAACACTAAATGTAAATAACATCCCACTTTTATATTGTGTCAGCTGTAATGTAGTCAATAGTGTTTTATTTGTCAGATAGTTTACAGATTATTTCTCACGATCAACTTTTATACCTTAGATTAGATTAGATTCCTTTATTGTCACTACACAGAGTACAGCGAAAATACAAGCATTCCCGAAGCTGCAATCACACATAACAGACACTCTTTCAGTTTTGTTTTATCTGCTATTTTAAGATGTTTATATTGTATAATTGTTTGTTTTCCACAATTTTTTATCTCTAATTATGTGCAATACTGGTTTAACATGCTACTGCAACGAAAACATTTCCTAATTTGGGATTATAAAGTATATCTTAATTTATCTTATCTGTAACAACTGACCTGGGAGCAGCTGGCGATGGTGCTGGTGGGCAGCCCGATGGACGGGGCCCAGCCGACGTCTCTCACCCAATCACTGAGAGCCTCCAGCTTCTGGTCCTCCTTCCACTGACCGTCCTCCTCTCTGCAGAGAGCAAAGTACACACATCTTTTACTCAAGTAGAAGTACACATACTCGTGTTTAAAAATACTCTGGTAAAAGTAGAAGTACTGACTAAACTTCTTTACTCAAGTAAAAGTAAAGAGGCTTCGAAATGTACTTAAGTAAAAAGTATCCATAACTAGCAGCTGTTTTAAAGAGTACCTGACCTCCCTTTAAATTAATAGAACAATAATGTCATTGTTAGCTAATGAATGTTTCCATGCTGAACAACGGCAACATGACAACGTTTTCATTGGTCCCTCTTCTTTAGAGAAGACCAGGAAAAAAACTACATTTGAAGTTGGTCCTGGTTGAATTTTCACAATGGGAACAACGGCCTTGTGTTAAAATCAGGACATGTAGTAATAATTTGGTACTTCCACTCCATTTACTATTCATCGGATCATACTGACAGACAGAGATTCTGTATCAAACCGTGAAGACTTTGGTTAGCTCACGCAGCTCATCACCATCTGTATGTTTTCTTTCACAAAAAAGCGCACCTGTCCATGCCGTGTCTTTACAAGTGATACAAATAAATATGATGTGGGAACCGAAACACACATTCTGATATCAGCAGAATCTGGCTGGTCCTCGACTTGAATTTTGTGAAGCACCTTGGCTCCTTTATATAGAACATGTAGAGTTCAATATGGATAAAACATTTTTAAACTTGTATTAATTTAACCAAATGTCTTGTTAACAGTTGCAACAAACTGCTTGACTACATTAACCTAATACAATTATTCATGGAGTTTATAATGACACAGAAAGCACAAAATATAATTTCATGATTATTTTTTATTGATAACAAAAAGCATTGTTAGTAATAAAGCAGTGATATTCTGTAATATGCCATGCGTCTGTGAATATAGTTTACATGGATAGTTTGGTTACATTGAAGTGATATGAGGAACTTATCCTCGTCACTTTGGCTCAGAAACATATTGCTGTAGACCTGACAGTCTGCTAAATGTATTTTAGCCAATTAAAAATATATATTCTTTATTTAGAATCATTTAAGTGCTTTACCTTGAGGATAGTTGTCAGATACTTTATTTGTTTGTTTTTGCTGAATCCGAACTAACCGAAGTCACACAACAGAAAAACAAAGTAACCACACAACTTGTTTTTCCCACCAAATAGTTAAAATACTTTGATTAAAAATCCCAAAATGACGTCTTCACCTTCTACCCCATTTAACAAACATTTAGATTCTACGAATTTAGGTTAAAATATTTTTAATTTAACAAAATGCGTCCTACATTACTGAAAACTGTTCTGCTGCTGAACTTGAAGCTGCATCAAAAACATCAAGAAGCAATACAAGCTCTATTCTGTTCATACACTTAACCCTTGTGTTGTGTTCGAAAGCTGTTCCCGTTCATGGTGTTCGCGGGTCAATCATCCAATATTGTTTTAACTACATCATAACTAACGTATTATGCATTCATAACCATACGATTGTATTTTATGTCCCGAACACAACATAAGGGTTAAACAGCGCTCATCACTAAAAGCTAATAACTAAACTACTTTAAGAGGATAACATATTGAAGATTGGTTCCTCTTCTCCTTTCCCCTTTGTGGCTGCCGGCCCGGCCTTCTTCTTCTGGGCTGCTGTAAGTCATCAGTTCAAAAGGAATGTAATTATATTGTTAATGTGAGATTCATGATGCAGCAAGAGCCATAAAAAACACAACTAAATACAATCCAATGTCTAATATGTGTCACTGATGTTGATGAAACAAGAGACATCTTTACCCTGAGGTCTTCCTCCAGTCGAAGGTCTCACTGGATTCCATTTTCACAGAGCTTTCTTCTTCAGCTCCAGCTTCCCCATGTTCTCCACCATCAGCTCCACCTCCAGCTCCACCTCCAGCTCCACCTCCCGGCTTCACCTCCAGCTCCACCTCCAGCTCCACCTCCAGCTCCACCTCCTGCTCCACCTCCTGCTCCACCTCCTGCTCCAGCTCCACCTCCGGCTTCACCTCCAGCTCCACCTCCACAGGGTAGTGATCACTGACCCTCTGAGTCTGGGACAGAAAATATCATTTAATAGTGTCAATAATTCACCTCATGCTTTGCCTGCTCTGGGGGTGTTTCCACATTGCCTTATTTTGTGTTTGTTCTTCCGGTTAGAGCATGTGCGCTATTACTTGGAAAAGGGTTGCGAGCTTCATCAACATTTGTTTAACAAAGAAACAGTGTTTAAAGCTTTTGAATGGCTGTTATTAAGTTGGAACACTTTTTCGGGTAAGAAACTAACCATTTAGATAACCGTTATGTGATTAGTTTATCCAAAAAACGGATATTTGGGAATTTAAAAGATGTTTCCAGCTGTGAGCAGCTGCTGGCTATTTGACGGCAGTCGGTCAGCTTAATAAAAGTCAACAGTGTTTTTCAAATGACTCTCAATGCCAGAACTGTAGACACAAGTTCGCACTGCAAGTCTAACCGTAGGATATAAAATAATAGTAAATAAAGTTATGCGAGCCACCAATGTGTCAATAGGTAGATAGGTAGCTAACATTAGCTAGCTATCTTGTTAGATATATAGCTAAAATAAGCTAGCAGGCTAAGTGAGATAGAGAGCAAATGTTTCCTAGGTTAGGTTGATAGCTAACAGTCCTACCTAATCTTTTTCCACCCTTCTGGCAGTTTTTATAAAACTATCCTCATGTGCTTTAGTATTCTTTCCAACCAGCTGGTGGGCTTCAGTAGTGTAGCTGTTAATAATCCCAAATAAAGTGTATTGTTTATGATGCTGCTAGTGCTCAACCGGAAAAATGTAAATATATGCATTTAAACCGGTAATGGGTTGGGCTGTGTCACTTCAGCAGGTTTCAGTGTTACAGTAGGGGAGACTGGGGGGGTCTCATCTCATCGTACCAACGATACCCCTAAACATGAGTCTCACTTGTTCTTGTGTCAAGTTCAACTCTTCCTTGAAGTTGTAGGCTTTGGCTGAGTCGGGGACGATGGCCTCCAGCATCCTCTCTCCGTAAACCACGATCCTGTTGTTTGGAAATGCAGCACAATTCTTTTTTTTTAACAAACACAAAAAATGCTTGGATTAAACTGTAACAATGAAATGTGTATTACCTGTCGTAGGCGTGCTTGTTATTGTTACTAGTCATGGTGTTCACATCATCGTCTATCAGCCAATGATAAGGAGCGGAGGAGATACTGAGCGTTTCCTTCTTCTCGTTGGAGAGATACGGTCTATCGGCATTAAAGTCTCCCAAAATCATAATGTTCTGCAGAAGGAAGAACAACACAACCAAATTCAGAATAAAAAACACATTATGTTAATTTGTTTTACTTTATTGATATGGTATTGGTATTCAAAGCTTAAACAAGTTTGCTTACATGAGAAATACAATTAAACAAAACTATCTAATCTCTCAAAAACCCATCACTTAAAGTGCCAGTGAAGTGCATTTTTTTGCGCCAAAATGAAATGGCAGTTTAATTTCTTACATATCATTGTACCTGTTCATGGCTAAAATAATTTTTTAGGAAGTGCGAGGGACGAGATAAACATCGCAAATGTTTCATCCCGTGAACGGCCGTCTGAGCCTACCGCTGCTGCAGACGATAGCGGCTGTGACGTCACAAGATGGGCCCAGTTGTGATTGTAAACATGGCGGAGCCTTCGGAAAGTGATACTGGTAATGTCCCGTACGTCCTCCTTGTTGACTTTATTCCTTCCCAGTCTCAGGACATTGAAGGCAGCGATCTTCATTTTGACTAAAAATATAAATCAAATGAATTTCATAGATTTAAACCGATACACCCAACAGATTTTAATTGCTGTTTTGGGCAGTCGATAGGATCTTTGACCCGCCAAGACACAACTTACATTTAACTAAAACGTTCTTTTCTTTGTGCTCGACAAAAGTGAAATAGTGAGAATATCTCCAGGCGGAGAAACTCGACTTGAGCTCTGCCGCCGCCATGATAGTCTTGTTAGTAGACACAAACACAGTGGCCTTTATTTTTCATAAACAATCTACGAATCTACGAAACAATAACACCAGCCACTCACCTTCATCTTTTGGGAACAGAAACATCGCCACTTCGGCAGAATTGACATTACCACAGCCAGCGGCAATGCATCGCTTCCCGTGTGTTTTTCCTCCCTTTTTCTTCACTGTCGCCTCCATTGTCAGGTTTCCTCGATTGGCAATCACTTCCAGTCGACTGCGAAACACTTTCCAATAAAATACTCGTTCAAAAACGTTGGTAAATTCGACTTTGAAACAGAGACAAAATGAACGGTGGTGAATGTAAACACTTCGGCTGAGCCCATCTTCTGACGTCACGCAGTAGATCGCAAGCCACGCCCACGAAGGCGGAGGTCGACTGCGGATTTCCCAGCGGAAAATTCCAACTCGTCAAATTCGTTGCTATTCCAACATCTTTGATATGGGTTCCAATGGACAATTTTGGTCATTACTATACGTATTAGCATAACAGATCATGCACCGGCGCACACTTCACTGGGTCTTTAATATCGTGATAAACACAAAATGGTTCATGTTAAATGTAAAGATTTTCACACATTGTTTTTCTCTCAAACCCATCAATAATATTTTAAACACTTACATCATTCTGCCATCTTTCCCTCACATCTTCAACCACGTCATGCAGAGCGTCAGCTCCGCTTCTGTGTCCGTTGGTTTGGTGTGGACCGGGATCAAACCAGCTTCTGCACAACTGGAGGAAAACACACACACACACACACACACACACACACACACACACACACACACACACACACACACGTTATCGCAACCTAAGTCTAATTTAATAAAAAGTATTTATCTTTAAACATTCCATTTATGTCTTTCCTAAAGTTAGGACCTCACAATATAGAAAGGTCCTCACAACTTAGGTTGCCTTCACACCTAATAGTCCGCTTCTCTGATAAAGTCAAAGTCAACTTTATTGTCAATCTTCCAGTTTGTGTGTTCAGACAGAGAGATCGAAATACCGTTTATCAATACACAATCAATGACACATTTTGACATGTGCACATTAAGACCTAAATAAAAACACAACAATCAATATATACAAAATAACAGTCACTTCAATATTTTGAGAATGTGCATTAGAACGGGTTATAAACTTTAAACACAAGTCATGTGCACGGAAATGCTGTTCAGCAATTGGTCAGACATTAAGGGGGTAAAAACGCAAACCCGGCATTTCTACCGGAGCCTCCATGGAGCATCGGCAGGTTATTTTCATGCTGCTGTTAATCTGGAGAGCATCAGACTCTAGTGGACAGCACATACGATTATATAATCAAACAACGTGCGATAAAAAAACATTATAACACTGAGAGACGTCCTGCAGTCAGGAGGAGGTTTCACCGACGACAGGTGGCTCTGACTTTTATCTATAGTTGACGGAGCATTTTTACTTTACACACACTGTTCAACACTTTGTTCTGCTTTACTCTTTCGCTAAAGATGTTGAAGACATCCGCGTTCTTGTGACTCGTAAATACAAGGCCGTAACCATGGAGTCTACATTGGGGGGGACCACAAATTCAATCAAAATTTGAATACTAATTTCCTGCCATTCTAAAGGAAAATATATAAAAATTCACTAACACATGGGATACTTTAAAACCTGTTAAACCCCATGCCTCCGCCCGTGGGGGCAAAAAACAACAATATTCACGAAACTGTGTCTCAGGCATGGGCATAGGAAGCATCCTCAATGTGGGTGGGACAATTTGACGGGGGTGTGGGCAGGTGGTGGACCTAACCTCCTCTGGGGGGGTCCGGGGGCATGATCCCCCGGGAAGATTTTTTTTAAATGTTGACGTTAAAAGCATCAATCTGGTGCACTTTGAGAGCAAAATGAAGAGATCTATGGACACATCTCTCAACACCCATTTGAAACAGAACTGTAAACAGATTTAGTTTTTCTTTATGCATATTTTACAAATCACTCCCCTAGCTACTACTCCTGAAAAGTTCGGTTTTTACATCAGTAACAAGTTATTCACACAAAGAAGCTAAACCGGAGGGTTCATTAACATTACCATTACGAAATAAAATAATATAGATTAGTTTAGGGCTAACTGGAAAAAGATACCAGAACTGATGGAGGGCAAATTAAAACATGTCTGACCTGCTTGGAGCATCAACGCTAACTGAAGCTGGACTTGGACGTGCGACAGCGAAATACACCCCCCGGGTACAAAATAAAGGTATGCATAAACAAACAAAGGCGGAACCAATTTACATGTGAAAAAAATATATAATTTTGGTGAAGTTCATAATAACAGAAAATAAAGATTTTCAAGTATACAAATAGCCAAAATAAAAAAGTCATAGAATAGCGGTTTAATTTAATTTATATCAGTTAGGCTATATATTGAGGGGACATTTAGAGCGTATCTGAATATTGGGGGGGATGTGTCCCCCCCAATGTATATGGAGAATTAGGCCCTGCGTAAATACCACGCTTCCTGTGTTTTGGAGCGGACTGCGTTCACACCAGAGATGAACCGCTCCAGAGTTCACTACCAAGCGGTCCGAGACCACCTCTTTTAGGTTGTTTTGTTCACATCAGAGGTCTCAGACTGCGTTCACACCGACCCAAACGAACCGCACCAAGCGCTGAAACACATTATGGCGTGTTCTCTATTTTGGTACAGACCTCCAATGGACTGTTTGAATGTTAAAGCACTTCTTTCGTTAAAATAGGGGTTAAAGGTTAGGCAAAAATGTTTTGTTTATGTAGGTCCTCACAGTTGTGTTTATGTGTCTGTGCATATGTCTTGCACGACTATCATTGTGAGGACCACTTGGAGTTTTAGGTCGCATTCAAACCAGCCTTATTTAGTCCGGTGGAATCGAACCCTGGTGTCCTCATAATCCATAAAGGACACAAAACCCAAATTGATCCTCACAATGATAGTCTAAAAAACTAAAACACACACACACACACACACACACACACACACTCACAAAAAATACCTGTGTTTGGACATTTGAGAAGGACAGCGAAAGGCTTTCTGGTGATCACAGCATTTCCTCTGTACTGGTAGGCCTCTAATATCTCCACTTCTTCCTCTCTAAAACACAAAGCCACAAACATGTTCTGTATTATAAAGCTTATAAACACACATGTTATGTTTTGTTTGTTTATTCATGTATTTGTATTAGTTAGTGAGATAGCTTATAAACCACTGGAAGTTTTTCAGTAAAGCCTTGTAGGAAATGCTTGTAGAGTTTGGCCCAACAGCACAATGTGATGATTTGTAAAGCCTATGATGTTCTGGGTCTTAGCTACCGAACCATAGACAACTAATAAATTATAGGACTTAAAAGATTGAAGTCAAGCGTCTCAAAGAAGAGTAATGTAATGTGTCACAGATTACTGGTTCAAAAACAAACATTACTGGTTTTTGTCTTTGATATTCCACACCGTTTTTCAATAATAAGTATGATTGAATGTGGCTGTTACCAATTTAAGACACATTTTAATTCCTGTGAGACATAACGTATAGCTCAATTGGTAGATGTGTACTGAGGCTTGGTCTGAATCCAGTTCAAAGACCATTTGCCGTGTGTCATCACTCCCCATTTCAAGTCTGTCTCTACAATAAAGGCACTGGTTGCCCAAAAAGGTATTTTAACCACACACAGGATCGTCTGTACTTGTGTTTCTGACCTGTAGAAGTAGACAAACTTCTCCTGTCTACCCTTCGGTCCCAGAGGTTCACTGCACAGCATGCCGTATGGATTCCTTCTGTTATCTCTGCCAGAAAACAGAAACAACTGGAACTGAATATCTCTCACAATCATCAACCATTTGTTTGTATCATTTTAGATGCCCCATAAGATTTAATTACTGACACTTGTTTTTAGGCAAAAGTGAAAAGAGGTGCTGCAGCACAGACAGTGTGAGAAAAATACAGAGCTTCTGAACATTAAAGCATGGAGACATGTCACAAGACACTAAAAACACATTTTGAACCTGAATGCAGAATATGGCCCCTTTAAATGAATGTGCATGCTTCTATGTGTGGAGAACTCACCCATAGTCATTAAGGTGTTGGGAGCAGTTCCATGGCCACCACCTGTCCTCACCTCCAGCAGCAGCACCACGCTGTACTCAGACATGATCTGCAAAACACAACCAAAGAGAAAAGAAAGCATTGAACTAAAAGCACTTTTTACATTTTATAAATGTTTTCAATGCATAAAAAACTGCTCCTTTCCTTTAATTTTCTCGTCATGTACAAAAACATTAACTGAAATATTACACTGAACAAACTTGTGTGGTTCATCAGGGTGAGTTACCTCAATGATAATGTCCCGTACGTCCTCCTTGTTGACTTTATTCCATCCCAGTCTCAGGACATTGAAGGCAGCGATCTTCATTTTGACTAAAAATATAAATCAAATGAATTTCATAGATTTAAACCGATACACCCAACATATTATCAAGGCCAGTGGTGGACAGTAACAGAGAACATTTACTAAAGTGCTGTACTCAATTACAAGGTACTTAACAAGAGTATACTGTATGTCCATTTAAAGAAACTCTATTATTTTACTCTTCATCCAATACCTGACACATTTACTTACATTTTCTCTATTGGGTTTCCATTTATGGGAGAAATAATGTCTGTCGTTAACAAATGTTTATGATACTTACATGTTGGGTTCAGCAGGATAATCTGCACATATTAAAACCACTTTAAGATTTTTGAAGCGTAAATGCAATTGCCAGAAGTAAAAAAGATATCAAAGTCAACTTTATTGTCAATCTTTCAGTTTGTGTGTACACTTGCATTGAACCACTACGGTATCCTGTTGAAGGAACGGTGATAATATTATACACAAGGGAAAACAAGGTGAATTGAACCATCCCAACGAAAACGGCCAAGACACACATTGAGCCCAGAAAACGAATGTTATTAAGGGCTGTAAATATAAGAAACTTATGTCTAAAATGGACAACATTGTTAGGAGATGTAACCTCTTGAGGCCTGGGCCCTAACCCTCGAAAATGACATGCCCAGAAGGAATGAGTATATCTTCACAACTAAAAGGGGTATATGAATAACCTTTTTTATCAAAGCAATGCTACACCTGTGAGTTGGCTGTAGAAGTGTCAGAATCAATTTAGATGTTGCTGTGTCAGAGTAAATTCAGGGTTAGGATTCACCCCTAACCCTAACCCTGACCCCGGGGGCAATATGGCTCAAGAGGTTAAACTATGCAGCGATTCTGTACTGGGGTCACCTCAGCCGTCTCTCGCGTTAGTTTTTTCAAATCTGCAGCTCGTCATCCCCTGCTATATTTGATGAGCGATACAAATATTTGTTACCATAAGTTCTTAATAAAACTGTCACTGTTAGACTCAGTACTAGTTTGACTGCTACCAGAAATAAAATGAAGTACTTTTACTGTGTACTTTGTGAGTAATCCTCTGTTAAAGTCCCCTCCATAGTACATAATGCATGTTTTCCTGCTATCTTTGATGAGTGATAAAATACAATTTTACGATTAGTTGTTATGAAATTGATACTGCTGGACTCAGTTGTAGTACGCCTACTAGTACAAACAATACAATGAAGTACTTTTAGTGTGTTAGAAATCGTATGTCAATGTCCCCTCCTGAGTACAAGAATGTATGTTTTTCTGCTACAGTATGTTTAATAATATTAAAAGACCTTTCTTCCTGAGACTGATATTGTTGGACAGAGTACTTTAAGAGGATATGGTAGACATGATATCAGCACTACTTCCAGTCAGTACTCCGGCAGCAGCATTTTACCCCTTGGAAAGTCTTTAGAGTCTGGCCTGGATAGCTGGTCTATCCTTCAGCACAGTGACACACTCTGTCACTCTTGTTGGCCTCTTATGAAGCTGCTGTCATTTAAAATATGATTATTTCTCTGCTTCTAGTTCATTCCTCGCAGATTCTTCCATCAGTCCCAGTCATTGCATGTCAGTCAATGGGGCTTCAAAAAATGTGTCCAAATCAACTAAATGTATTTTTTGTGAATGAAGGCCAGAGCTAAATTATAAATTGTGTCATGTTTTTGGATTTATGTTTTCATTTTCCACATTTTATTTTGAAATGTTTTCCTCCTTGTGTCATGTCTGATCCTACTTCCTGTGTTTGCCTTCCTGTCTTTAGTTTCCCTGGGCTGCGTCTCACTTCGGTTATTTCTCATTTCCTCGCTCCTCGGGCTCGGTATCACCGGAAGTTGATTTGTCTGCCCCATCTTGAGTACCGTCCCAGTGGCCTTATTTGTGCCGGAGGACCGAGGATCGAGGAGCGATAACGGAGGAGCGATCATCGAGGAACTACCAGACCATCCTCCGGTGAAATCCTCAGACACTCGCCCCACCCCCTTACTGTTTATCGCTCAGTGATTGGACGATGCAGCGCATGCACTGATCTGTTGATTCTTGACGTGAGAGCAGTTTCCCAGCGGAATGAAGAAAATACATGAAACTCACGGGAGTCACTCCTCAGTTTATACTGTGTTTTGTTTCAATTAATGTATCATTTAGTTGCAAATATGTGATATATCTGAACAACAAAGTGGTCAAAAATCATTTTAGTCATTTATTGGAAACATTTTCATGATCGCTTTTTTCGTTTTACATTTTCATTTATTGTCATTTCTATTCAGTCAGTCATTAAGTACTATTTCAAATGTTAATGTGCTACATTTCCACACAAACAAACAAAGTGTGCAGTCCAATGAATGTTAATCTAACTGGGTTTTGATAGATAAAATGTTTCTTCTCTCAATTATTACAATTTATTTCTATTGTGCACTCTAATCAATATTATTCCAACTATTGTTCGTTTATAGAATTTAAGAATGGCGTTTATCTTTTTTGAGAATGAGTTCTTATTTAATTTAATATATTTGGGTCTACAACTGATGATACAAATGTTTCTGTCGGTAAATGTGTGGCGGGGGTGTTTGTGAAAATAACGGGGACAGAGCTGGCTGCAGTCAGACGATCAGCTGTGCGGAGTCATCACAAACGGACGTCGCTTCACGTGACGCTCCGGAGGAAACGACGTCCCATTGCTCTTAAAACTAATTTCCCTGCTTCTCGTGGTTTCCTTGCGTCTCTCCATGCTTCCCTGGTGGGAGGGACTAAACGCAGGGAAACGACGCAAGTGAGGGACGCAAGGATTTCATTTAACCGAAGTGAGATGCAGCCCAGGTGTGTCTGATTGTCTGATTGTGTTCACCTGTTGCCCTTGTGTTTCTGCCTCCCTTGCCCAGCTGTGTCTTGTCCTGTGAATACCCTTCTGTGTATTTGGTCTTGTCTTCCCCTGTGCTCCATGTCTGTTCGTCGTCTCTCCTCGTCTATGTTACCTGCCGGTTTTCTTTGTCCTGATCCTTCCTCGTGCTCCCTGGTTTTGGTAATGTTAAAGGGCCCATGTCATGCTTTTCCGGTTATTCCCCGTCCCCTTGTGTGTTATGAAGGTTTGTATGCATGTAAACGGTCTGCAGAGTCACAAACCCTAAAAGTACACCCTGTAGCGATTAAAACTCTAACACAGAAAATACATATATGCTGCCCCAGAACGCCTCGTTGGAGATTTCTCTTTTTCCATTGTTTGCTTCCTGGGTTCTGTGACGTGTGAACACCCAAATCAACAACAAATGACCGGATTGGCCCAAATGGACCAATCCGCGGAGCACCTCACACACCAGAATCCGTTGGCTAACTAACAGGGAGTCCCATTGACTTGCATAGAGCTCCCTGAACGCTGGTAATAGACGAGATGCTCTCCGCAGACCCATTCTCACAGCGTTATAAACCTTTTTCTTCTCAATATCAAGCCATACTTATTGTTTTCACTTTGGCTGTGAGTGTTTGTGTGCTCAGGATGAGTTTCGCTTGTTCTCTCTGTATCGCCGACCCGGAAACTTGTCCACTCCTCGCAGCAGCTCGCAGCAGCGGCGAGCAGCAACGAGCCTTGGAACGAGCCTCGCAACGTCCCGACCAATCAGAGCACAGGGAGGGGGTGCAGGAGCTCCAAGAAGCCGTTTAGGACAGAGAGTGAATACACATACTATACAGAGATGCTGTATGAGAAACCAATGTGAGTTTGGAAAATTGCACCATTTAAATCTATTCTAGTAGACCTCAACACTGGAAATATGATCAGTAGAAATGGCCATGACATGGGACCTTTAAGTTGTTCCTTGTTTTCTTTTGTCATCTGCTTTTTTTAATAAAGCTTGCCTTCTGTTACCTGACCTTTTTTAGTCCTCTTACTGCATTTGGGTCCTATTTCCCCCCCTGACAGATTGTTTGATTGTGTAATTACAAGGTGAGAGAAAATAAATCCATACCTCCTATTAAACTTATTTTATTTTCTTATGTTATACTTATACTTACTTATATTACAACATTTGCATTTTGAACTATATGCTGGATATCTTTACCAGCCTCAAGGAAATACAATAAAATAAATGGATTCATAATTTTTAAAAAACGGAACATTAGATAAAAATGAATAATGTTGTGTGCAAACATTTAAAATTTAAATATTACATATAAAAAAAGTTTACTTTGGAAATGATTTCTCACAAAAACCTTTCTAAATTATAGTAAATTATTTTAAAATGTTTAGTAATATTTTTCTGCCTAAATAAGTTACACAGACTTTCCGTAAATAGAAATTAAATAAGTCCCCCGACTTTCTGACAAATAATCTTCCCAAACCCATGACACGTAATCCACCAGAGAAGAAGAAACACATTTGTACTTGAAAGGCAGTAAACTAATAAAGGGTAAAACGTTTGGCACACGAACACACACAAAAATAAAGAATAAAATAACATGTAAAAAAAATACTTTTTAATTCAGGTAAATTAAAAAATTAAAAAATTAATGTAAATATAAGACTATGTTTTAATTATTGCGGCCGGTTTCCCTCTAAATTGTAATGTATCACACAATGGAAAATGACACAGAGAATTAAGTTTGAACATGACAGAAACTATTTGACAATTTCTTTTTTTATACCTTGAACGTTTTTTTTATTTTTGCTACTCTAATAATTACTGTTTGTTTTGTTTCTAACATGTTCAATACATTGACTAAAACAAAAGTCAGATAAACTCCATAGCTGATAAATTAACACTTAATTGTTTACACTAAGAAGAATAAAACTTATAAGAAACAATAAAAAAAACTCACCCTTCTGTTGAGTAAAATCTAAATAATGACCCAGCAGCAGAGGTCGTTCTGTTTCAGGGGACAGGAGTGATGTGAGAGGTTCTGCAGAAACACCAGGAATAAAATAAACCCATAGGGGAGTGTCTCTGACAGCCAAAAAAAATCCACCTTCAAGTTCATACTGACACAGGTGTGTAGCAAACCCCCAGGAAAACCCTCCAGGTGCTCTGGATTCTGAGGAAAATATTCGTAGTGGCCAAATGGCGGTACTACAATGTCCGTATCAGTCCGTGACGTCACTGGGCCCAGAAAGACTTTTCCCCATTAGGCGCTTTCACACCGGAGTACTTTTCCCAGGAATCGTTCCCGGAACTTTTCCCCGGAACTTTTATTTCCTGGAACTATCTAGTAAATCGCGTTCACACCGGAATAAGTCCCTGAGGGAGCCGCTGATGTCACTTCTTCTTCTTCTGCTTTGGGTTTACTGGCAGGCCGCAATCAACTTCACGACGTATACTGTCACCCGAAGTCCCGGAAGTCTGCTGGGAGTCCCAGCAGCTTCTACTGAAGCCTTCCGAGTAAATCGCCAGAAGCGCAGACACCTCCTCATCACTCCACCGCTCCCATGTTTTCTTTTGTGTTGCCATAAGTTAGTCTCCGTTGGTGCACTGGGCTAATGCTAATGCTAATAATGCTGATGCGAGCAAATAAAATGGCGGATTCACAAAAACTTTTCGGAGTTTTACGGTGCATGGTTTGCAATTCGCTCAGCCAATCAGAAATTGGAACCTTTTTCTCCCCAGGAAAGTACCACCTCTCTAGCAGGGCTAAAAAGGGTGAAAAGGTTCCCGAAAAAAAGTTCTAGTTCAGATCTTTTTGGTGTGAACGCAAAATCCCAGGAACTATCGGAACTATTCCTGGGAAAAGTACTCCGGTGTGAAAGCGCCTATTAGGTCCTTAAAGTTGTAAAATGCGCTAAAAGCTGAATCCAGATTTATTGTCTCTCTCCACATTACAAGTACTTCTGTGTGTGTGTGTGTGTGTGTGTGTGTGTGTGTGTGTGTGTGTGTGTGTGTGTGTGTGTGTAGAGATGGGTGAGTCCTGATTCATCCGGATCATTAACCCGGATCCTAGTAATGAGCTGGTCGTGACGAGTCTCCCCTCTCATTAACCCGAGTCCTTTGAGTCCTACACCTGGTGACGTACAAATTAAAACTATAAATTGTGTCACTCGCTACCCTCTTTATAACATGTAAAATCACATTACAACGTACCCCAGTCCATCTGCCTAGCCTTTAGCAAGTAGGATAGCTGCCAGAAGTTATCATTTGGCTCAGGGGAGTGGACGCGGATCAGTGAAACTTCCTGCAGACTCGTGCGGACTCAGAGCCGTAACCGTAGCAGATCCAGAGATCCAGAGATCCAGGCAGACTCATCATGGGAGAGTCAACAGCAGACTCAGATTCGCAAATCCTGACTCACCGAATCAAGGGAACTTCCTTCACTTCCTGCAGACTCGTGAGTCGTGGGGACTCAGAGCCGTAGCCGTATAGCAGATCCAGAGATCCAGACTCGTCATGCACGAGCATAGCCGCGGGAACTGGGAAGTCATTTTACTTAGGGGGTGCGGACAAAAGTGGGGAGAGATTTCAACAACAGTAACATGAAGTTTTTCAAATGTACACCATTCGCAGCCCCGCCTCCAGCACCCCTACTTCCCGCGGCTATTGTGCACGAGTCAACAGCAGACTCAGAGATTCGCAAATCCCGACTCACTGTGCAAAACATAGCAGACCCGTGCGGACTCAGAGCCGTAACCGTATAGCAGCAGATCCAGAGATCCAGCAGACTTGTCGTCATGCATTAGTCAACAGCAGACTCAGATTCGCCAAATCGCAAAATAACCCTTTTTTTTTGTGATCAACATTTTTTATTAAAGCAAAAGACACTGTGTAGCGGAGGTTAATGTGACGTCAGTTTAATATGCTCGTGAAATGCAACAACTTTTCGGTTTCACCGGTAGGATTTCTACGCTCTTGGTGATGCTGACTCATATGACTCACATGACTCGTATGATCCGGATCTCTTCAATGACTGACTCAGAAAACCCGAGTCCGTAAAAGGATCCGGATTTGCCATCTCTAGTGTGTGTGTGTGTCACGGGCCATTTTGTGTGAGTGGGCGTGCAAGCGTGAGAGAGGGGGGGGGGAGGAGTGTGTGGGAGAGAAACTCCCTCTGGAGGAATGCTATTTTATCTCTATTGCGTGATCTGCGTGTAGGGAGGGGCGGCCTGCCTACACGCACACATGCAGGTAAACCAGTTCAACAAGTCACACAATGCTGTCTGGCTAATGCTAACAGGCTATCATACTAAAAGGGATTCATCCAGGACACATTTAGAACTTAGTTATAGTGAATTATCAAAGACATTATATTTCTATTAGTGTTTTATTTCCATATGTGAACATATAAGAAGGGCGATGTCAATGACAGGTGCTCATGCTATTTTGACTACCACACTGACCCAGGTATGTAATATTGCAACAAAGACATAAGCTGCTCAAAATCAAATTTGATGAATGTATTCCACAATAACTGAATATGTACATGTTCTAGAGTCTAGACATTGTAATAATCCAAAAAAAAAATATTTGAGGCATTTCACTTACTTGAATCTGACAAATCCAGTCCAATCAAACAAAGAGATGTTGTTCTTTTGAAGATTCGGAAGTTGTATGAGTGTATGGCCAGAGGGCGGGACCTATAAACACATTTAATACCCAATAGCATTGTGAGGCTGAACAAAAGGACCTTTTGACCATGTCAATGTAGTTTTTAAAAAAAAAAAATGTGCTGACTTTTTAGGATAGCTTAAAGCAATGTTGTAAAATTACAACCGGGGGCCTAACAGGCTTAACTATGCGGTACTATTAAATCCATGTAAATTACACATCACAGCAATGAGGCCAGATAAATCAAACCAGGATACATCCTTTACCGTCAAACTGGGTCTAAACACAGCTGCCTGTGCGTTTGATAAATACTTTCAGATTTTATATTTATTATTTGTTACTTATCAGCTACAACATTTGTACCAGCGCTTTTCACAAGTAGACTCTTGCAGGCCAGAGTAGCTGGAGTGATTCTCCATCGGAAAACACTGTGGAGTACTTTTTGAATATTCATTTTTATATTTATGGAGAGCACGAAACCTCCTGATGAACAAGACAAACAGGAAGTCAACACAAAGAGGAATAAGGTATGGGCTCTGGGAGTGTTTGAAGACTAAAAATAGATGTTGATCATGTTCAGACAGGTTTTCATTTCAATCAGGAGAGACTTCATTTTTGTTTAAAGGGGACCTATTATGCTATATTTAAATAATATATAAGTTATATATATATATAAGGTATATTAATACGTTTTAATTTTCAAAATACGAAACAGATCATGCATTTTAGCCATGCCTCATTTTGCCTCACTCCAGCTCTGTCTTTGCAAGGTCTGATTCAGCTGACCACGCCCCCATGCGGAAGAGGGGGGTGTGACACGGCCCCTGCACGAGTGTCATGTTATCATGCTTGCTGTGATTACGAGTGGAGAGTCAACATGGCCCAACCTCTCATTCCCCTGATTGGTGGAGAGTTGACCAATCAGGCGGAGTGCACCTACATTACGTCAAAAAGGTGCAAATAAAAAATCCACCCTTATCAAATCCGTTGCAGCCCCGTTTTTAGAGATTTGGGTATGGAGGAAAAGAGAGAGGGTTGTGTTTTCTGACACTTTGTGAGTTCCCTGGAACACCGGGGACACATATGTATGTATAAAAGACATCACAAAGTGCATTTTGCATGATAGGTCCCCTTTAAAGAGCATTTATTGACACATGTCATATGATAAATGTTAAGTCTTTGGCGATTAGACCCCGATCCTGAAATCGTATATCTAAAGGGGGAAATGTAGCCGTGAGCATAGGGAACCCCCAAAAAAGGAGGAGAGATAAGGAGATCGGGCCACTTGACGAAGGATCTTAACTTACCAGGTGGCATTTCATTTCAAACCTTTATTTAACCAGGTGGTCCCATTGAGATCATCGATCTCTTTTCCGAGGGAGACCTGCAGCAAGTAGGTTACAACATAAAACGTAAAACAACAGAAAACAATAAGGACATCATATTTACAGGGCTACATTTATATACCTATCGACATTGACGAGTATAAACAGTATCAAATAGCATTGCACCTATCCGAGCTTTAAAAACATGCAGTGGAACCAAATTGCTCAGTTTCAATCTTTTTGAAGACTGTTCCAAGCAGGAGGTGCTGCGCACATAAAAGCTTCGTACCTAAGTCAGTCCTTGCCTTGGCACATGTAACAAGACCACATCATGAGGTCTCAGGCAACAGCTACCTGCAACTCTGTGTGATCAGAGAGCAGATGTAAGATGGGAGTTTAACCAACATGGCTTATAGAGGAACATGTACCATTACCGATGACTGAGCCTCTGTACAGTGAGTGAAGGCAAACCTGCCCAGGCATACAGGGTACAGTGATGAGTAAGTGCTTACAAATAGTAACAAATCTCAGTGCGCTGTGATAGGCGGCATCTAACTTGTTCAGGCAGGTGCATTCATATAAATCAGATCACCATAGTCCAGCACAGCGTGGATTCTGCTGAGACATGATTGAGAATTAGACGAGAATAGAGACAATGCGAACGAGTGAATAATACATTCATTGAAGTGGGGCAGAAAAGTAGTCGCATAGAGCTCGATACGGAGAAGCTGAGAGCTTGACCGGTGTCTGACGGTAATTATTTAGACAGTAGGCTACTAAAGCTCCGGCCCGCCGATCCTTACTCTCTCTCCTCCGGAGTATTAACTATCTTAATACTTGCGATTAGACCCCATGTGACTTGATGATTAAAAGAGAGGAGGAGATGGCTAGGAAATCATTAACCCCTCGAAATAGTAAATGTTGATCATATGATGATACGAGAAAATACATTAGTGAGGTGAGCCAGTTGTTTTACCAGAGTGGAACAAGCCTTGTAAATGAACGTAGGACCTTACCTACGTGATGACAAAGAAATCTGATGAAATAATTCATCGAGAGTTAGACAGAGACTTATGCAGTGAGTGGCAGAAAGTATATAAATAATATAGATAAGGAGCTTCAACTGCAGCCGTGTATGAAGGCTGCTGGTCATACGAGTCCTTTGAGTCATATGAGTCAGCATCGCCGAGAGCGTGGGATCCTACCGGTGAGACAGGAGCTCGTAGTCTCCAACTTCAAACATACATTAGAGCAACTAGTGAGGGCGGCAGTCCACTGTTTGTGTATTTGTAATTTTGAATTTGCCGCTTGATATTTGCATTTCACGAGCATCTTAACCAACGTTACATTAACCTCCGCTACACAAACATGATCTAACAACGTTTGTGACTTAATGCTTGTTTATTGCAGTATATGGCTTCTTAGACTTGACTGTGAAGTCGTCAAATGATCTGTGTACAGTATGCGTTATCACGACAGCTGACGCTCACCGAGTCTGAAACCATGACGAGACCAACCGACGAGTTTGCTGTTTCGCGCTGTGTGGAGCAATCCACTCATTCGGTCCGCTCGCCGAATCTGTGTCTGTGAGTTCCGCTGACTCACTCGTAGCTCAAGTCACTAGTCGGTATCAGTGATTCAGAGTCTGCTATGTTAGCACGGTGAAGGAAGTTACCTTGATTCAGTCAGGATTAGCGAATCTGAGTCTGCTGTCGACTCGTGTATGATGAGTCTGGATCTCTGGATCTGCTACGGTTACGGTTCTGAGTCTGCGGAAGTTCACTGATCTGCATCCCCTGAGTCAAATGATAACTTCTGCAGCTATCCTACTGCTAAAGCTAGGCAGACGGACTGGGGTACACTGTAATGTGATTTACACATACATATATTACGTATAGGGAGAGTAGCGAGTGACGCAATTATGGTTTTAATTTGTACATCACCAGGTGTAGGACTCAAGGACTCGGGTTAATGAGAGGGGAGACTCGTCACTCCCAGGTCATTACTAGGATCCGGGTTAATGATCCGGATGAATCAGGACTCACCCAACTCTACTGAACATTAGCTGAGGAAAAAGTTCCCTGACTTCTATAATGATCATGTTCTAAACTCTAAAAATAATCAATTTATAACAGCTTCTGTTCTCATACGGCGCCATCACAGGAGACCACAGGAGACCAGAGGAAACTTGAAACTACATAAGCGCACCTGTCCATGCCGTTTCTTTACAAGTAATACAAATAAATATGATGTGGGAACCGAAACAAACATTGTGATATCAGCAGAATCTGGCTGGTTCTTGACTTGAATTTTGTGAAGCAACCTTTGCTCCTTTATATAAAACATGTAGGAGTTCAATATGGATAAAACATTTTTAAACTTGTATTAATTCAACCAAATGTCTTGTTAACAGTTGCAACAAACTGCTTGACTACATTAACCTAATACAATTATTCATGGAGTTTATAATGACACAGAAAGCACAAAATATAATTTCATGATCATTTTTTATTGCAGAACACAAAAAGCATTGTTAGTAATAAAGCAGTGATATACTGTAATATGCCATGCGTCTGTGAATATAGTTTACATGGATAGTTTGGTTACATTGAAGTGATATGAGGAACTTATCCTCGTCACTTTGGCTCAGAAACATATTGCTGTAGACCTGACAGTCTGCTAAATGTATTTTAGCCAATTAAAAATATATATTCTATATTTAGAATCATTTAAGTGCTTTACCTTGAGGATAGTTGTCAGATACTTTATTTGTTTGTTTTTGCTGAATCCGAATTAACCGAAGTCACACAACAGAAAAACAAAGTAACCACACAACTTGTTTTCCCACCAAATAGTTAAAATACTTTGATTAAAAATCCCAAAATGACGTCTTCACCTTCTACCCCATTTAACAAACATTTAGATTCTATGAATTTAGGTTAAAATATTTTTCACTTAACAAAATGCGTCCTACATTACTGAAAACTGTTCTGCTGCTGAACTTGAAGCTGCATCAAAAACATCAAGAAGCAATACAAGCTCTATTCTGTTCATACACTCAACCCTTGTGTTGTGTTCGAAAGCTGTTCCCGTTCATGGTGTTCGCGGGTCAATCATCCAATATTGTTTTAATTACATCATAACTAACGTATTATGCATTCATAACCGAACAATCCTGTTGTATTTGTATTGTATGGCCCCAAAACACATTACTAACCCTAACTTGAAACGGGTCACGGGAGACCTGAACACAACATAAGGGTTAAACAGCGCTCATCACTAAAAGCTAATAACTAAACTACTTTAAGAGGATAACATATTGAAGATTGGTTCCTCTTCTCCTTTCCCCTTTGTGGCTGCCGGCCCGGCCTTCTTCTTCTGGGCTCCTGTAAGTCATCAGTTCAAAAGAAATGTAATTATATTGTTAATGTGAGATTCATGATGCAGCAAGAGCCATAAAAAACACAACTAAATACACTCCAATGTCTAATATGTGTCACTGATGTTGATGAAACAAGAGACATCTTTACCCTGAGGTCTTCCTCCAGTCGAGGGTTACACTGGATTCCTTTTTCTCTGAGCTTTCTTCTTCAGCCCCAGCTTCCTCATCCGCTCCATAAGCTCCACCTCGACAGGGTAGTGATCACTGACCCACAGAGTCTGGGACAGAAAATATCATTTAATAGTGTCAATAATTCACCTCATGCTTTGCCTGCTCTGGGGTGTTTCCACATTGCTTTATTTTGTGTTTGTTCTTCCGGTTAGAGCATGTGCGCTATTACTTGGAATAGGGTTGCGAGCTTCATCAACATTTGTTTAACAAAGAAACAGTGTTTAAAGCTTTTGAATGGCTGTTATTAAGTTGGAACACTTTTTCGGGTAAGAAACTAACCATTTAGATAACCGTTATGTGATTAGTTTATCCAAACAACGCATATTTGGGAATTTAAAAGATGTTTCCAGCTGTGAGCAGCTGCTGGCTATTTGACAGCGGTCGGTCAGCTTAATAAAAGTCAACAGTGTTTTTAAAATGACTCTCACTGCCAGAACTGTAGACACAAGTTCGCACTGCAAGTCTAACCGTAGGATATTAAATAATAGTCCTAAGTTATGCGAGCCACCAATGTGTCAATAGGTAGATAGATAGCTAACATTAGCTAGCTATCTTGTTAGATATATAGCTAACATAAACTAGCTAGCTAAGTGAGATAGAGAGCAAATGTTTCCTGGTTTGTAAAGTAGCTAGTAGTGAAAGTAGCTAATGTTCGTTGCCAGCTTGTTAGGTTGATAGCTAACAGTCCTAGCTAAACCACCCTTCTGGCAGTTTTTATAACACTATCCTCATGTGCTTTAGTATTCTTTCCAACCAGCCGATGGGCTTCAGTAGTGTAGCTGTTAATAATCCCAAATAAAATGTATTGTTTACGATGCTGCTAGTGCTCAACCGGAAACATTTACATCTATGCATTTAAACCGGTAATGGGTTGGGCTGTGTCACTTCAGCAGGTTTCAGTGTTACAGTAGGGGAGACTGGGGGGTAACATCTCATCGTACCAACGATACCCCTAAACATGAGTCTCACTTGTTCGTCTGTCAAGTTCAACTCTTCCTTGAAGTTGTAGGCGTTGGCTGAGTTGGGGACGATGGCCTCCAGCATCCTCTCTCCGTAAACCACGATCCTGTTGTTTGGAAATGCAGCACAATTCATTTTTTTTAACAAACACAAAAAATGCTTGGATTAAACTGTAACAATGAAATGTGTATTACCTGTCGTAGGTGTGTTTGTTGTTTCTAGTCATGGTGACGACATCATCGTCTATCAGCCAATGATAACGAGCCGAGGAGATACGGAGCGTTTCCTTCTTCTTCTTGGAGAGATACTTTCCAGCAGCATTAAAGTCTCCCAAAATCATAATGTTCTGCAGAAGAAACATAACCAAATTCAGAATGGAAAAACACATTATGTTCATTTGTTTTACTTTATTGATATGGTATTGGTATTCAAAGCTTAAACAAGTTTGCTTACATGAGAAACAAAATTAAACAAAACTATTTAATCTCTCAAAAACCCATCACTTAATATCGTGATAAACACAAAATGGTTAATGTTAAATGTAAAGATGTTCACACATTGTTTTTCTCTCAAACCCATCAATAATATTTTAAACACTTACATCATTCTGCCATCTTTCCCTCACATCTTCAACCACGTCATGCAGAGCGTTCAGCTCCGCCTCTGCGTTACTTGGTTTGGTGTGGACCGGGATCAACACCAGCTTCTGCACAACTGGAGGCAAACACACACACACACACACACACACACACACACATAATTCCCAGGCCGTTATCGCAACCTAAGTCTAATTTTAAAAAAATTATTTATCTTTAAACAGTCCATTTATGTCTTTCCTAAAGTTAGGACCTCACAATATAGAAAGGTCCTCACAACTTAGGTTGCCTTCACACCTAATAGTCCGCTTCTCTGATAAAGTCAAAGTCAACTTTATTGTCAATCTTTCAGTTTGAGAGATCGAAATACCGTTTTCCACAATCCCGAATACAAAAACAAATGTATATAAAAATATGTGTGCAAATATGTATATCCTAAATATACACAATCAATGACACATTTTTACATGTGCACACATTAAGACCTAAATAAAAACACAACAATCAATGGTAACACTTTATATTAAGGTACACAAATTAAGCATCTACTAGTTGTTAATTAACATGCATATTAGCAGTATATTGTCTCTTTATTAGTCATTATAAAAAACTTATTAATGCCTTATTCTACATGACCATATTCTAGTAATAAGTAATAAGCCATTAGTTGAGAGTTTTTCCTCAATAACCCTCTAATTAGTGCTTATTTATTGCAAGTAAGGAAGTTGTTGTACATGAGTTTTGGTCTTAATATGCTCTGCTCGATATGGGCCTAATAAGGCAGCAGTACCACAAGAATAGTAATTCTCCCATAATAACACTTAACAAATATGATCTATTCTTATGTAACAAGACATGAAACTATAATTGTTAATTGTGTCTAAATAACTAAAAATTAGATATTTATATCTAAGAATATGTTTTGGGCAACACAGTCTCACTCCCTGAACGTCCAGGAGCGACGCTTGGTCAGGGTCCTATGGCGTGCAGTTGTGACGCGCCGAGTCTCCTTCAGCTTCATAAACGGACGCAAAGAGCTTTCAACTGATTGCAATGTATTCCCATTGGCGGCGGTATTTGACGCTCAGGGAAGCACCGCATCGGTCCATGTCGGCGGCACTTAAAGGCAATGTGAGCGTCCATTCCCATTGGATAACGGAGGATTTTACACCCGGAAGTAAGTATTCTCTTTACTGTCGATTGATTTTACAGTGATATCTGCAGTACTCATCAACTCAGAAACACCAGATTATCCTTGTTAATTACACAGCATTGATTGGTTTAAATTGTGTACAATACTTTTGTATTTTTCCCCTTCGATTCGGAGAAACAAATATTTTTTCGGAGTTTAGGATGGCAGAAGACACTACACTACCCAGAATCCTCAGCTTTCGTTTGGGACTACAACATGTGCTTTGCTTCACAAACCCCGTGATTAGTCCTCAAGCTCTGTGATTGGATGTTGGAGTGGCAGTGCGCGAAGTTTACACGGAGCGTCAAACAGCACTTTGAAATGGAATGAATCCCATCGACGGCCCACTAACCAAAACAGGAATCGAACGTGTCCTACCCCCCCCCCCCCCCTTAGGTCACAGGCTCCTCCAACAGTGCAACACAATAAAACAGATACACAGAAAAAATAGTGCAAGTAAATACAAAATAAAAATAGTAAAATGAAATAGTGCAATAAGAGTCTATATACAAGTGATTGGAATATGATATATTTGACAAATAATTTCTAAGTAGCAGCCAGATGAATGTTATGGATGTTGTTTCAAAGTTCAGGTGTTTAATAGTCTTATGGCCTGTGGGATGAAGCTGTCCCTGAGTCTGGTGGTTTTATACACAACTACGGTGTAGTTATGCAATGATGACAAACTTGGGTCATAGGTTCCTCAACAAGACATCTATCAATATGTGTGTACCTCCACCATTAAACTGTCATATTCTGCACATTTCTTATTCTATCTACATACATCTTATAAGAGTATAATAAATATGTATAATATCGGTTAAAATGCTTTCAACATAGTTAACATTGCAGGAATGTTGATTGTCAAGTCCCAAAACAAACCATGCAATATATTAAACGTTAAGTACTTTGTCAGGCTTAATATTTATCAGATACCCCCAAAGCTTTTTGCTTACATGTATTTAAAAGAAGACCTTAACCTAAAGTATTATTTAATGTTTAAATAAAGCCTAATTAGTTTGTCTGTTTTGCACATCCTCCTATTAATATCTTTGTACATCCGGCACTAAACTGTTTTATTCTAGATATCATTTACAGTATCTTCTTGATATTTTCTATTCTATATTTCTAAAATTGACCTTCTACTTTCCTCCTATTTTGTATGTACTCTTAATATTTAAATGTTTTCATAAAATATAACACATTCAAAAGTGCTTTACAAAAATGAAAGACATTAAGAAAAAGGCATTTTAAACAGTCATTAAAAAGCAACACAATCTACCTGCATTGCGATTACTCTAAACGTGTAATAACGTGCTTTAACCAGTAGGTGGTTTGGGTTAAAAAGCTGTCAAGTTTACAGTGTTAACAAAATAAAATATACTGCTGTTTCCGGTTTAGTTTACGACGGATATATTTTGTTATTGTTTTGATATTTGTAACACAAAAGCGATGGAAAAACCCACAGCAACACAGAAAAGATGGTCTTAACATGACCCAGCGGTCTATAGTTAATAAAAAACAATTATATCAAAACAAAATATTACTACTAAATTAAAACAGAACGGTAAAAGAATAGTTTCCGGTCTATTCTGAGGCCCGGTCTCTGTAGATAAATAAAGAACTACGACAGATGTGTAATATTTAATGCAGCCGAACCATTTATTACAATGCATTCATGTGATGACTTTCAAAGAGTAAAGCAAGCACTGCTGAATAAAGTATGATTTTATCTTTTACGAAACGTTTTTTTTCATATGGAATGCAGTTGGAGGTCAACCAATCACAGAGCTTGAGGACTAATCACGGGGTTTGTGAAGCAAAGCACATGTTGTAGTCCCAAACGAAAGCTGAGGATTCTGGGTAGTGTAGTGTCTTCTGCCATCCTAAACTCCGAAAAAATATTTGTTTCTCCGAATCGAAGGGGAAAAATACAAAAGCATTGTACACAATTTAAACCAATCAATGTTGTGTAATTAACAAGGATAATCTGGTGTTTCTGAGTTGATGAGTAGTGCAGATATCACTGTCAAATCAATCGACAGTAAAGAGAATACTTACTTCCGGGTGTAAAATCCTCCGTTATCCAATGGGAATGGACGCTCACATTGCCTTTAAGTGCCGCCGACATGGACCGATGCGGTGCTTCCCTGAGCGTCAAATACCGCCGCCGATGGGAATACATTGCAATCAGTTGAAAGCTCTTTGCGTCCGTTTATGAAGCTGAAGGAGACTCGGCGCGCCACAGGACCCTGACCAAGCGTCGCTCCTGGACGTTCAGGGAGTGAAACTGTGTTGGTTTTGGGGTATTGACAGCAAGGGCGCCGGAAGCAGGGGGGCCAGGGGGCCATTGGCCCCCCCACTTTACAGCCCTGCCCCACATTTTCGCAGCAGCGGATGCCGCGTAACACTGTACATATCCCGTTTCAATAATTCCCCTCTACTCTAAAGTCGCATCTAAAAAGAACGCGATCTGATCTAGCTGTGTATATTTTGTTATTTTGTATTGTTATATTCAATCTCATTAGCTACAGGCATTTTTGAAGCTTGTAAAGGGAAGATGACAGCTCTCACTCGCCGCTCTGCTCTTCCACAGCGCAGCTCCCCCTCCCTCCGCTGAAATTATGAACATAACAACAGCCGGTGTTTCTCGTGAGTGTTTTCCCCGGGAAACAAACACAATATACACACAAACGCAAAAATACACATACACACACACACACACACACACACACACACACACGCACACTCGCGAGCTTCCCCCAGACCAGTAATCCAAACGAAAATATTTTCCCTCCGTTACTACTTTGATAATTTGCTCCGCTAATAATCAATCAGATCGATGGATTCCAGAGAAGAGGAAACTTTAAAGGCCTTTTTCTCCAAATGATGACTCGGTGACAGTCATTATATAATGTGACATATTTGGCTTAATATTTGGAGTACAAAAACAATCCTGATATCATTAGAACGCTAGGAATCTCCTCTTTCCAAAAGTGTATACAACTCAAAATGTGTCTTCGGGTCAATGCAACTGATTTCGATGGAGCAGGTCACCTTGCATTAGGTAAAGCAGGCAGACATAACAGGAAGAATATGTTCATTTTAATCCAATCAAATAGGACATTGTCACACCATTCAAACAGGCTGGTTCCGACTGCATGGAGGTTTGTTGTCGGGACATTGAGACGGGCAAATAAAAGCTTATTTGGGCAAAGAGAAAGGTACTTCAATGCAGAATGGTACAAAAACAGAGAGTGGTTAATTCTTTGCAAAACCACTAAACGAGCCTTCTGTGAAATATGCAGATTTGCTGCTGTCAAACGGCTTGTAACTTTCTCCAAATGTGGAGATGACAGCTTTGTAAATACCGGAGTTAATAACTGGAACTTTTCACAGAGTGTGTTAAAAAAAAAGTGCGCTTACTTCAGTCAAACACCAGTAAACATTCAGCTTGTCAAACAAGAGCGTATTGAGCAGGAAAAAAGGAGAGATGGAATGATGGAGCAACTGCGCTGTCATATGTGTGGGCTGGACCTGTATAGTTTAATTTACAGGTAAGGATTGAGCAGAGGGTAGAGTGGTCCATTCTTGTTCTGTTTTCTGTGACCATCTTCCTCCTGAACACCCTCTCAGACTCAGACTAAGATAGTTGCGCGCGCTACTAAAGAGACGCGTTACCATGGAAACCAAACAATGGTGTAGCTGTATTGAAGTCCGAATGGAAACAGTAACATTTGGAGCTTTATGTTAGAATGAAACAGGTCGTGACTCACAAATCAGATTTAGTCAGAAATCGGGAGAAATGCGGGAGAAATATGACCCCGGGAGGAAAACGGGAGTCTCCCGCTAAAATCGGGAGGGTTGGCAATTATGTCACATACACACGCACTTTTTGCACCCCCCACTTCTGAAATGAATCCGGCGCCGCTGCCTGCTGTTACTTCACATAAACAAATATATATATGTAAAGTAACGTGTTGAATAGAAGCTCATTTACATGCGAACAATAGCTGTCCTGTGTTGACGTCATGTGATGAGGAACTCTCTATCATGTGATGAGGAACTCTGTCATGTGATGATGAACTCTCTGTCATGTGATGAGGAACTCTCTGCCGCCGCTAACTTAACGTTCAGCAAACTGTCCGCAGCATACAGTCCAGAGAGAGGACTAGACACTAATAAATACATCTATTCTTCTGGCTAAAATACATATTTTGAAAAGTCAATCAAGGAGTGATCTTAATTTAAGGTGTTTGAAGAGTAGATTAAAAGTACAATTTCTTTTGGAAAAAGTTATTACCACAAAAAATCAAAGGGTGGCTCAACACGCCATGAAATGGGAAATAATGAGCTCTAACGAAGAGTGGGATCAAAGGAACAACAAATGTGCCATGTTGTGTTTTTGGTGGTTTTTGGTTGTCAACCTATTTTTGTTTGTGAAATGTTGAAGTGATCCTACTGACTATCTTTATTTCTTCTGTTTTTGTTTTGTTGTTGTCTGAGATTGGAATGTCATCTCCTATATGTTACTGTCATGTCCATGTTTGTGTCTTTAGCCTGTACAAAATAAGGTTGGGAACCGCTGCGTTAGATAATCATCTTCTCTTCATATCCACTTTTGCATTTACTAATATACACACATTTCATTAAGTAAATGTATTTCAGCTAATCAAAGCAGATACAACTTTATTTATACAGCACTTTTTATACACAAACCAAAAACATACACAAAAAACCCCCAATACTAACCCCCCTTCCCAGGTAATAGAAGAGTAGTGATAATAATAGAGTAACACATAGCTGTGTGATAAATAAGAACACTTAATAATGAAACGGATAAGTAAAAAAACACAAATCTCTCTGTAGATGAACACACACACACACAGACACACACACACACACACACACACACACACACGTCTCCTCATATATTAATATGTGTGTTTCTGTGTTTACAGTTAACCCTGTTAGGCCCCCGGTTGTAATTTTACAACATTACTTTAAGCTATCCTAAAAAAGTCAGTACATGTTTTTTATTTTTTAAAGACTACATTGACATAGTCAAAAGGTCCTTTTGTTCAGCCTCACTATGCTATTGGGTATTAAAGGTGTGTATAGGTCCTGCCCTCTGGCCATACACTCACACAACTTCCGAATCTTCAAAAGAACAACATCTCTTTGTTTTATTGGACTGGATTTGTCAGATTCAAGTAAGTGAAATGCTAAAATTGTGATTATTACAATGTCTAGACTCTAGAACATGTACATATTCAGTTTTTGTGGAATACATTCATCAAATTTGATTTTGAGCAGCTTATGTCTTTGTTGCAATATTACATACCTGGGTCAGTGTGGTAGTCAACATAGCATGAGCACCTGTCATTGACATCGCCCTTCTTATATGTTCACATATGGAAATAAAACACTAATAGAAATATAATGTCTTTGATAATTCACTATAACTAAGTTCTAAATGTGTAAGATTTTGAATTAAGACCAGAATTGAATAAATTAATACATTATTTCTCTACTTGTATCTTATCAGTTAATTAGTTACAAAAATACATTTAACTCTTCTCTGGTTCTGGCAGAAACAGTTCTTTCTGAAATGTGTTGGGACACCTGGATGAATCCCTTTTAGTATCATAATTAGCCTATTTGCATTAGCCAGACAGCATTGTGTGACTTGTTGAACTGGTTTATTTGCATGTATGGGTGTAGGCAGGTCCGCCCCTCCCTAGACTGCTCACCTCACGGAGGGGGGCCTCACCTCGCGGAGGGGGCCTCATTTGAATCGCAACCCCCCCCGTAGATCCGCCCCTGTCGGGGATAATGCCGTTTATGGATAAAACATGCTGATCTAACACTTTATATCAGAGGAGATGCTAAAATCTCCTGAACCAGGAACACTGATGGAATCCTGGAGAAGACTACAACTCCCATGATGCAACATTGCACAACCACTACCCCACAGTCCAGCTTTTACTATTGATTTCATTGAGAGACAAGGTATTTGGTATCTATGAACTAATCTCAAGTTCATTTTTTATATGTTTATATGTATTTTTATATTAGAAAATATGAGGATTTCTTATATATTAAATCATCCAACAGTATCAAAGATAACACCGCATCAAACATCTACAGTAACAAGCTGCTTTCACATTCAGAAAATTATAAATCAACTATAGAATATATGTAATAATACACATTAAATGCCTTATGTTTCTGCATTATAGAAAGGTAACTTTTAATAGTTATAGATATATTGAAGCCAGCACTGATTGTACCCTTAATGAATACTATAGCTCCACATTATCATTATTACTTTACTTTCTGTGCTGCTTTTAATCTAAATGATTCTCATCAGATCAATTCAGTTTGAATCATTTTACCTTTCTAACATATAACATATGTTTGAAAGAGAATGATTCAGATTCAAGTTGTTTTTATTAATCTGATGTTCAAGCAGTAGAACAAGGTCACTTCCATTGTTTCATACAGAGGTGTGTGTGTGTGTGTGTGTGTGTGTGTGTGTGTGTGTGTGTTGTTAAGGGTCTTAACCTCGAACTACAGAAGAATCCTTGAGAATTGTCACTTCACTTTTTCCCCAACTTTTTATTATGAATTGTGAATCCATCATTATTGTGAAATATCAAAATAAGTTTCATTTTCATTTAACTTCCCTTCATCCTATAAGATCATGGATAAATCCCGTGTTTGTGTTTGTTGGTGTGTATGTGTGTTTATACTCCCGCCCAGGGCCGGTTTTTGGCATACAGTAGGCGACATAGGCGGTCGCCTAGGGCGCCAGATCTGGGGGGGGTGCTGCGCTGGTAGCTCTGGGAGGGAAAAAATTATTTTGGACCGCTGGTACTCATCCTAATTTTCGGCCTAGATGTAACAACATTCATAATTAAGTAAATGTAACACCCTTTTCACCCCGGTTACACTTTTCATTTGCCCTGTACGATGGGCGCTGTAAGTGATGAAAGTGGGGGATGTTGACTTATCAGGCGCCCGCAGCTCACAGCCAAAGTGCGACGTGGGAGCGAGCGAGGGAGAGAGAGAGGGCACACCGGTACTGGTGCTGTTGTTATTAGCATCTGGTGCTAGCTGCTCTAATGGATAATAAGAAGAAGATGTTTTTACAACAAGGGTGGAGCTGAGAGTCAGTGAGGTAAAGGACTCTGAGTGTTTAGATAGTTAACTTTAGTCTAAGTTATCTCAGTCGGTCTCAAACGTTTTGATCACAATTTATGTAAACAAATATTTCCAAGGTAATCCTTTATAATTATTGGGATAAACAGGTTTGAAAGTTTTGGCAGCTAAAATCTCGCCTACGGCATCAAATTGGCTAGAACCGGCCCTGCTCCCACCTCTTTTTACACGCCTTTTTTTTTTATAGCTGCCACACCTGACATTATGACGTTAACACTGAGAAAAAGGAGGTGTGTAAATATTTTTTTTAAACTGTAAACACAGCCAAAGAATTTAGATCCTTTACTTTAGTTAAGTACATATCCCACAATATAAAAATACTTCACTACAAGTCCTGCATTCACAGCCTTTTTCTGCTTTTTGGGGTTTTCCCTCTTCTGTAGTGTGTTCTATACAATAGGTGTTAGTGGATGTAAATGGTCTGCAGAGTCTAAAATCCCTGTGTTAGATAGATAGGTAGATAGATAGATAGATAGATAGATAGATAGATAGATAGATAGATAGATAGATAGATAGATAGATAGATAGAGAGAGAGAGAGAGAGAGATACTCTATTGGTCCCAATTGAACAAACACACAGACACACACACACACACATACACAAACACACACACACACACAAACACACACACACACACACACACACACAAACACAGACACAGACACAGGTGTATCATTGCTTTGATAAAAAAGGTTATTCATATACCCCTTTTAGTTTTGAAGATATACTCATTCCTTCTGGGCATGTCATTTTCGAGGGTTAGGGCCCAGGCCTCAAGAGGTTACATCTCCTAACAATGTTGTCCATTTTAGACATAAGTTTATTATATTTACAGCCCTTAATAACATTTGTTTTCTGGTCTCAATGTGTCTTGGCCGTTTTCGTTGGGATGGTTCAATGCACCTTGTTTTCCCTTGTGTATAATATTATCACCGTTCCTTCAACAGGATACCGTAGTGCTTCAATGCAAGTGTACACACAAACTGAAAGATTGACAATAAAGTTGACTTTGATATCCTTTTTACTTCTGGCAATTGCATTTACTCTTCAAAAATCTTAAAGTGTTGTTAATATGTGCAGATTATCCTGCTGAACCCAACATGTAAGTATCATAAACATTTGTTAACGACAGAGATTATTTCTCCCATAAATGGAAACCCAATAGAGAAAATGTAAGTAAATGTAGCAGGTATTGGATGAAGAGTATAATAATAGAGTTTCTTTAAATGGACATACAGTATACTCTTGTTAAATACCTTGTAATTGAGTACAGCACTTTAGTAAATGTTCTTTGTTACTGTCCACCACTGGCCTTGATAATATGTTGGGTGTATCGGTTTAAATCTATGAAATTAATTTGATTTAGATTTTTAGTCAAAATGAAGATCGCTGCCTTCAATGTCCTGAGACTGGGAAGGGCTAAAGTCAAAAAGGAGGACGTACGGGAAATTATCATTAAGGTAACTCACCCTGATGAACCACACAAGTTTGTTCAGTGTAATATTTCAGTTAATGTTTTTGTACATTGAGCAGTTTTTTATGCAAAACATTTATACAATTTAAAAAGTGCTTTTAGTTCTATGCTTTCTTTTCTCTGTGGTTGTGTTTCGCAGATTGTGTCTCAGTACAGCCTGGTGCTGCTGGAGGAGGTGATGGATGTGAGTGGTGTGGCCATGGAGACTTTCCTCACACATCTTAATGACTATGGGTGAGTTCTCGAATCTCCACACATTCATTTAAAGGGGCCATATTCTGCTAATTTTCAGGTTCAAATTTATATTTACTGTCTGTGGCATGTTTACATGCTTTAATGTTCAAAAAGCTCTTTATTTTTCTCATACTGCCTGTGCTGCAGCACCTCTTTTCACCCTCTGTCTGAAACCAGAGCCCAGTCTGCTCTGACAATAAAATGTTCATTTATGTGTCTAAAAAGTAATGAAATCTTATGGGGCATCTAAAATGAAACAAAAACCGAAATTGATGATTGTCAGAGATAATCAGTTGTTTTTGCTTTCTGACAGAGATAACAGAAGTAATCGGTACGGCATGCGGTGCAGTGAATCTCTGGGACAAAATCGTTACAAGGAGAAGTTTGTCTACTTCTACAGGTCAGAAACACAAGTACAGACGATCCTGGACAATATGTCGTATAATCCTATATGTGGTTTAAAGACCTTTTAGGGCAACAGAGACAGACCTGAAATGGGGAGTGATGACACACAGGCAAATGGTCTTCGAACTGGATTCAGACCAAGCCTCAGTACACATCTACCAATTGAGCTATACGTTATGTCTCACAGGAATTAAAATAGGTCTTAAATTGGTAACAGCCACATTCAATTGGATAATTATGATTGAAAAACTGTGTGGAATATCAAAGACAAAAAAAGTTATCAATGTTTTGAACCAGTAATCTGTGACACATTACATTACTCTTCTTTGAGACGCTTGACTTCAATCTTTTTAGTCCTATAATTTATTTGATGTCTATGGTTCGGTAGCTAAGACCCAGAACATCATAGGCTTTACAAATCATCACATTGTGCCGTTTGCCCAAGGCTTGAGATATCTCACTAATAAAAATACTTTAATAAACAAACAAAACATAACATGTGTGCTTATAAGCTTTATAATACAATAATTTGTGTTTCAGAAAGAAAGAAGTGCAGATATTAGACTCCTACCAGTACAGAGGAAATGATGTGCTGACCAGAAAGCCTTTCGTTCTCCTTCTAAATTGTCCAAAAACAGGTATTTGTTTGTGTGTGTTTGTGTTTTTTAGACTTTCATTGTGAGGATCAATTTGGGCTTTGTGTGTTGTGCGGGCCTTTATGGATTATGAGGACATTCTGGCCTGTTCTTTATATTTGGTACAGACCTTCAATGAATGTAAAAGCACTTCTTTAGTTAAAATAGGGGTTAAAAGTTAGGCAAAAATGTTTTGTTTATGTAGGTCCTCACAGGTGTGTTTATGTGTCCGTGCATATGTCTTGCACGACTATCATTGTGAGGACCACTTGGAGTTTTAGGTCTCATTCACACCAGCCTTATTTAGTCGAACCCTGGTGCGTTTCACCGCTTGGTGCGGTTTGTTTGGGTCGGTGTGAACGCAGTCTGAGACCTCTGAAGTGAACAAAACCTAAAAGAGGTGGTCTCAGACCGCTTGGTAGTGAACTCTGGAGCGGTTCATCTCTGGTGTGAACGCAGTCCGCTCCAAAACACAGGAAGCGTGGTATTTACGAGTCACAAGAACACAGATGTCTTCATAATCATATGCGGGCCGCTAGAGTCTGTTGATCTCCAGATTAACAGCAGCATGAAAATGACCTGGCGATGCTCCATGGCGGAGGCTCCGGTAGAAATTGTCGGGATTTGCGTTTTACCCCTGAATGTCTGACCAATGGTTGAACATTTAAAGTTTATAGTCCGTTTGAGTTTTGCCCGTGTGAAAGCAACGCGAACCTTCTGAAAAATGAAATAATGTAACAAACTGTCGTCTGATGCGCACCAGTCTTGCACTAATGCACATTCTCAAAATATTGAAGTGACAGTTATTTTGTATATATTGATTGTTGTGTTTTTATTTAGGTCTTAATGTGTGCACAATGTGTCATTGATTGTGTATTGATAAACGGTATTTCGATCTCTCTGTCTGTACACACAAACTGGAAGATTGACAATAAAGTTTACTTTGACTTTGAGAAGCGGACTATTAGGTGTGAATGCGACCTAAGTTGTGAGGACCTTTCTATATTGTGAGGTCCTAACTTTAGGAAAGACATAAATGGACATTTACACATTTAAACATAAATACTTTTTTTTAAATTAGACTTAGGTTGCGATAATGGCGTGTGTGTGTGTGTGTGTGTGTGTGTGTGTGTGTGTGTGTGTGTGTGTGTGTGTGTTTGCCTCCAGTTGTGCAGGAGCTGGTTTTGATCCCGGTCCACACCAAACCAAAGGACGCAGAGGCGGAGCTGATCGCTCTTCATGACGTGGTTGAGGTTGTGAGGGAAAAATGGAAGAATGATGTAAGTGTTTAAAATATTATTGATGGGTTTGAGAGAAAAACAATGTGTGAACATCTTTACATTTAACATTAACCATTTTTTGTTTATCATGATATTAAGTGATGAGTTTTGTTTAATTTTGTTTCTCATGTAAGCAAAACTTGTTTAAGCTTTGAATACCTTCAGTTTGAATAAAGTAAAAACAAATGAAAAATGTGTTTTTCCATTCTGAATTTGGTTGTGTTTTCTTCTGCAGAACATTATGATTTTGGGAGACTTTAATGCCGATGGAGAGTATCTCTCCAAGAGGAAGAAGGAAAAGCTCAGTATCTCCTTGGCTCCTTATCATTGGCTGATAGGCGATGATGTGAACACCACGACTAGTAACAAAACACAAAACACCTACGACAGGTAATACACAATTCATTGTTACAGTTTAATCCAAGCATATTTTGTGTTTGTTAAAAAAAATGAATTGTGCTGCATTTCCAAACAACAGGATCGTGGTTTACGGAGAGAGGATGCTGGAGGCCATCGTCCCCAACTCAGCCAAAGCCTACAACTTCAAGGAAGAGTTGAACTTGACAGAAGAACAAGTGAGACTCATGTTTAGGGTTGTGTATCGTTGGTACGATGAGATGTTACCCCCCCCCACCCCAGTCTCCCCTACTGTAACACTGAAACCTGCTGAAGTGACACAGCCCAACCCATTACCGGTTTAAACACATATATTTCGCTAGCTAGCTAGCGAATGTTAGCTATCTACTATACAAACTAGGAAACATTTGCTCTCTATCTCACTTAGCTAGCTAGTTTATGTTAGCTATATATCTAACAAGATAGCTAGCTAATGTTAGCTATCTAGCTGACTATTGACACATTGGTGGCTCGCATAACTTAGGACTATTATTTAATATCCTACGGTTAGACTTGCAGTGCGAACTTGTGTCTACAGTTCTGGCATTGAGAGTCATTTTAAAAACACTGTTGACTTTTATTAAGCTGACCGACCGCTGTCAAATAGCCAGCAGCTGCTCACAGCTGGAAACATCTTTTAAATTCCCAAATATCCGTTGTTAGGATGAACTAATCACATAACGGTTATCTAAATGGTTAGTTTCTTACCCGAAAAAGTGTTACAACTTAATAACAGCCATTCAAAAGCTTTAAAAACTGTTTCTTTGTTAAACAAATGTTGATGAAGCTCGCAACCCTTTTCCAAGTAATAGCGCACATGCTCTAACCGGAAGAACAAACACAAAATAAGGCAATGTGGAAACACCCCAGAGCAGGCAAAGCATGAGGTGAATTATTGACACTATTAAATGATATTTTCTGTCCCAGACTCTGAGGGTCAGTGATCACTACCCTGTGGAGGTGGAGCTGGAGGTGGAGTTGATGGTGGAGCTGAAGCTGGAGCTGATGCTGGAGGTGGTGGTGGAGCAGATGGCTCAGTGAAAAAGGAATCCAGTGTAACCCTCGACTGGAGGAAGACCTCAGGGTAAAGATGTCTCTTGTTTCATCAACATCAGTGACAAATATTAGACATTGGAGTGTATTTAGTTGTGTTTTTTATGGCTCTTGCTGCATCATGAATCTCACATTAACAATATAATTACATTTCTTTTGAACTGATGACTTACAGGGGCCCAGAAGAAAAAGGCCGGGCCGGCAGCGAAAAAGAGGAGTGGAGCGTAAGCCAAGAGAAGAGACACGTCCCAACCTATCGTCTCCGGCACGCGTGACAACCTATCGTCTCCGGCACACATGACACGTCCCAACCTATCATCTCTGGCATACGTGACACATCCCAACCTATCGTCTCCGGCACACGTGACACGTCCCAACCTATCATCTCCGGCAAACGCGACATGTCCCAACCTATCGTCTCCGGCACACGTAACACGTCCCAACCTATCGTCTCCGGCACACGTGACACGTCCCAACCTATCGTCTCCGGCACATGCGACACGTCCCAACCTATCGTCTCCGGCACGCGTGACAACCTATCGTCTCCGGCACACATGACACGTCCCAACCTATCATCTCTGGCACACGTGACACGTCCCAACCTATCATCTCCGGCACACGCGGCACGTCCCAACCTATCGTCTCCGGCACACGTGACACGTCCCAACCTATCATCTCCGGCACACGCGACACGTCCCAACCTATCGTCTCCGGCACACGTCACACGTCCCAACCTATCGTCTCCGGCACACGTGACACGTCCCAACCTATCGTCTCCGGCACACGTGACACGTCCCAACCTATCGTCTCCGGCACACGTGACACGTCCCAACCTATCATCTCCGGCACACGCGACACGTCCCAACCTATCATCTCCGTATACAGCTGAATCCCCTCACAGCTGTGTGTCTGTGTATTCAGCAGGATGTCTGCATGAGGCACTTAGAGTAAAGTGGTTATATATAATACATATAATGGCACTGTTCTAGCGGTAAACACTTAGGAAGAATGTCAAGCTATGTGCTGTATCAGAAACAATGCGCGGCGTGTTTTGGGAGCTCTGTGTTTACAATAGCAAGCATGCTAACGCTCAGAGCTAACCATGGAGCTAACGCTGTAGGCTACTGGAGAGAATATGTGTAACTAATGTCCTTGTGGTAAACCCTGCGAGAGAGAAAGGTTTGAGCCCCATACCGTTTCAGAAATAAAGCTTGAAGTGGTTAGGAGCATAACATGGCATTTAATCACCGCAGCGTTTAGCTGAGATCTCCCGGTAGAAATCTCTCTTAGCAGGGGAAAGCTGCGTGACGCTACAAAGGGGCGTAGCTAGCAGCAGACGTTGAATTTAAAGCAGAATCAGCCTGTTTGGAACAGGGCTGCAAAATAGGGGTATGAGCAGTATGAGGCATGGCTAATGGGTGATCTGTTTTGTATTTTAAGCAAAAAACTTCACAGACATGTTTTGTAAAGGTAAGGCCCTACAATATATTTTTCAAATATAGCATGATAGGTCCACTTTAAATGAAAAATATTTTAACCTAAATTCATAGAATCTAAATGTTTGTTAAATGAGGTAGAAGGTGAACACGTCATTTTCAGATTTTTAATCAAATTAATTTAACTATTTGCACTGGCTTTTAATACTAGTTGAACATTACATTTTTACATTTGTATGTGTTTTTATATGTTTCTAGTTATTGTGCTTTTTATCATGTTTTCAATTATTGTTTTATTATTTTACTCCCATTGTGGTATTTTATGTTGTATTTATTCCCTGTACAGCACTTTGGTCAACTGAGGTGGTTTTAAATGTGCCATATAAATAAGTAAAGATTGAGATTTGGTGGGAAAAACAAGTTGTGTGGTTAGTTTGTTTTTCTGTTGTTGTGTGACTTCGGTTAGTTCGGATTCAGCAAAAACAAACAAATAAAGTATCTGACATGTCATCTGACAACTATCCTCAAGGTAAAGCACTTAAATGATTCTAAATATAGAATATATATTTTTAATTGTCTAAAATACATTTAGCAGACTGTCAGGTCTACAGCAATATGTTTCTGAGCCAAAGTGACGAGGATAAGTTCCTCATATCACTTCAATATAACCAAACTATCCATGTAAACTATATTCACAGACGCATGGCATATTACAGTATATCACTGCTTTATTACTAACAATGCTTTTTGTTTTCTGCAATAAAAAAGAATCATGAAATTATATTTTGTGCTTTCTGTGTCATTATAAACTCCATGAATAATTGTATTAGGTTAATGTAGTCAAGCAGTTTGTTGCAACTGTTAACAAGACATTTGGTTAAATAATACAAGTTTAAAAATGTTTTATCCATATGAACTTCTACATGTTTATATAAAGGAGCCAAGGTTGCTTCACAAAATGCAAGGCGAGAACCAGCCAGATTCTGCTGATATCACAATGTGTGTTTCGGTTCCCACATCATATTTATTTGTATCACTTGTAAAGACACGGCATGGACAGGTGCGCTTTTTTGTGAAAGAAAACGTACAGATGGTGATGAGCTGCGTGAGCTAACCAAAGTCTTTACGGTTTGATACAGAATCTCTGTCTGTCAGTATGATCCGATGAATAGTAAATGGAGTGGAAGTACCAAATTATTACTACATGTCCTGATGTTAACACAAGGCCGTTGTTCCCATTGTGAAATTTCAACCAGGACCAACTTCAAATGTTGTTACAGTTTTTTTCCTGGTCTTCTCTAAAGAAGAGGGACCAATGAAAACGTTGTCATGTTGCCGTTGTTCAGCATCGAAACATTCATTAGCTAACAATGACATTATTGTTCTATTAATATAAAGGGAGGTCAGGTACTCTTTAAAACAGCTGCTAGTTATGGGTACTTTTTACTTTAGTACATTTCAAAGCCTCTTTACTTTTACTTGAGTAAAGAAGTTTAGTCAGTACTTCTACTTTTACCAGAGTATTTTTAAACACGAGTATCTGTACTTCTACTTGAGTAAAGGATGTGTGTACTTTGATCTCTGCAGAGAGGAGGACGGTCAGTGGAAGGAGGACCAGAAGCTGGAGGCTCTCAGTAATTGGGTGAGAGACGTCGGCTGGGCTCCGTCCATCGGGCTGCTCACCAGCACCATCGCCAGCTGCTCCCAGGTCAGTTATTACAGATAAGATAAGTTAAGATATACTTTATAATCCCAAATTGGGAAATGTTTTCGTTGCAGCAGCATGTTAAACCAGTATTGCACATAATTAGAGATAAAAAAGTATGGAAAATAAACAATTATACAATATAAACATCTTAAAATAGCAGACAAAACAGAACTATGAGTGAAAATATAAAAGTTGACCGTGTGAAAACTAGTAAACCATCTTACAAATAAAACACTATTGACGGGCTAAATTACAGCAATACAAAATGTGGGATGTTATTTACATTTAGTGTTTACAATGACATATTAAATGTAAAATATAGTGTGTGAAGTTAGTCCAGAAAGTACCACTAGGTGCCGCCAGAGATAAACGTTCAGTAGTTTTTCCAGGAACCTGTGGCATGATTGGAGCTGAAATCAGAACATCTCTGATTATAAACACGCTGCATTAAGCTTTTATTCTGCTTACATACATTTAAAATGTGGTGAAAATGAACTAAGTACATATACAAACAGAATACTGTAAATAAAGAATTTTCGACACACCTGGACCTAATTTTTACCTTTCTTGAGTATTTACATTATTAATACTTTTACTCCACTACATCTCACAGGGAAATAATATACCTTTTACTCTTACACTGTTTTCTGACATCAAGTTATATACATAAAAAGATATGAAGCTGCACAATAGCTGCCCACTGCTTCTACTACTAGGATGGGTTAAACGCAGAGGCCACATGTCACTGTGTGTGCTGTGTGCTCTGCATGTGTGACCATTAAAGAGGGTTTCATCCCTCCGATTCTTCTTCTTCTTCTTTAGCTCTGGTATGTATTTCTCTTAAAACTACTAGACTTATGTTATATATTCAGTAGAGTTATGTAGTTTCAAGTTTCCTCTGGTATGGCGCCGTATCCCCTTTGAGCATGTGTACAGAAAATGTTATAAATCGAGTTTTTTTTAAGTTTAGAGCCACATTTGTATTATTCACTTTTACATTTTGGTGCTTTTTAACTCTATATTTGAACCGGATGAATGATTTTAGTCCTGTGACGTCTGGATCTGAAGTTAACAGAGAAAAAAGCTAACGTTAGCCTTTAGCTCGTAGCCCCTCGGCCCAGTTTCCATGGAGAAGCTCACTTTTTACATTTTTATAAAGAGGTTTTTATCAGCAGGTCTGTTTGTTTTGTAGAGGAGATTTCTGAGAATAATTCAGTGTTAGTGAAATCTTCCTACTTTTCAGGGTGTTAACTTAGGGGATAAAACAAGCTGATCTACACTTCAGAGATACTAAAGTCTCCTTAACCAGTAACACTGACGGAATCCTGGAGAAGACTACAACTCCCAGGATGCAACAGTGCACCACCCCACAGTCCAGCTTTTACGTTGATTTCATTGAGAGACCCCCAGCTGTATTGAGTGTTTAAAATCAAAACCAAATGAAATAGGTCTAACTGATTGGCTAGAAAGTGTTTGTTTGTTTTAATCATTTTATTTATACACATGTATACATTTATATTTTGTTGGAAAAAACTGTTTGTCCCCAAAGACTACATTTACAGTATGTTCTGCAATATGTGTAAATGTAGTATGATTTTAAAATGGCTGTATATCAGAAACTAGAAGCAGTTCAATCAAGTATTTGTTTTTTAATGAACTCATTACAAGATAATATAAAAGAACATTTTATATTTGGTAAATACTACAAAAACATCATGATTTCTTAGATGTCAAATCCTCCAGCACCATAAAAATATATTTGAAACTAGCACCGCATCACAAATCTACAGTAACATTCTGCTTTCACATTCAGAAAATAATAATCCAACTATATAATATATATAATAATACACATTAAATGCCTTATGTTTCTGCATTATAAAAGGTAACTTTTAATAGTTATAGATATATTGAAGCCAGCACTGAATACTATAGCTCCACACAAGGGTGTAACTTTGGTTTGAGAAGTGGGGGGGACACAAAACAGGGGGTCCTCCGCAATGAAACATTTTCTCGATTTAATTCCATTTCCTGCCTTTCTACAAATATATTAGGGACTATAGTGTTAAAAAGTCCAAGTGTAGTGTAGTGTATATGATGAGTGTGCAAACATATAGTATCCTATCCATGTGAACCTGTTTTATTTTTTGGTGGACCTCACATCCTCTAGGGGGGGTCCGGGGCATGCTCCCCCGGGAAGATTTGTTTCTTTAAAGTGGACCTATCATGCTATATTTGAATAATATATTGTAGGGCCATACCTATATAAAACATGTCTGCGAATTCTTTTTTTCAAAATACCAAACAGACATGAATTTAAGCCATGCCTCATTTCGCTCTATTTGCTCTTTTTTTAGCCCTGTTTTTGCAAGGGCTGATTCTGAGAAGTCTTCTTCGCTGCTTTTGTGGCAGACTACAGCGCCACCTACAGGCCTGGCATATGTACTACAGCGTATCCAGCGCTTTCGAACGGCAATGGCCGTGGCTGTCTCCTCCTGATAGGTGGAGAGTTGCCCATATTGGCGGAGCTCCCCTTTTCTGACGTCAGAAAAATTCAAATCTGTATCAGTCTGGATCAGCTCCGATTTTAGAGATTTGGGTACGGAGGAAAAGAGAGAGGGTTGTGTTTTCTGACACTTGGTGAGTTGCCTGACACACCGGGGACACATATTCATGTATAAAAGACGTACAAAAGTGCATTTTGCATGATAGGTCCCCTTTAACTTGAAGGATAATGCATCAATCTGGTGCACTTTGAGGGCAACATTAAGATATGTATGGATACAGCTCTCAACACTCATATGAAACAGAACTGTATATATTTAAATAATCAAAAAACCATTAGAATATGCTCACAACCAATACAAAATATTTGATAAACTCCTCTCTCCTATCTTTATCTTACTTACCTTCTTTCTTGTTATTTATGCATATTTTACTAATCACTCCCCTTTTAAACTGTGGTTTTTATTTTTTATTGATCTATAGCACACATTGGAAGGATTTCTTAACTTATTTTTTAAAACTATATTAAATAGATGGAAATATTTGTTTACATAGATGACCAAACCGTTTGAGACCCACTGCGATAACTTAGACTAAAGTTTACAATCTAATCGCTCAGCGAGTCCTTTACCTCACTGAGCTGACGTTATCTCAGCCTCTCAGTCCCACAGGAGAGAGCTCTCCCTCTCCTTATTGTTGAAACAGCTTCTAATCTCCGTTAGCTCCGAGCTAGCACCAGATGCTAACAACAACCCCCGTAACTGGTGTGCTGTCTCCAGGGGCGCGGGAAGGGGGGTGCTGAGGGCGCTGCAGCACCCCCTAGCGGCAGGCAGGCGTGTGGAGCTCCCCTGTCAGGAAATGTATTTTATTTTTATTTTATATATATGTATTTAATTTCATTGTGCCTGAGATTATATTTTATATTATATGTATTCAAATGATAATTTAAAACTATATAATAAATAATTTTGCTTCAGGGAAGAAAAATAAAAAAGATGTGGAAAAAAAGTTTTTTGTTAGTTTTTAGTCGGCTACTTTTAACGTGACGCACAACAACACAAGTAACTGACATGGCGCACAAACGTATCTCGGAATTTTTTCTCTAAAAAAACTAAATCTGCAAAATCATGTGCATAATCTGTATACTGGTCAATATCATGTTTGTGGTATTTTAATTATTATTTTATGGTTATTGCTGCTGCAGCCGTGCATAATCTGTGTAATATGCAGTGGAGGCGCCAGGGTATGGCTGGGGTAGGCTACAGCCATACCAAGAAATGGCTTAGCCCCACCTTAGCCCACCATGAAAAATAATGTTAAAGTAAGCAAAATAAAGTCCGCCAACTCGCGCGGAGTAAATTGCACAGACTGCAGTTAGTAAGATTGATTTCAGTAGCCACTTGTCTGGAAATACCGAAGACTAGAAACGGTTTTGAAAACTTTTGTCACGTAGTGATCGTCTTCTCAATAAAACATCTTTGATAATGTCTTCTGGCCAATCAGAATCACGATAACGGCGTGGTGTGTTGCAGGAAGCCCCGACGGAGAATACTTTTGCGGTAGTACATCTCTATATACATCGATACAACATGTGTGTTGATAGAAATCAACACGTAATGAAATAAGACCCCACGGTTTGATGATTGATAGGTGTGTGGGCTGTCTTTCATTTTGACACACATTGGGGGCTATCCACCCTTATCCACAATGTAAAGTAATTCACACAGCCTCTTCCCTCTTCTCTCTGTGAGGAGCAGCAGGTTCAGCTTTCAGAACAAAGTAACAAAAAACAAAAATGGCATTCATTTTTTTAAATGTGTAGTAATAGATTTATTTATTTTTCTTCTCAAGAGAGTACCAGAATGTGTATTTTATGTTAGTATTTCAAAAAATCTCCTGGGGGAGAATCCCCCCAGACCCCCCTGCAGGGGTTGGGTTTTCAGCATGTCAACTCTTTCACCTGTGGGGAAATTGCAGGATTGGCTCCAGGTCGCCCTTTTTATTTACTACAAGACAAATGTGCCTTTTTATTTCATACAGTTCAATTTGGATTGAGACAGGGAAATAATCTAAACCTCACGCGTGGCGTTTCACTGTCAATGGGGGCGATGTAGCGTGTATGTACATTGCAAATACTTTGAGCCCCACCACTGTATGGGTTAGCCCTACCATAGATTACCCAACAAAAATACTCTGGAGCCGCCACTGGTAATATGTAGCCAATAAATTCCACATTGTTGGTAAAATAATATTTTACATCTTTGTAGTGTGTGTGCTAGTGCATTTGTGCGTGCTCTGTGCCTGTAATAGTGTTCACTGGAGTCCATTGTTATGCTGTGTGTGTGTGGTTTTGCCACACCCCCCGTTGGTGCGTAATTAGCACATCGGACAGCACCTCAGCACCCCCACCCAAATTACCTTCCCGCGCCTCTGGCTGTCTCTCTCTCTCTCTCTCTCTCTCTCTCTCTCTCTCTCTCTCTCTCTCTCTCTCTCTCTCTCTCGCACACTCTGACAAAATGCGCTCGTGCCACACACACACACAGACGCTGTTTGCTCCTCCGTGACGATGACCGCTTGCATAAAAATAAATAAATAAACACATTTGAAAAGTGGGGGGGGACACAAACGGGATTTTGAAAAGTCGGGGGGACATGTCGCCCCTGTCCCCAATGGAAATTACGCCCATGGCTCCACATTATCATTATTACTTTCTGTGCTGCTTTTAATCTAAATGATTCTCATGGGATCAATTAAGTTTGAATTATTTTACCTTTCAAACATATAGACATTGACATTATCTACCAGAAATCTGTCCATGATAATAATAAAAGTATTATACAAGCAGTAAGATAACCGTACATATTATTAAAGAGAATGATTCAGATTCAGGTGTTTTTTATTAATCTGATGTTCAAGCAGTAAAAGAAAAAAGGGAACAAGGTCATTTCCATTGTTTCATCCATCCAGAGAGGAACTTCCTGTCTTCCTGCAAGATGGAAATATCTAATGTGTCTATGTATGTGTGTGTGTGTATGTGTGTTTGTGTGTATGTGTGTGTAAACTCCCACCACTTTTCCCCCACATTTTTACTATGAATCATAGAGTGAATCATCCATTATTATTGTGAAATCTCAAAATAAGTTTAATAAGAAGAAGAAGAAGAAGAAGATGTTTTTTACCCGCCTTTTTTGATAGCTGCCGTTATATGTCCACACGTGACATTATGACGTTAACACTGAGGAAAAGGAGGTTTCTAAACATTTTTTTGAAACTGTAAACAAGGTAAAAGTATTTTGATCCTTTACTTTAGTAAGAGAACATATCCGTGACTGTGATAATACTCCACTACAAGTCCTGCATTCACAGCCTTTTTCTGCTTTTTGGGGTTTTCCCTCTCCTGTAGTGTGTTCTATACAATAGGTGTTAGTGGATGTAAATGCTCCGCAAAGTCTAAAATCCCTGTGTTCCCTGCAGAAGGAATTTCTCTCCCACACACTCTCCCATCTCTCATGCTCGCTCGCCCTCTCACACAAAATGGCTCGGGACTGTTCCTACGTCCTGGCTGAGGTAGTACACACACATCCTCAACTGCAACACTCCTTGTATTCCTATTTACAGCAACGTCTGAGTATTTTGTGTCTATTTATTCTACTGTCCTCCGTTTCAGTCTTTCAGTCATAATTAATTTCAAGTTTTGCCCTCATGTGTGTTTCAGCAGAGTAATGGCTCCTCGTTTGCAGTGCTGGTGGATCTGGCCAAGTGTGGCATGGCTGACAGTCAGACCTGCCTCAGAGCTGTAACTGTGAGCTTAGACAGCAGTTCTGTGGTAAGCCATGCACACAAACACAAACACACACACACACACACACACGCACACACACACATATTTGTGGAACTGAAATGTTAATCCGCTGTAGGTAAAAAATAAATGAAGGATCAATGCCCTTAATTGTTGAACTTTTGCACACAAACATCTGACATACATGACTTGAGTATTGAAACGATGTACGATGGCTGAGAAGTGTAAACGACAATTACAAAGTGTGAAACACTTTAACAAAGCTTGAGAGAAATTTACATTTTCTAAAACAAAATTACATTAGCAAAACACTTTTAACAAAGAAAAAACTATTTAACATTAACAAAAACAAATTAACAAGATGCGAAACACTTTTACAAAGCTAGAGACACATTTACATTTTATAAAACAAAATTACATTTTATAAAAACAAAATTACATTAGCGAAATACTTTTACGTCGTTAAACATGTTTTGTCCGTTCTGTGGAAACCACCTGGGCCAAGTGACATGGTTTCGCTCATCACGATATACGTTCTCGTGCGCACGAGAAAGGATCTCGCCAAGTAGGAAGTGGAGCCGTGCCTTTTACACACAGCCTTCGCTGTGTTTACCTTCATCAGAACATCTAAAGAGCAACTGCAGGCTGCTTCGTTTTAACCACACACACCTCTACACACACACCTCTACACACACACACACCTCTACACACTCACACACCTCTACACACACACACACCTCTACACACATCGAACTGCCCGATTATTCCCCCTATTACTCGTTTTATGAAGGTGATGTCCAGTCCACAAGTTGCATGACGTGTGTGTTTGTGCTCTGCTCAGCTCCACTCTGTGTGTGTGTTCGGTGTGTTTGTGTGTGTCCGACACCGGCATTTGTTTTCAAATTACCATGAACAGTAATTTACACACATCTGGCCAACTCCATAGGTATATGTGTGTGTTCCCAAATGAAATAAATGTGTTTAATCTTAATCTCGATGTAGTCCTCAATGCTGTCGGAGTTCACCGGAACACTGCAGTCAACTCAGCTGTCTCTCGCATTTGCTTGGTCAAATCAGCAGCTCTTGATTTTTGAGTGCGCAATTAATCGCGCCTTTACGGTAATCGGACGAGAAATGGCACTGACGCTAGTACAAGAGTAAAATAATGCATGTTTTTTTGCTATATTTGCGATAAAAATACGTTTTACCATAAGTTCTTAATAAAACGGACACTGTTGGACTCAGTACTAGTTTGACTGCTACCAACAATAAAATGAAGTACTTTTACTGTGTACTTTTTCAGTTATTCTGTCAAACTCCCCTCCTGAAAATTATAAAGTGCCTTAAATAGCATATTAATTTACATTGAATTGCATACTCCTGCAATAACTAAATAGTAATATTTAGTTAAATGACTTTGTAATATATTGTTTCACTTGACATGTTCCGCATTGAAAGTGTTATATAAGGGCTGACAAGACTTTATTGACACTGCACAAAAAAATTTGCTTGCAAAGCAGATCAGAACAAATATGAAAGATGCACCACAGGATGCATATCCTGGACTGAGGGAGCTGAGTCACTGTGGATTAATTAAGCAGGCCTCTGACGTTAATACAAGCCAAACAATCCTACCTCCTTAGAGAAACACATTGGATGTTTACACCTGAACAATGTGGGATTTTGTGTTCAATTTCCAGAGCCGACTTGAGTGTTGGGTGTGGTAAAACTTCATCACCAGAGCAACAATATAGCGATGGGAAAATGAAAGGCACTAAGTAAAACCATTGAAGACGATGGAAAATATGTACATCTTTAAGTTTGTTTTAGAAGTGTCAAAGAGATGGTGACACGTCTAAAAGTAACTTTACTGAGGATTTAAGAAGCCTGAATTGGAGTAGGGACAAAGAAGTCCGGAAATATACAGATGTGTCATCTCCTGTATGGCTTTATAAAGCAATACAAAAAAAAGTATCTGCACAAATCTGCATTTAACAGGTAACCAGTGGAGGGATGCTAGCACTGGTGTATCAGGGTTTCCGTTAGCCGGTAATTACCGTTTTTTTAGCTGGTAACATTTATTAAAAAACGGTAAATTCAAATGTCACTTGTTTTGCATCAATCTTGATACAGGGTACTTATTATATGTTATAGTTTGGATTCCTAAAGCTTTTAGTCTACTATCCCATCATCCAAGGGTGGTTTTCACTGTAAGTAATGTTTTATTTGGACAGACACTATAATTAAAAAATGTTTACTATGTTCAATCTGAATTTACTTTAAAATAAAAAAAATCTATATTGATTCTGACTTCTCTACATCCAACTCACAGGTGTATCATTGCTTTGAGAAAAAAGATTATTAATTTACCCCTTTTAGAAGTGAATATATGGTAATTTGTTCTGGGAATGTCATTTTCTAGCCTGAGGCCTGAAAACAGGCTCAACTGGTTAAAAAATGGCATTTAAAAACAGTCATTAAAAAGCAAAGATAATAAAATAAACATTAAAAGAAAAAATAGATGAATGAAAGTTTACAGTGCAGTTTAAGATAGGAATAGCTAAATTAAAAGCAGCAACAAAAAGAAAAGTCTCCAGCCTGGATTTAAAAGTAGTGAGAGTTGCAGCGGACCTGCATGTTTCTCGGAGTTTGTTCCAGATATTTGGAGCATGATAACTGAACGCTACTTCTCCAGGTTCAGTTCTGACTCTGGGGACAGAAAGCTGACCAGTCCCTGAAGACCTGAGAGTTCTGGATGGTTCATCATTTAGCAGGAGGTCAGCAATGTATTTTGGGCCTAAACCATTCAGTACTTTATAAACCAGCAGCAGTATTTTGAAATCTATTCTTTGACACACAGGAAGCCAGTGTAAAGACTTCAGAACTGGAGTGATGTGATCCACTTTCTTAGTGTCAGTGAGGACTCGAGCAGCAGCGTTCTGAATCAGCTGCAGCTTTCTAATGGATGTTTTAGTGAGACCTGCGAAGACACCATTACAGTAGTCGAGTCTACTGAAGATAAAAGCATGGACAAGTTTTTCCAAATCCTGCTGTGACATTAGTCTTTTAATCCTAGATATATTCTTAAGGTGAAGTGCACTGATAGAGGTGATGATATGTTTGCTGAGCAAACAACCTTGTGTGTACTCAAAGGTATTAATTTCATATGCAAATACCAACCGCTCTTAAGACATTTAGACTGAATGAGGAACAAATAGTGGGGCTGCCTAACTCTCTTCCTCTCTGAGCTCCACCTTCATGGTTATAAAGGGATTTGCCCTCAAGGTGAGAAGTGTCAAAGTGGATCAGTCCACAGGAGCAAACATGGGGACCATAGGATCATGGATCATCTTCCTGACGCTGCTGGTCGGCTCAGTCTCTCAGAAAGGTTAGTGGGGACCTGGAAAATGCTTACAGATTCACACTATTACAGATAGATATTATAGATAGACTAAAAGATGATTGGAAAAGGTCATAGAGAGGAAAAATGGACGTTAACAGAAATGTAGTTTGGTTTAGGATTCAGGAAATATGACGTACTCAATATATTTTAATATTTTCCTTTTATTTGTCTGTAAAATATAAAAAGAAACTACAAATACAGTACATAACATAATTGTCTTACTTTGGCTTTCATTGCATGAACCAGCTGATTACAGGTTACCCATCATCATACCAAACACAGACTAATGTCATGTTTCAACAGCCAGCTCCAAAGATTTTGAATTTTGCTGAGTTTGAGTTTATGTGATTATTACCTATCCATTTGATTGTTAGTCTATGGCATGTTGGGTTTAGTTCACCCAAGCATTCAGATACCATATATTTCCACTTCTTATGGCAGCATATGATTATTAACATTGCATCTCACCATTTCTTACATAAGTGTTTAGAATGTATTTTTAGGCATTTTATAGACCAGTCACAAAAACACGAGTGAGACTATACAAATGTAATATATGGCTTACATACATTAGTTTCCTTATATTAGTATATATTTACTAAAAATAAATTGTACCCCCAAAATTAGGCTACAGACAATGAAAACAAGGCACATTCCAAAATGACGGTGACAGTATAAAGTAGCAAAACCATTCAAATGAATAAGCCTGTGTGGACAAAATATTGTATCGACAAAGTGTGCTAAACTTCAGATCTACAAAAAAATATCTCATAAAAACTATTCTACAGTTAAAAGGCCAAAAAGACACTACAATCTAATAAACAGTCACAGTTTCAAGTGCCACCAATAGCACTACAATATGTCTTAGAGTGTTGGTCCAACTGCCCATCAGGCCAATACTAATCTAGGATAATAGGGTCCAATCAGAGGACATGTCCCTGTTTGCTCATTGTAAGCATAATCAGACTTCAATATGAAGAACGAAACCAGCTGATACACAGTTGTTGTGGGCAACATTTCAATGAAAATGTCTTCTCTTTACTACAGTAAACATAATTCCTTCTCTTCAGACAGGGAGCCTGAGTTAACTGTGTACATGCTTTAGATTTTTGCACACCCTTTCATATCAGTTAAAAAGATGTTCTGATGTTAATCTCGTTTCAGCGAATACAAATAAGATCGGCCGAGTGTGCACGACTTGGGGTCGTTACCACTGGAAGACCTTTGATGGAGATTTCTTCCAGCTGGCCTCCAGCTGTAACCATGTCTTGGTCTTTGATTGTAAAGACAGCTACAAAGAGTTAAACCTCCAAATGAGGCGCACAGTCATCGACGACATCCCCACCATTAGCAACATTATCATGACGCTTGAAGGCTTTGTGGTGGAGCTGTCCAACAGCTCAGTGATAGTCGATGGCAAGACGTAAGTCCAGTCTTTACCTCATTCGTTCTTCTTTCAGCCTGAGACTGTGGTGGTAATGTTGGGAATGTTTCCTTGATCAGACATTTACATTCAGTACAACGCTATGGAAGCAGGAGTAGCTATTTTTTGGATCTCTGTGGATGGAGGTTCTGCAGTGGTCACGGACATAGCTAACTCCTTTCTCCTTTCTTCTTCTGAAAACTCCATCTGCAGGGCAATCGCAGGAATTTGATAACTGCTTGAAAGCTTTATAAAAATCCAATAACTCGACATCGAGTAACGATTCTTCAGGTTCCTTCACAACAAATGACGTCTGACTGTTTTACTGCAAACCGTCTTTAAATTACTTTCCCAATGTTGTAGATACTTAACAAGCAGATAAAGTTCAGAGATAAAGTTCCTTTAACTACAATGGGAACAACTTGGAGATGCATCTTTACTAAAATCCGCAATGGGTAGAAAATGTGATAACAGCTTCATATAAATAATTAGAAACTTTATGCAACCTGCAAATGGCAGTGAGACAGTTTCCAGATGTTACATATGTGTTCATATGTGTACACTTACTCTCTGCAGGGTGTCTCTGCCACATGTCACATTCGGCGTGAGCATCATGCGGACGGATTTTAATATCATTGTGGAAGCTAAGCAGGGAATTACAGTGACCTGGAACCTGGACGACTCCCTGGACGTATGTAGCACACACTTCTGTCCAGTTCTGTGTTCAGCTGTATTGACATAGGGTTTTAAACACAATGGCAAAATGACTCACATATTTTCTCACACATATGCCTTAGCAAAACCCAGTTTGTGCTCATGCTTGGAATGCATATGAAAACAAAGAAACACAATTATTCTTAAAGGATAAGGCTCATATTATTTATTTATTTAATAAAAGCAACAATTCATAAGAAAAGGCTCAAACGATTTGAAACACACTTTGAAACACACTTTGAAAGAGCTTGTTCCTCCTCGCTACAGAACTCCATTGTTGTCCTCATCACACTGCTTACCACAGTCACAAGAAATCACAACCCCTGAAAAGGTTGATGAAGAATAAACAAGATTAGTGGGGAACAGGGGTTCACTCATATTAATAGTGGCGTGTGACAAAAGGCAAACATACTTGACACAGTTACCTACAACTATTTAAATATAGAGTTGGTGCTGATCCATTTAAACACTTTTATTTAGCGATTCAATTGATACATTTCCTTTCCTTTCAATATATTAAGCCTTCTAGTTACCGGCACTGTTCCACTTTAATACCCTCCCAATCTGAATGAATGATAGCTGCTCAGCTATGGCATTTAAAGGTACCATTATAAGGCAATTTATTTGAAAATAAAGACAAGAACTTAGTATTGCTCACAAAACCTGCATCCCTTATTTCAAGTTTCCCAATTTGTGTGGTTTTGAAGAAACTAGCGGTGAAAGAATGCAGTGCCAAAATCAAAAATCATTTCAGAAGTTGGACTAAGTGAGATAGTATTAGCTATTGTTGTTTCTAAAGCTTGGACATTAGGGAAACTAGGTGCAATATACATGTATATGGGATGAGTTAATGTGATTAATGTCATGTTTGAAAGTACACAGAATAAAGTGTTTAGGCTTTCCAATAACCTTTGGTCTACGATAAGCTTTGCTTGTGAGCATGTTGTATTTGTCTCGCTAGGCTTGGCTTATATAAATCTGATGCCATTCAAGCCTTAACTCAAATATTGGATGAGTTCAGCAGTGAGTCACTTAGGGAATGTGTGTGACAGGCTATGTCCTAGAAATAAGCAAACAATATGAATATGCACAATGTGAATATAAAAGAGTGAATTTTGCAATAACAGGTCATGCACCAGCTTTGAAAGCAAAACTTTACTACCGTAGCAATGCCAAAGAGTTGACCCATGTCTCACACAGAGCACATGAGTATGACCTACTCAAAATCTTAGATGGATTACATAGGAAAAGTTATTTGGTATGTCAAAATATGTTATAATAGTATTTTGCTTCATCTTAAAAGCCTGCTTTGAATAATGAATGATTCATTTATAACTTGTGTTTCGCCAATTACTTCTCTATGTTTCGTCCATGTTCACAGATTGAAATTGATGAGAAATACCAGAACAAGATATGTGGACTCTGTGGAAACTTTGACGGTGTGCCCAATGATTTGATGGAAAATGGTAAGATTTTTCTCACTGTACTCAACGCGGGATCACAGGTCTGCAATGGCTCAATCCTGTGTCTCGTTAAATGTTTCATAATCACACTGAATACAATTAGGCCTTTTCTTCCAATGATGGATAGAATCAATATTTTTATATGAAATGAACATTTACTTAATTTATTAACTTAATTTATTTATAAATCACGATCAAATAGCATTCCTAACGGACAACAGACATCTTTAGCAAAGGTGCAGCCTGTGTGAATTTCTCTTGAAGTTTTAGCTGATGCTGCTTTCATGCTATCATGTGACTAAGGAATAAAACTCCTCCCTGCTTTAAAACGGGTAGAAACTGTGTTCCAACTATTTATTTACATCAAAGTGCTGTCCATAATGTCAGTGGCCATTTTTGTGTGATTCTCTGTAGGCGCTCGGCTGTCCGTGAGCGACTTTGCTGACGCCTACAAGGTGGACGGGCCAACAGAGCGTTGTGAGGAGCCCGCACCCACCCCAGTCCAGAGCTGTGGCGATAAGGTAACTCCTCACTCCAAACATGTGCCCTTAACATCTCATGAAGTCATTTGTTAGAGGGATCAGATTCCCAATACTATACTATCCATGCCAAGCTTGAAGAAAGGCCCAGAATGTAACATTAAGATTGCATTTAGATTTGTTTAACAAGAAAGGACCATACCACCACAATTTGATGACCAATTTGACCAATAAGATGAGTCAAGCATTTTGGGGAGACAGAAGAGGTTTTTTCTCCCAACACGAATGATACCCACCTTTCACTTTGAACACCTGCATTGAAGACCAGGCTGGACCCCTGGAATGGTCTATCTGCACCCAAGGGTTTTTAGAACAGTTTGCCTGACCCCAGTGATTATTTTATTTTCAGCATTTATTACAAGCCAAAAAAACTGAGATTATCTAAGAGATATGACAGACAGAGGGTGGAGGCATTAGGGAAGTACAACATGGGCCCCTCAGAGGGCACTGTGTGAGCAGGCTGTGGCCGTGATGGAACCCATCGGGGGAGATTGTCTTGAAATTGAGTGGAGATGCCCGTTGGCCTTTGTTCTGACCGCTGAGCGTCTCCACTGGGTCTATGCTGTTTTCTATCATGTTTCATGCCTGGAGGATGACTGGTTTCAAAAAGAGTGTCTGAATCGGTTGGGTTAGTTTGCCATTGAGGAGCCGTGGTGAGTGGATTCTTTCAAAATATGAACTTCAGCATTTGTCGAAGTTTTGATCTCCGAATGTACATTTCGGTACACGGTCTGTCTGTGGTGACATCTGAGACAAATGACCGGGTAAAAGTAGCTAAGCAGAGGGGTCAGAGGTGTGGTTGAGGCATGGCCATGGTTCCAAACCCAAGTTAACCAATCAAATGAAAAGAGGTGCTGCAGCACAGGCAGTATGAGAAAAATAAAGAGCTTTTTGAACATTAAAGCATGGAGACATGTCCCAGTAGAGACACTACATACTGATATGGAACTGGAAGGTCACCAGTTCACGTCCCGGCAAGACCAAGTGCTACCGAGGTGTCCCTGAGCAAGGCACCGTTCCCTACACTGCTCCCAGGGCGCCGTTAAAAATGGTAGCACACTGCTCCTAACACTAGGATGGGTCAAATGCAGAGAAACAATTTCCCCACGAGGGATTAATAAAAGTCCATCTTTATGAACCAGAACATTAGCGAAATATGTCCTTTTACACCATTTATTACATATTTATTGTTATTTTGTAAGATAAGCAGGGTGTGTGAACCAGTGAACCTGTGTTTCTGGATGTGCTTGGAAGAGTGAATTATCAGACTACATACTAATTCTCTATGAGATCAGAATATATATAAATTCAGCCATTAACCATTTTTAATGCGAAAGATTTTGAATTACACTGATATACATGAAAAGCCTCATTGTTTGGCAGCTCAAAGGAGAAGTGGATAGTTTGACTGATTGATTGATACATTTTATTTCGAACAACAAGTAAAAATAAATAATTACAAAAAACGAATTGTTTGCAGTGCATAGTCATGTAAGAGAAATCAAAACAAAATGACGTTTACAACAACAGCATTAGCAACATGCTAACATAAACAGTCCACATCTAGTGTCCGAAAAGGTAAGAAGTATCATTTATTTAATCTCACCCCCTTGTCCCTACATTATTTATTTATAATCTATAATCTACAAATAATTATCATTATTATTATTATTATTAATTATTATTGTTATTATTATTATTAATCTGTTTTACTTGTTGATTGACATACACACACATACACATATATACATATATACACATATATATACACATATACATACACACACATACACATATACACATACACATACATATAGTCAAACACCCTCCCCATCCCTACACCTCGAGAAGATAATTTCTCTGTATTTCCTCTTGAACTGGTTAATGTCTGGACATCACTTTAGCTCAACTTTTATAACACATTGATTGATTTTTTTTTTTTTAGGAACTGTGTGACCAGATCTTCTCCAGTCCTCCTTTCAGAAGTTGCAGAGACCTTTTGGACGTGGAATACTTCAATAAAGTCTGCAGGAATGATATGTGCGACTCAAAAGAAACTACTAACTCTACCCTCTGCAAAACCATATCAGAGTACTCCAGACAGTGTGTCCATGCAGGGGGCAAGACAGAACAGTGGAGGGATGCAACGTTTTGCCGTAAGAGAGATACTTTTTTGCAGTTGACTTGAATGTTCTGCATCAGTTGCTGTGTTGATTGCAAAATGGCTTGATTGTCCTGGTACAGCAATGTTTAAGTCTTTGTTTCCACAGCCAAGAAATGTCTATACAACATGGAGTTCATGGAGTATAGCAGTCCATGTGTTGACAGCTGCTCCACCCCTCAGGCCAGCCAGACCTGTAACAGAGACTACAGGGATGGCTGCGCCTGCCCTAACGGTAGACTACACATTGTACACTACAGTATACACCTGCTTTGTTCATTCACAACTTATCTCAATCATTCCTGGTGCAGACGTAAAACATGAACAAATGATTATTATCTCCCCTCAGGAACTGTCTTTGACGACATCAGTAAAACTGGCTGTATTGCACAAGATCAGTGTCCGTGTCGGTACCAAAACCAGTTGTACAAGTCAGGAGAGTCCTACTCAGACAACTGTAGATCCTGGTAAGATGAAAACATGAATAAAATTGAATAAGAGTGAACTGAACTGAATTTTGACCTGCTTTCTGAAGTCTCAAATATATAACTTCAACATGTTGTTCACACAGTAATTTAATGATCTAGTTTTAATTAGTGTTTATATTTTACCAGGTTATTTAATCTTTTATGATGAGTATAGTGAAACAGTTATTGCATACCCACAAGTGCTAATGTCTTGAATTACAATTGGTATAATCCACACATATGTCACATGAATGGCAAAATATAACACTATGTCCACTCGCTGTTGTTTTTTTGCTTTATTATCTATTTAATAAATTAAAAGCAGTTAATTGCATTGACATTGAATCCACAGCCTTCAAAAAATCATTAGTTATCACTACAGATTGCAGGCATATGATATCCATACATATTGTAATTTACCTACATATAGTCTGTGTTAAAAATCTCTTCATTTAGCCTTGTGCTGTTAGCATTGAAAAAGCCATGTTAGCTTCTCTATCAGGGAGTGAGACCTTTAGTGAAGTCATTAGAGTTATGCTTCAGACCGGCAACAGGTCGAACTTGTTATATTCTGCTCTTTGTATCACACAAAGACTACAGAATACCTTGTTCCTACCTCATTGGGTAGTTATTTTATTAAACTCCAGTAAATCTGAACATCCTACATCTCATGCTCTGCATGTGTGTAACACCCAAACATGTCAGAGTAGCAACATCACAATTGGTAGGCAGCTCTACTGCCTAAACAATAGTTCCTACTATTATAGAACTGATCCAATGCAGCTCCACACTTGATGTTCTTAATAGGCACATACAATAGTTTATCATGACATCTTTCCTTCTGCAAAAACATGTTCTAACCGCCGATCATGCAGTCAAGCCAATACAAAATACTTCTCTAAATTTAACAGGTTTGTTTCAAAGCATCGTAGCATTATTCATGCAGTAATGCAATTTGAATAAGTGACCCTAAATTGTCATGCAGTATAGGCTTCTTTTTACCAAAGGTAACTAGAACACTGATTCTACTGGTGTGTGTGTGTGTGTGTGTGTGTGTGTGTGTGTGTGTGTGTGTGTGTGTGTGTGTGTGTGTGCTGACAGTGTGTGTGAGAGTGGACAGTGGAGTTGTATAGAGGAGAACTGTCCAGGAACCTGCTCTCTGGAGGGGGGGGCTCACATCAACACCTTTGATGGCAAAGCCTACACCTTCCATGGGGACTGTTCCTACGTCCTGGCTAAGGTAGTACACACTCATCCTCAACTGCAACACTCCTTGTATTCCTATTTACAGCAACGTCTGAGTATTTTGTGTCTATTTATTCTACTGTCCTCCGTTTCAGTCTTTCAGTCATAATTAATTTCAAGTTTTGCCCTCATGTGTGTTTCAGGAGAGTAATGGCTACTCGTTTGCAGTGCTGGTGGATCTGGCCAAGTGTGGCATGGCTGACAGTCAGACCTGCCTCAGAGCTGTAACTGTGAGCTTAGACAGCAGTTCTCTGGTAAGCCATGCACACACACACACACACACACACACACACACACACACACACACACACACACACACACACACACACACACACACACACACACACGTCCGTGAAATCATGTCTGTCATCGGCACCTTTTCATTAGCTGCAACAACAAGTGCAAAAGGCATGGAAGTCACCCTTTCTGCTCTTTGTGATGAATATATGCTTGCACCATGAAGACTTTTTTTCCCCCGGTGTTTCAGAGGTTTAACCTACCACTAAGTAGAAGAAGATTACGCATGAGAAAAAGAATAAAATAAAACATTTATCTGACATTGCTGGAAGCCGATAATTTGTAAGACTACAACTCTTAAGAGAATGTTATTGTCTACTTTGTATCTATTTATTATCAACCCTACAAATAGAGATAATCTTACAAGGAGGACAAACGAGTGTCTCCCCTAAACACACACACAAAAGATGCGACGATTGTTGGACTCCTGTTTCATACTCTAATGTGTCTCCCTCCACAAACTCTCAGGTTATTAAAATGATGGCTACCGGGCAAGTCTATGTGAACCAGATTGCCTCTATGCTTCCGCTGTTTACACGTGAGTTACTGAACACAAAATGCTTAAGAGACAGCTGTAAATGTTTATTTATTTATTTAAATACAAACTTCAGAGCTGTTAGTTGCAAATTCAAAGAATGTTGAATTTGTATTAATGCGGTAGATGAAGACAAATTAAGAGAAGATGAACATGAGAATACTGACACCTGTGTGTTCTGCCTAACGCAGCGATGCTGAGCGCCTTCAGTCCGTCCTCCTTCTACATCGTCATGGACATCAAGGTGGGCATTCAAGTAATGGTCCAGCTGTCCCCGGTGATGCAGGTCTTCATCTCCGCTGACACTTCTCTGAAAGGAACCACCTCTGGTATGGCTTACATTATTGTTTCAGTGTCTGGATAGACATTTGATTTGACATTATGATTTCAGCATAGTATTAAAAAAACATTACTGGTTCTAATATGTTTCTGTTAATAATAATTCACATCTCATGTAAGGTTTCTGTGAAATAATGTATCACCTAACCCCATAGGTTTGTGCGGGAACTTCAACAACAAAATGAGTGATGACTTCAAGGTGATTAGTGGACTGGTGGAGGGTACTTCTTCAGCCTTTGGCAACTCATGGAAAACTAGAGCCAAGTGCCCCGACATTATAGCAGGATTTGGACACCCCTGTCGCCAAAGCATCAACAAAGGTACAGCTAGACTTGGGTCTTTGACACATCATAAGGTGTAATGTAGATGGTCATACCATGTGAAAGCATACCATGCCACTTTTCAGAGTTAATCATGACATTTTCAGGGCATGTTGTGTTTTGTAAATACTTAATTTCTTTATGTTTCTGTCTCTCAGAGAGTTATGCCAAGTTCTGGTGCTCCAAACTTGCCGATCCCCAGGGACTGTTTGCATCCTGCCATTCCTTAATTAGCCCCAGCATGTACAAAGAAGTAGGTCTGCACACAAAAAGCTGTAATGACCAAAAACTACAACTAAACTAATGTACTGTTAAATGTCAATGTCAACTGTGTCTCCTCCCAGAACTGCATATATGACAGCTGTAACTGTGAGAACAGTGAGGAAAGCATGTGTGCCGCAGTCTCCGCCTATGTGTATGCCTGTGCAGCTGCAGGGATCCATTTTAGAGGCTGGAGGAACACCATCTGTGGTGAGTGCACCCTATCATCGTCAACAAATAATTTACCTGGATGAAAAATTAATTTAATTACACATACACTATTTTGCTACTTCTCAAATTGTATCTCTCATACTAGGAAAATTCAGTGAATCATGTCCAGGAGAAACTGTGTATGACTACAACATGACCTGCTGCCAGCGCACCTGCCGCTCCCTCAGCCAGACGGACTACACCTGCCAGACCAGCCTCACCGCGGTGGACGGCTGCGGCTGTGCAGAGGGAACCTACATGACCGGGGAGAGCCAGTGTGTGTCCAGAGAACACTGTCCCTGCTATGATAAAGACACCATCATTCCTGCTGGGCAGACTGTCAACAAAGATGGCAACACATGGTAAAAACATAGTGTAATGATGTCAGAGGTTAGGCATTCAGGAATCACATAAAAATAACTGTTTATAGTGAGCTGCCAATCTAGAAAATGTTATTCAATTTAAGGGTTATACAATGGATACATTTGACAGTCAAATGAAGTGGGGGATAGTAAACATAGTTTAAAGACTAAGGAGTTATTTCAGGAAGAGGAACTGTAATGGAAACAAGCCATCATCTCTGTGTTTGTATTTTGAGATGCTAATGATAGCATGGCAACATGCTATCATTAGCATTAGCAACTGATGTTAATGATTCATAGATTAATGCACACCATCACTATCCTAGTTACGAATGTTAGCATAGCATGCTAACATTTGCTAGTAGTGTACATAAAGTAGCCTACATAATAAGGCATTGGACAAATTAAAATGTTGACCTGATGATTTTTATCAAGTTTAAGGATCGCCAAAGTTATTGGACTCATCCTGAGGATGATATAAATCTCTAAGTCAAATATTATAAATAATGACGGAAATACATAGTGTCAACAAACCTTAAGCAAATAGAAACAGTTTTATCCTAACACTAATATAGTGAATTAAGCTAATTCAAAAGGTGCTATGATTTACTTGAATCTCTTTTTTAACATAACGAAAAAATAAACTTGGCTTGAGTTTTCATTTCACTGGTGTTACTTCAAATCTAGCAATCTATTTTGGATATGTGAACATTCCCATGCTGGAATTATAGGCATTTCTATTCTACCAATGGAACAGTTGATATGGAAAATGAGGGGCAGCTAGAGGACATTGTAGCACGTCAATATTATTTCAGTACGATAAAGAATTCCATTGACAAACATAGAATGGTTTCAGGATGCTAGCTGATGACTTGAACTCTTTTTGTCACAGTGTCTGCAGACAAGGAGCCCTCAGCTGCTCAGGAGGGACACAACTACCATGTATGTTTCCACATATGCACAGAATCAAATGCTATTTGATGAATGCTATTGTGCTTAACTTTTGATTTGTGAATGATAATGATTAAATGTTAATCCCCTTTAATTTCCAAACCTTTTGAATTATCTTCCAAATCATGAAAGATGATCCTCAGATGAAGGAAAATCATTCCTGTTCATTCGTAGTGTGCAATATAGTAATAATAATCATATGCACTATGCAATATTATGACAAGATCACAACGCTCTTCATCATGAGTTTCTCATTTATTACCCAGCCTCCCCATCATGTGTTGCCCCAATGGTTTACTTTGACTGCTCCACTGTTCAACCTGGGGACCCTGGGACTGAGTGTCAAAAGAGCTGCAGCACTCTGGACATGGGTTGTGTAAGTACAGCATAGCGTGCACAAACACTCACACTCACACACACAAACACACACATACATGACTAACAGCCTTTTCCGCCCCCGTTGGTGTGCTACAGATCAGTAGCGGCTGCACGTCGGGCTGCATGTGCCCTAACGGCCTGGTTTCGGACAGGCTGGGAGGCTGCATCACGGAGAGCAGCTGTCCATGCCTGCACAACGGACAGGCCTATCAGCCCGGGCAGACTCTCACTGTGGACTGCAACACCTGGTTTGTGCACTTCTTTACACATACACAGTATTTCATATAGCTGCTGGGTAATACACACACTATCTTTAATCCCAGCGGCTCAGTAAGAAAGCCCACATGATTATCAAAGACCCCCATCACCCCAGCCACAAACTGTTCTGTCTGCTGCCGTCTGGCAAGCGGTACCGCAGCATCCGGACTAAAACCACCAGACTCAGGGACAGTTTCATCCCACAGGCAATAAGACTGTTAAACACCTGAACTTTTGAAACAACATCCATAACATTCATCTGGCTGCAACTTACAAATGATTTATCTAATATATCATATTTGAAAAAAAGTTAAAAAAAGAAGGCGGCAGTGGCTCAGTCTGTAGGGACTTGGTCTTGGAACCGAAGGGTCGCCGGTTCACGTCCCGATCGGACAAAAAAAGAAAAATATGGAGTGAGCTGGTAGCTGGTGAGGTGCCAGTTCACCTCCAAGGCCACTGCCAGGTGCCCTTGAGCAAGGCACCTAACCTCAAAACTACACTCCCTTGGCACTGAGCACCTGGCAGCCTCTCTGCTCTGCCACCTCTCCTATCTGCATGTGGTTGTGTGTGTTCATGTATATCCTCTGTGTTTCTGCATTTATATCTTCCCCTGTGTGTGTAATGTGTGTAATGTGTGTAAACACAACAGAGTGGGTAAAGAAATGTCCCTGTAAGGGATGAATGAAGTATATCTTCTTCTTCTTCTTCCAATTACTTGTATATACACTCTGATTGCAGTATTTCTATTCTATTTTATTTGTTTTTTTATTTGTATTTAATTGCACTATTTTATCTGTTTTATTGTGTTGCACTGTTGGAGAAGCCTGTGACCTAAGATTTTCATCGACATAACTACACTGTAGCTATGTACGATGACAATGAAAGCCTTGAAACTTGAAACTACACTGTATATCCTCTCACACAATGATTTTCCTTGGTATTTTATTTTTGTAAAATTAACAAAATTAAGTAACATTGGTGGAAACAGTACCAGCACTTTGAAATACAACCTTTTATGAAAATACAAATATTTAGAAAAGATATCAGTCAAGACATAATCCAATATATACAAGTAAATGTTCATCATTCTTTAAGTAAATGTCTGTTATGACTATACTAAGTACTACACATTCTACATCTAATATTTGTAAAACAAATGAAAACAAGGTTTATGACTGAAAGCGGCATGTTTTTCTTCACATGCTCTCTGACAGTTTGATGTCTCTGATAAATTATATTGAGCTCGTTAAAACGGTGTAATAAATCTAAATTGTCTATGCAGGTTTTCTCCAGAAACTGGAACTACTGCTGCTGTAGTTGTGTAGTTTCCTACATATCTCCCCTTACAGCTAACCTGAGCACTACATCTTCTTAAAATCTTTTCTTATCTTTAACTTTTTCATTTTGTCCTCGTCTTTAAATACGTCTATTAAAAATAATATAAACTTCATTAAAATATCTGTATTTATATCTGGTATTAAACATTTCACATTCGTGTTAGCTGTGTCTTTGCTATAAAAATGTCGGTCTAAAATGAATTATTGGCATGAATTTCCCAAAGAATCCCGACACTGAGCTAAAAAAAAAAGCTGCTGTCCTAGAGAGCGATTCCCCTCTGTATAATGTGTGCAACACAGGGCATACCATCTCTGCTGCTATCATACAGCAGCTCTATCTGTTCCAGTAGTGACCCTCCAATATCTCACAGTCCTGATCATCTACAACAAACTGGAGCATACTTCAGAAAATACTTCAGCCTTTCCTCTCTTTGCACCACACCTGAACCAAACCAGTGCAGCAAGATAGCAATGACTTACTTTCTCTTTTCACTGTTATGCGATCCATGGTAAACATCCGCTCTGGTAATATGGGGCAACTCTGGGTCAAACTTAGTAATGTTATATATTTGCATAATTTTTGTTTTAATACATTAACAACATAGCGAACATTAAGATGTTAACATTGACAGCCCGATAGAAAAACCTAAAGATGCATTGATTCTTTATGGTCAGTTTAACTTATTAAAGTTTGTTTCTGCCGTTTGTCTCCCCAGCTCCTGCAGTGGAAGGAAGTTCACATGTACCACCAATCTCTGTGATGCAGTGTGTGGTATCTATGGTGACGGGCACTTCGTCACGTTTGATGATAAGAGGTTTGACTTCAATGGAGAGTGTGAATACACACTTCTACAGGTAAAGTGGCAGATGGAAAGAGGAACAGTGAATACAATTGTAATCCTTAAAATGTCTCAACTGTGCTTACTATGGTTACACTAAATGTTTACAGTGCCGTCAAATATCTTTCAATAATCTGTCTTTTTCCATCATAACCATGATCTGATTACTGAATTAGCTGTAACTTAAACTATGTCGGTTATGATCACTAAGGCAGGCGGATATCATTAAAATCAGATTTGGCTGGATAAAATGCTGCATCGATTCCTGTGAGGCCCTCAGGTTTAAGAGGACAACTTCAGTATCAGGATCAGAAATCCTTTATTCATCCCACAGCGGGACATTTACGTTATTACAGTAAAGAGTCGCATAGCAGGAAAAAAAGGCATGCAAAAATAAAGAATAAGCTAACTTATTAATATAGAGAAGAAAAGCACATTTATAGTTACTACTAGAATACAAATAAAGACAAATAAGTATACATAGTAACATAGAAAAATTGCAGATCAATAATCTCTAATGGGGTCTTATTTCATGAAAAAAAGTTAAGCATTGTAACTTGGTTTCCAGTAATTGCATCCTGTGTCTATGCCTAACTCAGGACTACTGTGGCGGCGGTCAGAGCAACGGAAGCTTCAGAATTATCTCAGAAAATGTTCCATGTGGAAGCACAGGAACCACCTGCTCCAAGGCCATCAAGATCTACATTGGGGTAAACACAACACACGTACACCGAGCACATGTTCTGCCGAAAGTTGTTGGCATGAGGCACACCCTTAAAACCAACATACAGCTCTTCATTTTTTACAGAGCTGTATATTATAGACATTTAAATTATAGATTGTTGTCCTATGGTAATGCCTTGATGCAAATGCCCTAGCTATAGAGAATACCTTGTGGTCATATGCAGCCTGTTTGTATATTCACATTCAATGTCACTGCAAATGAAAATGTGTCCTTGCTACTGGCATGCAGTCTATTTGGATTTGTTTCTTTCTTTCTGAAGAAGGCATTTTATTTCTAGCTATCATGTTCCCTTTAATGAAATGGTATTTACCTTCATGTTAAAACTAGAGAAGAAAGATGAATTGATCAAACCTTAACCTGTTCCCACTTATCTAACTACATGATGATTTTGCCCACAGGATAGTGAATTCCAATTAAAAGATGAGAAGTTCAGTGTGCTAAAGGGCAGCGGTGGTAAAAGGTGGTACAGGTCGGTTACAGAAGATGGGCATCTACCTGGTGGTGAAGATCAAGCCGGGACTTGTGATTGTTTGGGACCAGAAGACCAGTCTTTTCATTAAGCTCAACCCGCAGCTCCAGGTAAAGAATCATGCCTCTATTTCTTAATTTTTCATATTGATACGGGCAGTTACGTTTCAGATTTACTCAATAGTTGGTTGAAATATCGTAATATATTTTTTTTGTGGACATGCTGAATAACAGCCAGTCAAATAACACGGTGCTGATATCAAGATGTATTACCCAACCCAGCAACCAAGTTGAGCTTTAAAGGCACTTAATTTAACAGCCCATTCGCTAACAGATGCAGCCTTGTCACTGTTCTCATCAAGTTAGTGACTAGCCGGTTATCATTGTTTTAAGCTTTTATCTCAGTAGATGGCGGAGACTTAACAGATAAAAGAAGACTGAATTTAGTAGTTTTAAACCTGATAGCATTATTTCGTTTTCTGCAAAGAAATTGGCCATAAAAGGTGTTTAAGCCTGGACTTTTAGCAGTTATTTGATGTTTTAATCAATCAATTCAGCTTCAAATTAGCTAAAGGTACATTCCTCATGGGAATTAGCAATACTCTGAAATGTTCTGTAGTAAATTATGTCACAACTGGAAAATATTCTTTCATTGAAAGATTAGCAAGAATGGCACTAAAGGCGTTTTTCAATTAAAATCATGTTTCCCTTCTTCTCCTGACTGGTATTTGTAAGAGTTTGATTGATCTATGTTAACTCCTGCCAAGTACTTTTTTTGTTCAAACTCTTTTCCCAGATAGTTTCCAATGACTCAGATAGTTTAGTATAAACTAGCCCTCTGGAACGTCAGTGTACAGTTTCTATGAAAAGTCAAGGCATCAGATGAATATGCCATACCTCCGCCTGGGTGAAGAATATTTGCCTTACTATGTATCAGTCCCATCATAGCTGTATATACTGTCATTGTGCTTCCCCCTTTAGGGTCAAGTATGTGGTCTGTGTGGAAACTACGACGGTAACAGCAAGAATGACTTCACCACCCGCTCCCAGGAGAAAGTTGCAGATGTTCTAGAATTTGCAAACAGTTGGAAGGTTTCATCCGACTGCCCAAATGCCAAACTCGTCACTGATCCCTGTGCCTCGAACCGCTATCGAGCAGCCTGGTCCCAGAAACAGTGCAGCATCATCATCAGTGTCACCTTCCAGAGCTGCCATTCAAAGGTAACAACGTTATCAGACTCATACAAATCAAATGCTGTGGTATTTGGAAAATTCTATATTTGTAATTTTGTCCCAATCTATGACTGATTACGATTACTTATTTTGTTCCCGATGCCATAGTTGCCACTACTACAAGCATGGAACGCCATTTTTTTGTTATGCCCTACTTTTATAATTTTCCTAAACTATTTTGCTAAACAGTACACTATTGTGTGTTCAAGGTTGACCCTGGTCCATACTTTGATTCTTGCGTGAGAGACTCTTGTGCTTGTGACTCTGGTGGGGACTGTGAGTGTCTCTGCACTGCTGTGGCTGCCTATGCCAAAGCTTGTAATGAAGCTGGGGCCTGTGTTAAATGGAGAACTCCAAAGCTGTGCCGTAAGTTTGGCCACCATTACACCAGGAAAATCTGAGATACAGAATTCGAGGATTTGTAGAAAGTGTCTTTAAAAAAATAAACAAGTTTGTCATATGAAGTAATACCTTGAATGTTGTAACAAGAGCAATGAACTACATATTTTGTTTCTTGCAGCTGTTTTCTGCGACTATTATAACTCCCCTGGTGAATGTGAGTGGCATTACAAGCCTTGTGGAGCTGACTGCATGAAGACATGTAGGAATCCTTCAGGAAACTGTTCCACGCTCATCACTGCCCTCGAAGGTACTTTCCACAGATATTTTAACATGCCATCATCTAGACTAGAGGAAGGTGTTAAGGTCATGCTTTGAGTACAACTCAGGTCAACTGACTGATATGTAGACCTTTATTCTAAGAAATAAAAAAGATTTTTTTTAACTGTGAGTAGGATTCACTTGAGAAAGTTGCGTACGGTTGAAACCCCCAAAACTGCTTATGCACATCTACCTGCAGTTTCCCTGTTTGTTTTTTACACAATTAACTGGAAATATTGTGCACTTTTCTGCTGAATTTTACCACTGTGCAATATCGAGGTTCTTGTTTGGAAGTTGGAGACTTATAAATCATGTTATTTGGTGGTCGCAGTGTGGACATTACAAAGAGCATATAGCGGACGCTGTGAGCGCTGCTTCCTCAGAAGGTCAGACATATTTGTACATAAACAGTTGCTACTTCATTCAAAAAAAATATTTCAGTGTATTTCCTGCTGCGTGTTCCAGTTTTGAATCAGCTGTGTCAACCTTTTGAGTCTATATTCAACATCGAGCATACGTGATGCCAATATATGAGGCCCCTGTGCACGGTCATTATTTGAGACCAAGCCTTTCAGCAAATTGCATTTGGCAGTGTTAGTAAAGAGTTTTGAGTTTAAGCACTATATGAATGCCGCTGCATTTGTATAGTGCCATTAAGCAATACTTCTATTTCTACATATGTTAATCAAAATGTTATAATGGTGTTGCAGGCTGCTATCCACAGTGTCCCCCAACCCAGCCCTACTTTGACGAAGACACCATGAAGTGTGTCACCTGGCTCCAATGTGGCTGCTATGATGACAAAGGCACCCACTACAGCATTGGAGATACAGTTCCATCGACCAACTGTTACACTTGGTATGTCTCATTCAGAGAATTTATTGTACAATTTGAAATTTGGTCTCAATCAAGTCAAAGACCGATAAATGTGTATGACCTAGATGTGAAAGCTTGAAAGTTGAAGTTTAAACCATTTGTAAGGAAAAAGAAAATCTGTATTCAAAACACTTTTCTGCATATCTACATTCCCTCAATTATTTCTATAACACATAGTAATAATTGTTTTAGTAAAACAGCACCTATTAGTAATGGTTCAGGCAAAAAGTGGTACTGCAGCACAGGAGACTGAGAGGACTTCAAATCAAAATGAAAATGAATTCAGATAAAGTTCTGTGATAAGTTGATATTGCAAAAGCTCCTCTGATCAGGAAGATACTTCAAAAAATGTAGAAAGCGCTGTCTTGTTGAACTGAAAAGGGGAATTGGCGGGTCCAATTATATATATATATATATAAGGCCAACACATAGTCTTCTTAATGTACGGGGATCTGCACCTTATTGGCTGTGGGCCCCTGTATGAAAAGGAAACACACACACACACACACACACACACACACACACACACACACACACACACCACACACACACACACACACACACACACACACACACACACACACAAAACAGAAATCAGGCCAAAACTAATGCTTGTCGAAAATAAACATGTCCTACTTGTTATTAACATCTTGGGGTGGGCTTACATGAAGTGATATTTGTGGCGGCTCATGGCATGCAAACTACTTAGGATTATTGGTATGACTAAATGTATCTTCTATGTTTAGCTCCTGTAAAGTTTCTGGAATAATGTGCAGCTACAATGTGAACTGTAAGTGAAAATACACACTGTCCCAAGCCTGACACAATATTTATGCATTATTTCATGTGAATACAAATACCCACACTATATAAGAACATTAAAAGCATGTTACTCTTAAACTGCAGCTTGTACATGCTTCATTAATGGAAAAACATATGAATATGGGAGAACCATCTACAACACCACGGATGGGATAGGAAACTGCATCACAGCTGAGTGTGGGGCAAATGAGACTGTAAGAAGAAGAACGTACCCGTGCGTAACTACCACTACACCAAGCCCTCAAACCACGTCTTTTGCATTCAGCACGGTTGGAGAGACCACTTTAGGTAAGAAAATGATGTGCGGCATGAACACTTATGTTATAAACGTTGATTATGTGGTAGAAAAACGTATACAAAAATTAAATAAATACTTTAATAAAAGGTACATTTTGATAATGTTCTCTGAAAATATACACATTTTGCAATGTTCACAAAATGTCTGATTTACTCACAGTTGCTGGAACTACGTTACAAGCAAACACGACATTGGGAACCACATCTGCAGAAGTATCCACATCACAAGCAACAACATTGGAGACCGGTACTACATTGCCAAAAAAGTCTACAACTATAACTACAGGAGCCACGGCTGAAGCTACAACTTCTATTGTTCAACCTACGACGTCTGGTGTTACGACAGAAACTCCTGAAACTACAGTTGTAACATCAAAACCCTCTGTGGTTACCACAACAACTGAAATTATTGTAACAGAAACTGAGGGAACCACAGCCAAACCTGCAGAAACAACAACATCAGCAGGAACAACAGTAAAGGTTGCAACAACTGAACCACCTAAAGAAGTCACCACTGGCCCAGTAACAACCTCTACCACAGCTGTGGTTGAGACTACAACAACTTTGCCAGTTGTTACAACAGAAAGGCCTGAAACTACAGTTGTAACATCCAAACCCTCTGTGGTTACCACAACAACTGAAACTCCTGTAACAGAAACTGAGGGAACCACAGCCAAACCTGCAGGAACAACAACATCAGCAGGAACAACAGTAAAGGTGGGTACGACAAAACCACCTAAAGAAGTCACCACTGGCCCAGTAACAACCTCTACCACAGCTGTTGTTGAGACTACAACAACTTTGCCAGGTGTTACAACAGAAAGTCCTGAAACTACAGTTGTAACATCCAAACCCTCTGTGGTTACCACAACAACTGAAATTATTGTAACAGAAACTGAGGGAACCACAGCCAAACCGGCAGAAACAACAACATCAGCAGGAACAACAGTAAAGGTTGCAACAACTAAACCACCTAAAGAAGTCACCACTGGCCCAGTAACAACCTCTACCACAGCTGTGGTTGAAAAAACAACAACTTTACCAGTTGTTACAACAGAAAGGCCTGAAACTACAGTTGTAACATCCAAACCCTCTGTGGTTACCACAACAACTGAAACTCCTGTAACAGAAACTGAGGGAACCACAGCCAAACCTGCAGAAACAACAACATCAGCAGGAACAACAGTAAAGGTGGGTACGACAAACCACCTAAAGAAGTCACCACTGGCCCAGTTACAACCTCTACCACAGCTGTGGTTGAGACTACAACAACTTTACCAGGTGTTACAACAGAAAGTCCTGAAACTACAGTTGTAACATCCAAACCCTCTGTGGTTACCACAACAACTGAAATTATTGTAACAGAAACTGAGGGAACCACAGCCAAACCTGCAGAAACAACAACATCAGCAGGAACAACAGTAAAGGTTGCAACAACTAAACCACCTAAAGAAGTCACCACTGGCCCAGTTACAACTCTACCACAGCTGTGGTTGAGACTACAACAACTTTACCAGGTGTTACAACAGAAAGGCCTGAAACTACAGTTGTAACATCACAACCCTCTTTGGTTACCACAACAACTGAAACTCCTGTAACAGAAACTGAGGGAACCACAGCCAAACCTGCAGAACAACAACATCAGCAGGAACAACAGTAAAGGTTGCAACAACTAAACCACCTAAAGAAGTCACCACTGGCCCTACAATCTCTACCACAGCTGTA